>JAODAL010002319.1:0-199497 GCA_025379985.1 Phyllomedusa bahiana
CAAAAAAACTTTCTAATGATAGCAAGGAACAAAGCATTCTAATGATACACGAAAAACAAGAGTATTCTAATGATAGCACATAATACAAGAACATTCTAATGATAGCACACAACACAAAAGCATTTTAATGATAGCACAGAGAACAAGAGCATTCTAATGACAGCACATAATACAAGAGCATTCTAATGACAGCACATAATACAAGAGCATTCTAATGACAGCACATAATACAAGTGTTGCGTCCGGCGCCCGCGATCCCTCCTGCGGGCGCCGCCACAGCTCTGCCCCGGTCCCCGGGACGGGTGCCGCCGCCGCCGCCCGGCATGTCACCACTTACCCGGCCGCGCTCCTGTCTCCCCGCAGTCTCCTGCTGTCCGGCGCGCGCGTCCCTGTGATCTAAGTCGCGCGCGCGCCGGCTCTGTGAGATTTAAAGGGGCAGTGCGCCGGTAATTGCCGGGCACTGCCTCTATTTCACCTGGGCGCTTCCGCCCGCTCCCTGCCGGATCTTTAGTGCCTTGCCTATTGAGAAAGCGTTCCTATTGTCTCGTCCTGATCTATCGTGTACCGTATCCTCGCTTCCGTCTATTGACCACGTATCTCTGCCGCCTGCCCTGACCGTCGGCCTGTCCTCGACCACGAACCATAACTGCCTGCCCTGACCTCCTGCCTATCATTAGAATGCTCTTGTCTTATGTGCTATCATTAGAATGCTCTTGTTTTATGTGCTATCATTAGAATGCTTTTGTTGTTACGGTTCCGGACGCGGAAGTGGATCCGCTGGACCACCGCAGGCGAAGGTGGAAGCCCACGCCAGGGAACGGAATCTAAGTAGGTTCCGGTATTCACCAGAGCCCGCCGCAAAGCGGGATGGACTTGCTGCGGCGGGAGTCTACCAGGTCGTTTTCACTGGCGGGGCTTGCCTGCGGTGGCGGCCAAGGGTAGACATAGTACAGATTCGTCAGGAAATTAGCTAGCCGAAAGTCAGGGTGACAAGGGGGAAGGCAGAGTCAGGCGGCTCTGGATCGTAAACGTGGACAGGCAGAAGGTCAGGACAGGCGGCTCTGGATCGTAAACGTGGACAGGCAGAAGGTCAGGACAGGCGGCTCTGGATCGTAAACGTGGACAGGCAGAAGGTCAGGACAGGCGGCTCTGGATCGTAAACGTGGACAGGCAGAAGGTCAGGGCAGGCGGCAAGATTCGTGGTCGATAAACGTAGGCAAGGGGTACGGTACACGGATAGACAAGACTAGGTTAGGAACGCTTTCTCCAGAGGTAAAACACACTAAGGATCTGGCGAGGGCCGGCAGGAAGGGGCCAGACCTAAATAGGAGCAGTGCCCGGCAATACCCAATTACCGGCGCACTGCCCCTTTAAATTTCAAACAGCCGGGCCGCGCGCGCCCTAGGGGCGGAGCCACGCGCCGGGAGACTGGGACTGACTGAGCAGGAGCGCGGCCGGGTAAGTTGACGCCGGCAGGGACTGGGACAAGAGCGGACCCCGAACCGGACGTGCGGGACGGGGCTCCGCTGGGAGCCGCAGCACGGACGCGCCCGCAAAACCCCAGACAAGGTCGCGGGGGGCCGTGACAATAGCACAAATACAAAAGGGCTTCTAATTATAGCACATAAATAAAGCATTTAATGAAAACATGAGAAAAAGAGCTTTAATGACACACATAATACAAAGATTTTAAAAGTAGCACAGGAACAAAGATTCAATACACCATAATACAAGAGTATTTTTTAATGACAGCACTAAAACAAGACATCTAAGATAGCACCAATCAAAGCATTTAAAGACAAACAATAATACAGAGTTCTAAAGATAGCACTAATACAGGGGCTCAATGAGACGCATAAACAACAAGGAACGTCCGTGACAATAGCACATAATATAAGAGCATTCTAATGATAGCATAGAGAACAAGAGCATTCTAATGACAGCACATAATACAAGAGCATTTTAATGATAGCACAGAGAACAAGAGCATTCTAATGACAGCACATAATACAAGAGCATTCAAATGAAAGCACATAATAAAGCATTTCTATGATTTGGGACATGAGTAAGAGATTCTAATAATAACTGAATAATAAGAGCATTCTAATGATAGCACATAATACAGGAGCATTCTAATGATAGCACAGAGAACAAGAGCATTCTAATGATAGCACATAATACAAGAGCATTCTAATGATAGCACATAATACAAGAGCATTCTAATGATAGCACATAATACAAGAGCATTCTAATGATAGCACATAATACAAGAGCATTCTAATGATAGCACAGAGAACAAGAGCATTCTAATGATAGCACATGATTAATATAGAGTATTCTAATGATAGCACGTAATAGAAGAGCATTCTAATGACAGCACATAATACAAGATCATTCTAATGATAGCACAGAGAACAACAGCATTCTAATGATAGCACATAATACAAGAGCATTCTAATGATAGCACAGAGAACAAGAGCATTCTAATGATGGAACATAATGCAAGAGCATTCTAACAATCAAAACATAAGAGCATTCTAATGATAGCACATAAGAAAAGAGCATTCTAATGATAGCACATAAGACAAGAGCATTCTAATGACAGCACATAATACAAGAGCATTCTAATGACAGCACATAATACAAGAGCATTCTAATGACAGCACATAATACAAGAGCATTCTAATGATAGCACATAATACAAGAGCATTCTAATGATAGCACATAATACAAGAGCATTCTAATGATAGCACAGAGAACAAGAGCATTCTAATGATAGCACATAACACAAGAGCATTCTAATGATAGCACAGAGAACAAGAGCATTCTAATGATAGCTTGTAACACAAGAGCATGCTAGTGATAGCTCGTAACACAAGCGCATTCTAATGATAGCTTGTAACGCAAGAGCATTGTAATGATAACTCATAACACAAGAGCATTCTAAAGATAGCACACAAGACATAAGAAAACCATTCCTACTATATAGCACATAATACAAGAGCATTCTAATGATAGCACAGAGAACAAGAGCATTCTAATGATAGCTTGTAACGCAAAAGCATTTTAATGATAACTCATAACACAAGAGCATTCTAATGATAGCACAGAGAATAAGAGCATTCAAACAATAAAACATTGTTCTATTGATTGGCAATGAGTATGAGATCATTCTAAAAACCTACACATAATACAAGAATATTCTAATGATAGCACGCAATACAAGAGCATTCTAATGATAGCTCATAACACAAGAGCATTCTTACGACCAGCATCTTGTAGAAAAGCACTCAAATGACCAGCACAAAGCATGAGAATGTATTTTAGTGACCAGCAGAAAGTACAAGAGCATTATAATTTTAATGACATACACTAAGTATGAGAGCATTCTAATGACAGCACAGAGGACAAGAGCAATCTAATGACAGCACAGAGAACAAGAGCATTCTAATGACTAGCATCTTGTAGAAAAGCAGTCAAGTGACCAGCACAAAGTATGAGAGCATTTTAGGCTATGTTTACACAGCAATGTGAAAATGCTGGCCAAAATCCGATGGAAATTGTCACATTGCTGGACTGTGCCGCAGTTGGATTCTGGAATCTTTTTAGCTTTTTCTATTGAGGGCTCCACAGGGCTGGGATTTTCTATTGATTTTCTATTGAGGGCTACACAGCACTAAGTATGGTCGGACACAAATCCAGTGCTGTCTAGACACATCCTAAGTGAAGAGCAGAAATGACAAGAGCAGTCTAGTGATCAGCACACCATCATTCTAAGGACCAGTATGTGGTATGAGAGCATTCTAATAATCAGAATATATTACAAGAGCAGACAACATCCAGTAGAAAAGAGCATTCTAGCAATAAGCACACAATACAACATGATTCTTAATAGGGCTGTGGAGTCGGAGCCCATTTTCAGGAGTCAGAGTCGTTAAAAAATGGACCGCCGAAAATATATAATTAATCGGTCCAGTTAGTTCAATGCAGTGTCAAGAGCAAGAGGAATTGGGTCCGGCCAGTGCTGCTGCTCCCATATCTTCAGCCTCATCACATGAGGAGTGTAATTGATGACATGGAGCAGGCAAAGCGCTGCCCCAGGGGAAAAGATCCCGCCCCCAGGGCAAACAGTTTTCAACAAAATTTCTCACCTGTTTTCAAAGAAGTAGAAGATCAACCATTCATCAAAACTGACTGTGGCTGAGGCAATTCCTTTATACCCTGACATTGTAAGAGATGTTGCTCCTGTGGTCACCGCTTTGCCCCCAACCCAAGTTAGTGTAGAGAGGCCGTTCTCTAGCCTGGAAATAATGAGATCAGATGTGAGGTCATGTATGCAGGATCTGATGGAGGCAATACTATTTCTCAGAACAAATTCAGAGACTCCACAAGTGTTATTCAGGACGTTTTTGTTGAAAAACATTTTTTCCCCACTTACTGCAGCGTATTGCATATTTACAAGTTATTAAAGTCTTTTGTGTCTAAGGTCATATCCAATAAATATATTTTACACCGAAAAGCAAAATGGTAACAATGTTTTGAGCTTGTGACTTTCAGGCTCCATATCTCCCCATCCACTATAGCTTTGAACGGGAGACTGCCATCATTTTATAGACAATCATCTTGGCTCTCATACATAACTTTGACTTGCAACTATTTAGCATATGCTTAGTTATGCAGATTCTTGCATTGTTACTGTTTTGCTCCTGGTGATGGGACAATCTTTTTCTTCTTGTAACTACAAATTACAACCTGTTCTCACATTCCCTAATAGCTCAATGTGTTATTAGGCTGATTCCCAAGTGAAAGGTCACTGGTTCGAGCAGCCATGAAGAAGATTTCCCAAGAAAAGAGAAGCAGCATCATCCAGCTCATCGATAGCGTCTCTGGGCCAAGAAAATTGCCAAACTGCATCATGTGAGGCCCTGACAGCGGGAAGAATATGGAATGAAGTCCGTCCAAAGCCAAGAGGTGACGTCCAGGGGAAATATCAGAGCCAACAAGTCGCTCATCACAAGGTCGATCAGTTCTGACGCTAAGACACGGCAGTGGAGGCGGCTCGTAGGCTTCGTAAGAGTGAGATCACAGATGTCCATGCAAGCACCGGGCGCATTATACAGGCCTGGAACGATGGCCCGAAAAAAGGGAAAGAAGACGCGACTTCAATCTCGTCATAAGAAGCGTCGGCAAAGAGTTTACAGAAAAGTATAAAAAATGGAAGATTGGAAACGTGTGATTTGGAGCTGTAAGCTGCCGCTTAGCTCTGGGACACCATCTTGGCTTTCGGATCGCCGTCCTTGGTAGGACGATATTGGCACGCAAATCTTCCAAGACTGGGGAATGTTTTATACTGGCCTCAGCCAGTTTTATTGCGGCATGTGTACAACCGTTTAAAAAACAAACACATAAAAAGAAATCCTTAGGACGTCTGGCCACTAGCTATACCAATAGCTTCTCTAACTATCGTGGTCTGGACCTAGCGTCCAGCCCCACAAATAATCACTGTACCACCAGTCGCTGCTGGTTCAGGCTTTCTCCTGCCTGGGGGGTTAGAAGAGCCTTCCTTGCTGGCTCCTCCAACTGCAGGTAGCAGACCACGCCCCCTCATCACCTGGAGAGACAGGCTTTTTATAGCCATCCAGGGACTGGCCCAAAACCAGACATGGAACCTGGAGACCTGGGATGAGGGACCAGCCACCTACCCAGCTGCAGCTATTCTGGGGAAGCCAACCCATAATGGCTGGATATCAGCCATGCTATATACAGCTGTCAGCAACCTAGTGTTGCTGACAGATAACCATTGGCTCCCCCCACCAAGCCCAGGCTCTTGGTGGCATGTCTCTATCAGGATGACTCCACCTAGTGGCAGAAACAGTCAACTACTTGTAGTCGCTCTGCCACAGAGTGAAGAGATGAAAGTCAATAGACCGGACTCTGATGGGGGAAATGGGTTTGGAAGAATCAAGGGAAAAGGGGTGAACGGAGCGAGAGATGGAGGAACTGCCAGGTTCGGTGGAGGAAGCCTGAGGATATGGGGAGGGGTCACAGCCAAAGGTGTTGGATACTTGACCAGGATGGATGGTGACCTCAATGCTGAGCTCTATGTGAGGGTCCTACAAGATGAGTTACTTCATACACTCGAGTACTATGGGGATGAAGAGGACAACATAGGGTCCAGCAGGACAACGACCTGAAGCAGGCATCAAGGTTGGAGAAGGAATGGTTCAGTGACAATGAGGTAGAGTTGCTGTATTGGCCTCACAGTCCCCGGAGCTCAACCTAATCCCACACTTGTGGGGAGAGGTGAAGAAAAAGCTGTATTCACACTCAAGTCCAGAAAACACCAATATTGGGAACGTGTAGAAGAGACTGGGGATCAGGTTTTGGTCAAGACCTGCTTGAATCTGATGCAGAGACCAGAAGGATTCAGGCAAAGCTGAAAGCCAAAGGTGGATTTCCCAAATACTAACAAAATAATAAAAATTTACATTTAGATTTTTAGGAGCAAAACGGTAACAATGCAGTTTCAGGACAGAAACCTGCAGAACTAAGCAGATGCTAAATAGTTGAAAGTCAAATTTATGTATAAGATAGGAGAGAGGATTGCCTAAATAATGATGGTAGCCTCATGTACAAAGCTGTAGTGGATGGTGAGATATGGAGCCTGAAAGTCCTGAAGCCTGAAGACCAAAACATTGTTACCATTTTATTGTCAGTGTCTGTTGGTCCTAAATAGCTTGATTATTGTATCATAATGTGATAAAAAAAAAACTGATGTTACCATTAACTACAGTAAAGTTTTCACTGTATGAGGGAGTCAGGAGTCGGAGTTGGGAGTCAGACTCAAGGAAATTGAGCTTTGGCTTACCGACTCCACAGCCCTGATTCTAAAGACTATCATAAAGTACAAGAGCATTCTAACAATCAGCACATAATATAAAACACTGTTTATCAGCCTAACTTAACCCTTGTGTTGACCAGCATCCAATAGAAGAGCATTCTAGTGTCCAGCATCCAGTAGAACAGCAGTATAATGACCAGCATCCAGTAGAAGAGCATTCTAGTGTCCAGCATCCAGTAGAGGAGCATTCTAGTGCCCAGCACCCGGTAAAAGACCATTCTAGTGCCCAGCATCCAGTATACGAGCATTCTAGTAACCAGCATCTAGTAGAAGAGCATTCTAGTGAACAGCATCCAGTCAAAGAGCAGTCTAGTGACCAGCATCCAGTAGAAGAGCAGTCTAGTGACCAGCATCCAGTAGAAGAGCAGTCTAGTGACCAGCATCCAGTAGAAGAGCAGTCTAGTGACCAGCATCCAGTAGAAGAGCAGTCTAGTGACCAGCATCCAGTAGAAGAGCAGTCTAGTGACCAGCATCCAGTAGAAGAGCAGTCTAGTACAAGCATCCAGTAGAAGAACATTCTAGTGACCAGCATCCAGTAGAAGAGCAGTCTAGTGCCCATCATCTAGTAGAAGAGCATCCTAGTGACCAGCATCCAGTAGAAGAGCATTCTAGTGCCCATCATCCAGTAGAAGAGCATTCTAGTGACCAGCATCCAGTAGAAGAGCATTCTAGTGACCAGCATCCAGTAGAAGAGCATTCTAGTGCCCATCATCTAGTAGAAGAGCACTCTAGTGCCAGTATCCAGTAGACGAGCATTCTTGTGCCCATCATCTAGTAGAAGAGCATTCTAGTGCCCAGCATCCAGTAGAAGAGCAGTCTAGTGACCAGCATACAGTAGAAGAGCAGTCTAGTACAAGCATCCAGTAGAAGAACATTCTAGTGACCAGCAACCAGTAGAAGAGCATTCTAGTGACCAGCATCCAGTAGATTTAGTGCCCAGCATCCAGTAGAAGACCATTCTAATAACCAGCACCTAATAGAAAACCATTCAAGCGCCCAGTATCCCGTAGAAGAGCATTCTAGTGCCCAGCATCCAGTAGAAGAGCATTATAGTGCCCAGCATCCAGTAGAAGAGCATTCTAGTGCCCAGCATCCAGTAGAAGAGCATTCTAGTGCCCAGAATTCAGCAGAAGAGCAGTCTAATGACAAGCATCCAGTAGAAGAGCAATCTAGTGCCCAACATCCAGTAGAAGAGCAATCTAGTGCCCAGCATCCAGTAGAAGAGCACTCTAGTGACCAGCACCCAGTAGAAGAGCATTCTAGTGACCAGCATCCAGTAGAAGAGCACTCTAGTGGCCAACATCCAGCAGAAGAGCAGTCTAATGACAAGCATCCAGCAGAAGAGCAATCTAGTGCCCAGCATCCAGTAGAAGAGCATTATAGTGCCCAGCATCCAGTAGAAGAGCATTCTAGTGCCCAGCATCCAGTAGAAGAGCATTCTAGTGCCCAGCATCCAGTAGAAGAGCACTATAGTGCCCAGTATCCAGTAGAAGAGCATTCTAGTGACCAGCATTCAGTAGAACAACAGTCTAATGACCAGCAACCAGTAGAACAGCAGTCTAATGACCAGTATCTAGTGGAAGACCATTCTAGCACCCAGTATCCAGAAGAAGAGCATTCTAGCGCCCAGTATCCAGTAGAAGAGCATTCTAGTGACCAGCATCCAGTAGAAGAGCAATCTAGTGACCAGCATCCAGTAGAAGAACATTCTAGTGACCAGCATCCAGTAGAAGAGCAGTCTAATGACCAGCATCTAGTAGAAGACCATTCTAGCGCCCAGCATCCAATAGAAGAGCATTCTAGTGACCAGCATCCAGTAGAACAGCTGTATGATGACCAGCATCTAGTAGAAGACCATTATAGCGACCAGTATCCAGTAGAAGAGTATTCTAGTGACAAGCATCCAGTGGAAGAGCACTATAGTGACGAGCATCCAGTAGAAGAGTAGTCTAATGACCAGCATCCAGTAGAAGAGTTTTCTAGTGACCAGCATCCAGTAGAAGAGCATTCCAATGACCAGCATCCAGTAGAAGAGCATTCCAATGACCAGCATCCAGTAGAAGAGCATTCTAGTGACCAGCATCCAGTAGAAGAGCAGTCTAATGACCAGCACCCAGTAGAAGAGCATGCTAGTGACCAGTATCCAGTAGAAGAGCAGTCTAATGACACACATCCAGTAGAAGAGTACTCTAGTGACCAGCATCCAGTAGAAGAGCACTCTAGTGCCCAGTATCCAGTAGAGGAGCATTCTAGTGCCCAGCATCCAGTAGAAGTGCATTCTAGTGCCCAGTATCCAGTAGACGAGCAGTCTAATGACCAGCATCGAGTAGAAGAGCATTCTAATGACCAGCATCCAGTGGAAGAGCATTCTAGTGCCCAGCATCCAGTAGACGAGCATTCTAGTGCCCAGTTTCCAGTAGAAGAGCATTCTAGTGACCAGTATCTAGTAGAAGAGCACTCTAGTGCCCAGCATCCAGTAGAAGAGCATTATAATGACCAGCATCCAGTAGAAGAGCATTCTAGTGAACAGCATCCAGTAGAAGAGCATTATATTGACCAGCATCCAGTAGAAGAGCATTCTAGTGAACAGCATCCAGTAGAAGAGCATTCTAGTGATCAGCATCCAGTAGAACAGCAGTATAATGACCAGCATCCAGTAGAAGAGCATTCTAGTGACCAGCATCCAGTAGAACAGCAGTATAATGACCAGCATCCAGTAGAAGAGCACTCTAGTGCCCAGTATCCAGTAGATGAGCATTCTAGTGCCCAGTATCCACTAGAAGACATCTATGCCAGATCATAGTAGGCACCGGGCCCCAGCATCCAGTAGAACACATATAATGACCAGCATCCAGTATGAAAGCATTCAGGAACAGCATCCAGTAGAAGAGCAGTATAATGACAAGCATTTATTTATTTTTTTTTACTTGTGATCCCCTTTGTCCCCTTAGGGACCACTAGGGGGTGTGAACACTTCTACACTATTCTGCAATACTAATGTATAGCATAACAGTGTAAAGTTACAGCTCTCCTCCTACACCGACCTCTGGCAGGGTGTCTCGGTTCACCCCATGGTCCCAGGCATGGACTACGGACATGCCTTTGTCTCTGCTATGCTCTTGGCCCTGTACCTGTTTGCTGCTGTCTTGCTCCACGATGAGGTCCTTGCGGACGGGGCTGTGTTTCGACTGTTATCCTGTCCTCTGTGGTCCGGTCTCCATGCAGGCCGGTCCCTGCTGTGTCCCATGTTTCTGAGGACTCACCTAGCTGTGTTCCTGCCTGTGTCTGCTCCCTATGGGGGCATGCCCACCTTCTGGTTTGGATTTAAAAGGACAGTGTACCAATGACCTGTCCAATGAACTTCCTGACTCTGCTCCATAAGCAGGGCCGCCATAGGGTATAGCCAGTACTCCTGTACGGGTCCCGGAGAAATAAGGGGGCCTGCTTCAAGCAAGCCCGCTTATTTCATACATGATAAATCGCACAGTAGAGCACGGCGCAGCTGAGCGCCGTGCTCTACATAGGGCCTAGTGGCGGCCGGCGAGTGCCGGCGGTGCTGGGAGGGGGCCCGTGCTCCCTGCACCGCTGCGCTCCACCTCCGCATATAGAATATTTTTTGTGCCCGGCTGTCCAGTAGGGGCAGAGCGGGGCGGTGCTGGAGGTGGGGGGGCCCGCGCTCCCGGCACAGCTGCACTCCATACAGAAATCGTCTACATACCTGAGCCCTGCGCGCACTGTAGCCGAAGCCGGGCCCTCCTCCTCTGTCTGTGGGCGAGGCGGAGCTTCACGAACTCAAATTGTTCCGCATCCCACCGCTGAGCACACAGCGGCGGCGGCGGAGACAGAGAGAGGAGGTCCCGACTCCGGCTACAGCGTGGGGGGGCACCTTCTCCCTCCTGGCTGTATGAGGGAAGGAGGGAGGGAAACGCTGCCCGCCCGGCTACCTACCTACCTAGTTGCCCGCCCAGCTACCTACTTACCTAGTTGCCCGCCCGCTACCTACATCCCCTACCCCTAGTGCCCGCCCTGCTACCGACCTACCTAGTTGCCCGCCCGGCTACCTACCTACCTAGTTGCCCGCCCTGCTACCTACCTACCTAGTTGCCCGCCCGGCTACCTACCTTCCTAGTTGCCCGCCCGGCTACCTACCTACATAGTTGCCCGCCCGGCTACCTACCTACCTAGTTGCCCGCGCGGCTACCTACCTACCTAGCTGCCCGCCCTGGCTACCTACCTACCTAGTTGCCCGCCCTGCTACCTACCTACCTAGTTGCCCGCCCGGCTACCTACCTATCTAGCTGCCCGCCCGGCTACCTACCTACCTATTTCCCGCCCGGCTACCTACCTACCTATTTCCCGCCCGGCTACCTACCTATCCAGCTGCCCGTCTGGCTACCTACCTACCTAGCTGCCCGCCCGGCTACCTACCTACCTAGCTGCCCACCCGGCTACCTAGCTACCCCCCCGCCCGGCTACCTACCTATCTAGCTGCCCGCCCGGCTACCTACCTAGCTGCCTGCCCATACAAGAGGGGATATCTAGGAATAGGTAGGACACTGTTAATGGACATATATTGCAAAGTGACTTGTTTTTGCAAGATCTTTAACATAAAAAGCAGCAACCCTGTAGTGAGACAACCCCATTTAAGCTCCCGGCTGCTGTGACTGCTGGTTTATACCCTTGCACGGGAGCAGATTGGGTGATGAGAGGTGGCGCCTTCCTCCTCCATTCTGAAACCGTGACATCTAAGCAGTTAAATGGCCGGGACCAGAGTTATCTCAACCCAGTTCCCGTCTCAAATTAACAGCTCCTGAGCCTGCTCCATTCTATCTCCCCCCCTTACTGACCACAGGTGGTCCCCTCCCTCTACCTATCCATCATCCCGTCCCTGCCTATGCATCCAGACACTGTCCGCCCCTGCTTGCTGTGTCTTAGCGCCTGATAGCCACATACAATGACACGGCGGGCCCCCCCAGGTGGTCCCCTCCCTCTACCTATCCATCATCCCGTCCCTGCCTATGCATCCAGACACTGTCCAGCCCCTGCTTGCTGTGTCTTAGGCGCCTCATAACCACATACAATGACACGGCGGGCCCCCCCAGGTGGTCCCCTCCCTCTACCTATCCATCATCCCGTCCCTGCCTATGCATCCAGACACTGTCCGCCCCTGCTTGCTGTGTCTTAGCGCCTGATAGCCACATACAATGACACGGTGGGCCCCCCCCCAGGTGGTCCCCTCCCTCTGCCTATCCATCGTCCCATCCCTGCCTATGCATCCAGACCCTGTCCACCCCTGCTTGCTGTGTCTTAGCGCCTGATAGCCACATACAATGACACGGCGGGCCCCCCCAGGTGGTCCCCTCCCTCTACCTATCCATCGTCCCGTCCCTGCCTATGCATCCAGACCCTGTCCACCCCTGCTTGCTGTGTCTTAGCGCCTGATAGCCACATACAATCACACGGCGGGCCCCCCCAGGTGGTCCCCTCCCTCTACCTATCCATCGTCCCATCCCTGCCTATGCATCCAGACCCTGTCCACCCCTGCTTGCTGTGTCTTAGCGCCTGATAGCCACATGCAATGACTCGGCGGGCTGGATCCGTTCGCTTGCCACACGTCGTATAGGATTTATGAAAACCCTGGAAAATCAGAACTGATGTTGGAATTCAGATCCTTCTTCCATCATAGATGCAGCAACTGAGATAGCAAACCTGTGAGTGAGTCATAGGCGGGACGGCGGGAGGCTGCGCTGTCTGCGGGAGATGGAACTTTTTGTGATTTTTTTTTATTCTATAGAAAAATCCTCTACCTCTAATCAAAGTGCGGGGAGTGACTCAGCCGCCGCCGGTGCGCCGTGGCTTTAAGGCCGGCGAGGACGACAAAGGAGTAGGATGGAAGAAAAAATACAAGTTTCTTTTGTTGCCGGTGAATAGAACAGCCGGGCGCCCGACAGCAATGCCTTGTGGGAGAACAACATGTGCAGTTAATTAGGACAGAGCTAACAGCAGGCGGGTACCAAATGCTCTTGTTTTATTAGAAGTCTCGTACTTGCCAGAATGTTGTCAGCAAACTGCTAAACCAGCATTTTACAGGGGCTCCCTCCGCTCCCAGAGCACTTGCAGGAAGAAAAGGAAGATGCTTCGCTCCGAGGATCAATGCCAGGAACGTACAGAGTCAAGAAACGGCCCTCAGAGGCAGGTAGAGCGCAGGCACGGCTGTAGAATGATGATCCAAATCATATCCTGAAATACTCTGCGCTGCTGAGATCCTTTCCCCCTGAAAGGGAACCTATCACACTGAACTTACCATATGATCTGCGGGCCCCATGTTATAGAGTAGGAGGCGCTGAGCTGGGTTAAAGGGGTTGTCTCACTATAAAGATTGTCTTTCAACAAGTAGGGAACACTAAATGAAGACGTTTTCCAAATATATTGCTTTGTTCATCTTTTTTTGTTAAGGAGCTACAAGTGATTTTATCACCCTCTGAGGGCTCTCAGGTTTCCCAAGTGACTGACTTGTGTAATCCGCCCCCTTCCCCCCCTCCTTCTGGCCCTAACTTCTCAGTTGGGGCCAGCAGTGTGAGAGCTTGTGTATTCTCTGATCTTTCAGACAATAGACAGTAATTACTCTACTGTTTACATTAGCTCAGAAGCTTCTCCTGTCCTGGTAGAAGGTAATTTAGCTCATCTAGACTAATAAACAGAGAAGCCTCAATACACAGAGCTCATATGCTAATTACAGAAAGTTTGACCGGGAAGTGACAGAGCAAAGCAGCATTATTTCACAGGTCCTGAGAGCTTGTGTGTTATCTGATCTTTCAGACAATAGACAGTAATTACTCTACTGTTTACATTAGCTCAGAAGCTTCTCCTATCCTGGTAGAAGGTAATTTAGCTAATCTAGACTAATAAACAGAGAAGTCTGAGCTCATATGCTAATTACAGACAGCTTGACCAGGAAGTGACAGAGCCAAGCAGCATTATTTCATTCATGCATCCTATGAAGCTTTGAGATGAGACTACCCCTTTAAGGAGTCCAGTGGGCGGTCTTATCAGGGATTGATGGCCACCTATGTATGTACAGTCACACGAGAAAGGCTGTCAGTCACTCACCTCTCTCCTTGTTCCCCCAACGCAACGAGCAGCAAGCTGGCTTCAAGTGAAGCCCGGCAAAGGCGGTGCGATGATGTGACGTCATCACGCCACCTATATCAACTCTAGTGGCCGACGTCTGATAGGCTTAAAGGGGTTGTCTCACTACAGGGATTGCTGCTTTTTATGTTAAAGATCTTGCAAAAACAATTCACTTTACAATATGTGTCCTTACAGTGTCTACCCTTTCACCCTTTCACCCCTCCCACTAAGACTGTAATCCCTTCTGCGGGTGCATAGGGACCCTCCTATAGTCCCTCTAGTAACCAGTTGATTATCACTATTGTCCACTTTGTAATTGTTTGTCCATGTTTGATCTTATGATAACTGCCACCTGAAATGTTACAGCGCCCTGAATCAAGACTTGCCAGCTAAATTGATGAGTAATCTAACATTTGCCTACACTGGTTGCTATAGTATCCCCCTCTTGTATGGTGCTTTTCATAGCTCCCTGTGTTCTCCTGATAGCTACAGCTAGTACACCTGTTCGATCTCTCCTGACAGGCTACCAGCACTGGTTACTATAGCTACAGACCTGTTTCGATCTTCCTGATAAGGCTGCCAGCACTGGTTGCTATAGCTACAGACCTGTTGACCCTTCCTGATAGGCTGCCAGCACGCATGGCCAGACTTTGTTCCTATAGCTACAGACGTTGTTTCGACTGTTCTCTCCTGATAGGCTGCCAGCACTGGTTGCTATAGCTACAGACCTGGCTTCTACTGCAGCCTAGTAGAAGCCAGTAAACACGCCCCTGAATTCAAAATGAAACCAAGAAAACAGGACTGAGGTGAGAGGAATCAATGTAGTGATACAATCATTTTAAGGCCTAATGCCTTTTATTGTGGACCTCTATGGAAAACCCGCGCAGCGGTCCCCACTGCACGGGTTTTCTGCCGGGTGGTTTTTCAGACCACCGGCGGTCCGAAAAACATTGAACATGTTCATTCTTCCTCCTTGTTTTCGGGCAGAATATGAACAGGTCAATGCAAAGGGGGAGGGCTTTTCTCTGCAAACCGCTGAGAAAAACCATCCCCCGGTGGCCGTGTGCATGACTACAAAATAATGCAAATCCCGACCAGTATTTGCACTGTGCAATGTGAACGGCCCCTTAGGAGTTGTGTCACGGTTGGAGGTAGTGGATGCTCTGGACCACCGCAAGCGATGGCGTAAGCCGCGCCAGAGAACAGAATCTAAGTAGGTCTGGGTTTTCACCAGAGCTCGCCGCAAAGCGGGATGGACTTGCTGCGGCGAGAGTCTACCAGGTCGCTACCCCTGACGTGACTTGCTTGCGGAGGCAGCCGAGGTGTAGCTCATAGTTGGGGACAGGCAGTAGGTCAGGGCAGGCGGCAAGATTCGTGGCCGAGGGACGGAGGCAAACGGTACGGTACACAGTAATCAGACAAGACTCAGGAACGGTTTCTCAGTAGGCTAATGGCACTAAAGATCCGGCAAGGGGATCAGGAAGGGGCAGGCTTAAATAAGGGCAGTGACCGGCAATAGCCAATTACCGGTGCGCTGGCCCCTTAAATTTAACAGAGCCGGCGCACACGCGCCCTAGGGAGCGGGGACGCGCGTGCTGGGAGACTGGAGCAGCAACAGGAGCGCAGCCGGGTAAGTGAGCAGGGATTCGGCAGGCAGGACGAGCGCGTCCTCTGCCCGACATGGGGGCAGCGGCGCCGCTAGGCGGAGGGGCACGGGTGCGCCTGCGATCCGGGTTGAGGGTCGCAGGGGCACCCGTGACAGGTTGTTCACACGGCATTTTTGGATCTGCGAAAATCGCATCCAAAAAAACTGCGTCGATCACATCTTAAATACATCCAACCCGCATCCAACATGCAGCTGTGGGTTTGGATGTGTTGGATGCAGCAGGATCGCTCTCGATAGTTATTATAGAGGTAGCTGTGTGTTTGGATGTGTTGGATGCAGCAGGATCGCTCCCTATAGTTTATTATAGAGGCAGCTGTGTGTTTGGATGTGTTGGATGCAGCAGGATCGCTCCCTATAGGTTATTATAGAGGCAGCTGTGTGTTTGGATGTGTTGGATGCAGCAGGATCGCTCCCTATAGTTATTATAGAGGCAGCTGTGTGTTTGGATGTGTTGGATGCAGCAGGATCGCTCCCTATAGTTTATTATAGAGGCAGCTGTGTGTTTGGATGTGTTGGATGCAGCAGGATCGCTCCCTATAGGTTATTATAGAGGCAGCTGTGGGTTTGGATGTGTTGGATGCAGCAGGATCGCTCCCTATAGTTTATTATAGAGGCAGCTGTGTGTTTGGATGTGTTGGTTGCAGCAGGATCGCTCCCTATAGTTTATTATAGAGGCAGCTGTGTGTTTGGATGTGTTGGATGCAGCAGGATCGCTCCCTATAGTTTATTATAGAGGCAGCTGTGTGTTTGGATGTGTTGGATGCAGCAGGATCGCTCCCTATAGTTTATTATAGAGGCAGCTGTGTGTTTGGATGTGTGTTTGGATGCAGCAGGATCGCTCCCTATAGTTATTATAGAGGCAGCTGTGTGTTTGGATGTGTTGGATGCAGCAGGGTCGCACCCTATAGTTTATTATAGAGGCAGCTGTGTGTTTGGATGTGTTGGCTGCAGCAGGATCGCTCCCTATAGTTTATTATAGAGGCAGCTGTGTGTTTGGATGTGTTGGATGCAGCAGGATCGCTCCCTATAGTTATTATAGAGGCAGCTGTGTGTTTGGATGTGTGTTGGATGCAGCAGGATCACTCCCTATAGTTTATTATAGAGGCAGCTGTGTGTTTGGATGTGTTGGATGCAGCAGGATCGCTCCCTATAGTTTATTATAGAGGCAGCTGTGTGTTTGGATGTGTTGGATGCAGCAGGATCGCTCCCTATAGTTATTATAGAGGCAGCTGTGTGTTTGGATGTGTTGGCTGCAGCAGGATCGCTCCCTATAGTTTATTATAGAGGCAGCTGTGTGTTTGGATGTGTTGGATGCAGCAGGGTCGCACCCTATAGTTTATTATAGAGGCAGCTGTGTGTTTGGATGTGTTGGATGCAGCAGGGTCGCACCTATGGTTATTATAGAGGCAGCTGGGTGTTTGGATGTGTTGGATGCAGCAGGATCACTCCCTATAGTTTATTATAGAGGCAGCTGTGTGTTTGGATGCATGTTGGATGCAGCAGGATCACCCCCTATAGTTATTATAGAGGCAGCTGTGTGTTTGGATGTGTTGGATGCAGCAGGATCGCTCCCTATAGTTTATTATAGAGGCAGCTGTGTGTTTGGATGTGTGTTGGATGCAGCAGGATCGCACCCTATAGTTATTATAGAGGCAGCTGTGTGTTTGGATGTGTTGGATGCAGCAGGATCGCTCCCTATAGTTTATTATAGAGGCAGCTGTGTGTTTGGATGTGTTGGATGCAGCAGGATCGCTCCCTATAGTTTATTATAGAGGCAGCTGTGTGTTTGGATGTGTTGGATGCAGCAGGATCGCTCCCTATAGTTTATTATAGAGGCAGCTGTGTGTTTGGATGTGTGTTGGCTGCAGCAGGATCGCTCCCTATAGTTATTATAGAGGCAGCTGTGTGTTTGGATGTGTTGGATGCAGCAGGATCGCTCCCTATAGTTTATTATAGAGGCAGCTGTGTGTTTGGATGTGTTGGATGCAGCAGGATCGCTCCTTATAGTTTATTATAGAGGCAGCTGTGTGTTTGGATGTGTGTTGGCTGCAGCAGGGTCACTCCCTAAAGTTTATTATAGAGGCAGCTGTGTGTTTGGATGTGTGTTGGCTGCAGCAGGATCGCTCCCTATAGTATAGAGGCAGCTGTGTGTTTGGATGTGTTGGATGCAGCAGGGTCGCACTCTATAGGTTATTATAGAGGCAGCTGTGTGTTTGGATGTGTTGGATGCAGCAGGGTCGCACCCTATAGGTTATTAGAGAGGCAGCTGTGTGTTTGGATGTGTGTTGGATACAGCAGGATCGTTCCCTATAGTTTATTATAGAGGCAGCTGTGTGGATGTGTTGGATGCAGCAGGGTTGCTCCCTATAGCTTATTATAGAGGCAGGTGTGTGTTTGGATGTGTTGGTGGCAGCAGGATCGCTCCCTATAGTTATTATAGAGGCAGCTGTGTGTTTGGATGTGTGTTGGCTGCAGCAGGATCGCTCCCTATAGTTTATTATAGAGGCAGCTGTGTGTTTGGATGTGTTGGATGCAGCAGGATCGCACCCTATAGTTTATTATAGAGGCAGCTGTGTGTTTGGATGTGTTGGATGCAGCAGGATCGCACCCTATAGTTTATTATAGAGGCAGCTGTGTGTTTGGATGTGTTGGATGCAGCAGGATCGCTCCCTATAGTTTATTATAGAGGCAGCTGTGTGTTTGGATGTGTTGGATGCAGCAGGGTCGCTCCCTATAGTTTATTATAGAGGCAGCTGTGTGTTTGGATGTGTTGGATGCAGCAGGGTCGCTCCCTATAGTTATTATAGAGGCAGCTGTGTGTTTGGATGTGTGTTGGCTGCAGCAGGGTCGCTCCCTATAGTTATTATAGAGGCAGCTGTGTGTTTGGATGTGTGTTGGCTGCAGCAGGATCGCTCCCTATAGTTTATTATAGAGGCAGCTGTGTGTTTGGATGTGTGTTGGCTGCAGCAGGGTCGCTCCCTATAGTTATTATAGAGGCAGCTGTGTGTTTGGATGTGTTGGATGCAGCAGGATCGCTCCCTATAGTTATTATAGAGGCAGCTGTGTGTTTGGATGTGTTGGATGCAGCAGGATTGCTCCCTATAGTTATTATAGAGGCAGCTGTGTGTTTGGATGTGTTGGATGCAGCAGGATCACGCACTATAGTTTATTATAGAGGCAGCTGTGTGTTGGATGTGTTGCATGCAGCAGGATCACGCCCTATAGTTTATTATAGAGGCAGCTGTGTGTTTGGATGTGTTGGATGCAGCAGGGTCGCACCCTATAGTTTATTATAGAGGCAGCTTTGTGTATGGATGTGTGTTGGATACAGCAGGATCGTTCCCATTAGTTTTATTATAGAGGCAGCTGTGTGGATGTGTTGGATGCAGCAGGGTTGCTCCCTATAGTTTATTATAGAGACAGCTGTGTAGTTTGGATGTGTTGGTTGCAGCAGGATCGCTCCTATAGTTATATAGAGGCAGCTGTGTGTTTGGATGTGTGTTGGCTGCAGCAGGGTCGCTCCCTATAGTTTATTATAGAGGCAGCTGTGTGTTTGGATGTGTTGGATGCAGCAGGATCGCACCCTATAGTTTATTATAGAGGCAGCTGTGTGTTTGGATGTGTTGGATGCAGCAGGATCGCACCCTATAGTTTATTATAGAGGCAGCTGTGTGTTTGGATGTGCTGGATGCAGCAGGATCGCTCCCTAAAGTTGATGATAGAGGAAGCTGTGGATTTGGATGTGTTGGATGCAGCAGGGTCGCTCCCTATAGTTTATTATAGAGGCAGCTGTGTGTTTGGATGTGTTGGATGCAGCAGGGTCGCTCCCTATAGTTATTATAGAGGCAGCTGTGTGATTGGATGTGTGTTGGCTGCAGCAGGGTCGCTCCCTATAGTTATTATAGAGGCAGCTGTGTGTTTGGATGTGTGTTGGCTGCAGCAGGATCGCTCCCTATAGTTTATTATAGAGGCAGCTGTGTGTTTGGATGTGTGTTGGCTGCAGCAGGGTCGCTCCCTATAGTTATTATAGAGGCAGCTGTGTGTTTGGATGTGTTGGATGCAGCAGGATCGCTCCCTATAGTTATTATAGAGGCAGCTGTGTGTTTGGATGTGTGTTGGCTGCAGCAGGGTCGCTCCCTATAGTTTATTATAGAGGTAGCTGTGTGTTTGGATGTGTTGGCTGCAGCAGGATCGCACCCTATAGTTTATTATAGGCAGCTGTGTGTTTGGATGTGTTGGATGCAGCAGGATCGCTCCCTATAGTTATTATAGAGGAAGCTGTGTGTTTGGATTTGTTGGATGCAACAGGGTTGCTCCCTATAGTTATTATAGAGGCAGCTGTGTGTTTGAATGTGTTGGATGCAGCAGGATCACGCACTATAGTTTATTATAGAGGCAGCTGTGTGTTGGATGTGTTGGATGCAGCAGGATCACGCCCTATAGTTTATTATAGAGGCAGCTGTGTGTTTGGATGTGTTGGATGCAGCAGGATCACTCCCTATAGGTTATTATAGAGGCAGCTGCGTGTTTGTATGCGTGCTGGATGCAGCAGGATCGCACCCTATAGTTTATTATAGGGCTCCTGCTGCGTCTTTCGGACCAAGAACTGACATGACAATTCTTGGGACGGATCTGAAAGACGCAATGAGACGCATCAGCGATCACTCGTCTGGACCCCGATGCATGTTTCATATAAAAAGTAATGTAAAATCACACTGCTATTTGTTAGATACATGTTTGGATCCATTTAGGGTCCAACAAACAGATCCAAACACGGAGGTAAAAGCATATGTAACACAGACACAAACACAAAAAATAAAATAAGAACACATACACCACCCTTTTTCCCTTTACAAACGGCAATCGCCCCAAAAAAGATAAAAAATAAATAAAGTACCTATATTTGGTATCGCCACGTGCGTAACAACCCACCCTATAAATCTTTCAAGTTAATTAACCCGTACGGTGAACGGCGTAAAAAAAAAACAATCACAGAATTGCGATTTTTGTTCATCCTGCGGCACATAAAATGGAGTAAAAAGTCATCAAAAACTCATATCAACATAAAAGTGGTGCCAATTAAAATGTCAGTTCATCCCACACAAAAAATCCTTACACAGCTCTGTATACAAAAAAATTAAAAAGTTCTGGCTATTAGAAGATAGCGATGCATAAATATTGTTTTACACAATAAAAACACTTTTTTTTCAAAAAAATTGTGCTTTCAAATAAAAAAAACTACATAAATTGGGTATCACCGTAATCGTCTCAACCCACAGAGTAAAACTAACTTGTCATGGATACTGCACGGTGAACGCTATTAAAAATATAAATAAAAAACACTGCTAGGATTGCAGTATTTTCTTCACCCTGACTTCCAAAAACGGATTTAAAAGCGATCATAAAGTCTTGTCCCCCCAAAAATGTTACCAATAAAAACTCATCCCGCAAAAAAAAGTCCCTATACAGCTCCATAAACAGAAAAATAAAAAAGTTATGGCTCTCAGACCGCGATGATGTAAAAACGTGTTTTCCTTTTCAAATAAAAGTGTTTTTATTGTGTAAAAGCAGTAAAACATTAAAAAATATACAAATGTGGTATCGCTGTAATCGTATCAACCTGCTGAGTAAAACTAGCATGTCATTTATACCACACAGTGACCGCTGTAAAAAATAAAAATAAAAAACACTACCAGGATTGCTGTATTTTGTACAAAATGCCTCACAAAAACCTTACTAAAAAGTGATCAAAGCATCAGATGCCCCCCCGTAATGGTACCACTAAAAACATCAACTCATCTCGTAAAAAACAAGCCCACAAGCAGCTCCATATGCAAAAAATTAAGAAAGCTATGGCTGTCAGAATAGGACAACATAAAAACGCAACTTTTTATAAAACTCGCTTCTATTGTGTAAAAGTAATAAAACATAAAAAAACTATATAAAATTTATATCATTGTAATTGTACCGACCCCCATAGTAAAGTTATCCCGTCATTTATCCCGTATGGCGAATACTGTAAAAACGAAGCCCAAAAACAATGGCGGAACTGCGTTTCCCCCCTCCATTTCCATGGCCCAATGCTAAAATTAAAACTACGGAACACCTGTGCGCCCAAAATGCACAATACACCCTTAGATGAGATCCCTGAGGGGTGTTGAATCCAAAATGGTGCAAATTCTGGAAGGTTTCACCTGTTCTGGTACTTTGGGGGCTTTGCAGATGCGACATGGCCCCACCAATATCTGTGCGCCAAAAGCCAAATAGCGCTCCCTCCCTTGTACGCCCTGCCATGCGCCCAAACAGCAGTTTACACCCACATGTAGGGTATTGCCGAACTTGGAAGAAATTGCGTAACACAATTTTGGGGCTTTTTTTCCAAGATTCCTTGTAAAAATTAAACATTTTCAGCTAAAATTGCAGATTATTGTAAAAAATATATATTTTTTTATTTTCAGAGCCGAACGCTAAAAAAATTTGTGAAACGCCTGTGGGGTCGATATACTCACTGCACCCCTGGATATATTCCTTAAGGGGTGTAGTTTCCAATATGGGGTCTTTTTAGGGGTATTTATTGAGTTTTGGAACCTTAGGGTGTCCGCAAACCTGAAATGGCCCCTAAATAAAATTGTAATGAAAATGAAACCCCAGAGTCTGGTAGGTGCTCCTCCTATTCTGGGGCTTGTGGTTGAGCCAAATAGCGCTTTAGGGCCACATATGGGATATCTCTGAAAACGGCAGAATCTGGGGAATCAATATTAAGTTGCATTTCCCTGATCACATTTACCGTATTCTTGTCAATAATTTATAAAAATTAAAAATCTGCAAAAAAGTGAAATTTTGAAATTTCACTTCCACTTTGCTTTAATTCCTGTGAAACACCTAATGGGTTAATAAACTTACTAAATGCGGTTTTGAATACTTTAAGGGGTGCAGTTTCTTAGATGAGGTCATTTATGGGGGTATCTAACATACAGGTCAATCAAAGTCACGTTAGAACTGGACTGGTCCCTAAAAAATGTACATTGCAAATTTTCAAGAAAATTTGAAAATTACTACTAAATTTATAAGCCTCCTAATGTCGTAAAGAAAAAAAAGGCATTTAAAAAAATGATGCCAAACTACAGCAGACAGATGGTAGATGCTAGTTATAAACTATTTTGAGTGGAATAACTATCTGTCTTACATGCAGAAATTTTTGAAGTTTGAAATTGGTAAATTTTCACATTTTTCACGATAATTGATATTTTTCACAAATAAACAAGCATTTTTTGGACCAAAATTTCTTACTATCTTAAAGCACAATGTGTCACGAGAAAACAATCTCTGAATCACATGGATAGGTTAAAGTGTCAAAAAGTTATTCTCACATAAAGTGACACATGACAGATTTAAAAAATGGGGCCCTGTCAGAGAGGCCAAAACTGGCTCCGGCGGTAAGGGGTTAAGTAACTCTCAGTTGGTGATTAATCATTACTCTTCATTTCCCTCCTCCCATCATGACACTGCCCCATCACATGCAGCCCTCTTCTTGATTATGACATCACATGAATCAGCAGGTCACTGCCCAATACAAGATCAACACATTCTCCTCTTGAAATACTCTGTGCTGCTGGAATCTTTGCTCCTCCCACTTACACAAGCTTCTCACAATAGTTGGTAGGACTTTTGGGCCATTCCGCCTGACAGAACTGGTGTAACTGAGCCATGTTTGGGGGTCTCTTGCTCTCTCCGGCCTTTTCAGCTTTGCCCATACATTTTCAATAGGATTGAGATCAGGGCTCTGTGATGGCCGCTCCAAAACATTGACTTGGTTCTCCTTAAAGAGAACCTGTCACATAGATTATGCCCCCTTGGCTGAGGACAGAACAAGCTAGTGTCAGACCTGCTGTTCCCAGTGCTGCGTCCCTTATTCTGTAAGATGCTGGAGTTTTCGTGTATTTAATGCTCAAATCTGCAGTTTTCAGCCAGAAGAGTCATTCGAAGAGTCATTCAGAGAGTCAGTTTTTTTCAAACCCCGCCCACCTGAGGCTAGCCCCGCCCACTTCAACTGATAAACCTATTACTTTGAATAGGCAGAAACATGTGAATAACTGCCAGTGGGCGGGGCTAGCCTTTGGTGGGCGGAGCTAACACCTGCTCATGAAAAAGATTTGAGGGGTGTAAGGGTTCGGTGGATTCGCTGGACCACCGCAAGCGATGATAGTTAAGCCACGCCAGGGAACGGAATCTAAGCAGCCCCCGGTTTTCACCAGAGCCCGCCGCAAAGCGGGATGGACTTGCTGCGGCGTGAGGCTACCAGGTTGTTACCCCTGACGTGACTTGCCTGCGGTGGCGGCCGGGGTACGGCGAGGTACAGAATCGTAATCCGGAGGCGTAGTCGGGGACAGGCAGAAGGTCAGGGCAGGCGGCAGAGGTTCGTGGTGAGAGATAGGCAGACGGTCAGGGCAGGCGGCACAGGCAAGGTCAGGAAACGTGGTGGGACGGACTGGTACACGGATAAGCAACACGGACTCTAAGACACACCAAACTCACTCTAAACACACACAACTCACTCTAAACACACCAACAATCTGGCAACAGTTGCCGGTGGCGTATACCTTATATAGGACCAGTGCCCGTCAATAAACCAATTACCGGGACACTGGCCCCTTAAATCTAGACCAGCAATCGCGCGCACGCGCTAGGGGACGGGCATGCGCACGACGGCCGGGACGGACAGGAGCGGCGTGCACCGGAGCGCGGCCAGGTAAGAGAGCCGGCGTGGGGACGAGGGTGGCCGCGGGTGACCGCGATGCCCGCGCCGAAGCCTTAGCAGGCAGGGGAACGATCGCAGGGGCAGCGGCTCGCCGCGGCCGCCATGACAGTAACCCCCCCCCTTAGGTCTCCCCCACTTTTTTTTTAACCTAGCCAGGAGATCTGGTGACAGGTTGCCTTCCGGCTCCCACGAACGCTCCTCTGGCCCGAACCCCTTCCAGTCGATGAGAAAGAACCGCTTCCCCCTCACTGTCTTCTGCGCCAGCACCTCCTTGACCTCAAAGATGTCATCCGATTCGGCCACAGGAGAAGGCGAGACAGATCTACGGGAGAAGCGATTCAGCACCACCGACTTGAGGAGCGAGACATGGAAGGCGTTCGGGACACGCAAAGTGGAAGGCAAGCAAAGCTTGTAGGAAACCGGGTTAAGCTGACGCAGTACCACAAAAGGGCCCAAATATTTAGGGCCCAACTTGTAGCTGGGTACCTTAAAACGGATGTATCTGGCCGATAGCCACACCCTATCACCTGGCTTAAATACAGGAGGAGGTCTCCGGTACCTATCGGCCTGAACTTTAGTACGAGTGGAAGCCTGAAGCAGGGCCTGACGAGTGACCTGCCAGAGTGACTTGATGTCCCGTACTTGGGCATCCACGGCAGGAACGTGACACGAAACGGCTAGGGGGAGAGGCGGGCGGGGATGTAACCCAAACACAACAAAAAAGGGAGCGGCTCCAGCGGACTCTGAGTCTAGGGAATTGTATGAGAATTCCGCCCAGGGGAGAAGGTCAGACCAGTTATCCTGCCGGGCAGACACAAAATGTCGCAGATAGGTGCCTAAGACTTGGTTGACCCTCTCCACCTGCCCGTTGGTCTGAGGGTGGTACGCAGATGAAAAGGCCAGCTGGACCTGTAACTGAGTACACAGAGCCCGCCAGAATTTAGATACAAACTGGGCTCCCCTATCAGAGATGATGTGCAAAGGGAGCCCGTGTAACCGAAAGATGTGGTGGAAGAAGAGCTGGGCTAGCTGGGGTGCCGAGGGTAACCCGGGCAGGGGCACAAAATGAGCCATTTTAGAAAATCTATCCACCACCACCCAAATGACCGTGTTTCCGGACGAGGCCGGAAGGTCGGTGACAAAATCCATAGCAATATGGGACCAAGGTTTCTCTGGCACCGGGAGAGGCTGAAGCAGACCCGCGGGTCTGAGACGAGGCACTTTGTTCCGAGCACAGGAGGTACAAGCTAAGACAAAATCCCTAACGTCCTGCGCGAGAGTGGGCCACCAATAGTATCTCGAGATGAGCTGTACGGATTTGTGGATCCCAGGATGACCAGCTGTTCGAGAAGAATGTCCCCATTCAAGGATTCGAGGCCGCAAAGCAGGACGGACATAGGTCTTCCCCGGAGGTAATTGTTGAAGGTCTACCGGAGCTGCCGAAAGAAGCCGATCCGGAGGGATAATGTGCTGCAGGGGTGGCTCCAAGCCCACCGTGTCAGAGGATCTGGAGAGAGCGTCCGCCCTGACGTTTTTTTCAGCCGGTCGGAAGTGTAGGAGGAAATTGAAACGGGCGAAGAAAAGCGACCATCTGGCTTGACGTGGATTCAATCGCTGAGCAGATTGTAAATAGAGAAGATTCTTATGATCCGTGTAGATCTCTATGGGATGGCGAGCCCCCTCCAGCAAGTGACGCCATTCTTCCAGGGCCAACTTTATGGCAAGAAGCTCCCGATCACCGATAGTGTAATTGCGTTCGGCAGGGGTGAAAGTCTTGGAGAAGAATCCACACGTCCGCAATTTCCCCGAGGAGGACTTCTGAAGAAGGACGGCGCCGGCACCAACTGAGGAGGCGTCGACCTCTACGACAAACGGGCGCTGAGGGTCCGGACGAGAGAGAGCAGGAGCGGAGGCAAACGCAGTTTTCAGACGTTTGAATGCCTCTTGGGCCTCGGGAGGCCATGATTTGGGATCGGCACCCTTCTTGGTGAGGGCCACCATAGGAGCCACCAGCGAGGAGAACTGTGGGATGAATTGCCTGTAATAATTGGCAAAGCCTAGAAAGCGTTGGATGGCCCGAAGGCCCACCGGACGGGGCCACTGTAGGACAGCGGAGAGCTTGGCAGGGTCCATCTGTAGACCTTGATCCGACACGATGTACCCTAAAAAGGGTAGAGAGATGCGCTCGAACAGGCACTTCTCCAACTTGGCATAAAGTTGGTGGTCTCGGAGACGTCTGAGCACCTGGCGGACGTGGTGACGGTGAGTCTCTAGGTCTGGAGAATAGATGAGAATATCGTCCAGATAAACAATAACGCAGACGTATAGAAGATCCCGGTAGATGTTATTAACTAAGTTTTGGAAGACTGCCGGAGGGTTGCAGAGTCCATATGGAATGTCGAGATATTCGAAGTGGCCATCGCGTGTGTTTTTTGATGTTTTCCACTCGTCGCCTTTCCGGATACGAATCAGATTGTAAGCACCGCGGAGGTCCAGTTTAGAAAAAATGTTTGCGCCACGAAGGTGATCAAATAACTCCGAGATCAGAGGCAGCGGGTATCGATATTTTGTGGTTATTTTGTTCAGGCCACGATAGTCGATACATGGCCGGAGAGTTCCATCTTTCTTTTCAACAAAGAAGAATCCGGCTCCCGCAGGCGAGGACAACTTGCGGATAAAGCCTTTGCGGAGATTCTCTTGAATGTAATCAGACATCGCCTTTGTCTCTGGGATGGAAAGAGGGTAAACTCTGCCTCGGGGCGGAGTAGTACCGGGTTGCTGGTCTATAGGGCAATCGAAGGGCCGGTGCGGAGGCAGAGTTTCAGCCTGTCCTTCAGAAAATACATCAGAGAAGTCCTGGTAAGGAGCAGGCAGACCTGGCAGAGACTTCGTAGGCTCGGTAGAGGCAGACCGATGGGCTGGGCAGAGCGCCCGAAGGCATCGTGAGTGACAGGCCGGGCCCCAACGAAGAATCTCGCCTGTGTTCCAGTCTAGGGTCGGAGCATGCTCTTGTAACCAGGGAAGGCCCAGAAGGATCTCAGAAGAGGAACGAGGCAGTACGAGTAGTTTCACTGTTTCCCGATGTAGCGCGCCAACCTGCAAGGTGAGGGGCGCAGTGCAGAACCGAATGGCATCCTTGAGGCATTCGCCACTGACTGAGGAGACAAACATGGGTTTCTGCAGGGAGGTCACTGGAAGCCGGTACTGTGACACCAGCGCGTGGCTGATAAAGTTACCAGCGGACCCCGAGTCCAGGAAGGCGGTGGCCTGAAAGGTGCTGTCCAGCGAAATTCCACATAGAACCGGAATGGTCAGACGGGGAGAGGCCGCAATGACACCTAGGGATGCCTCTCCTGCGAGCCCTAGGTGCGGGAGTTTCCCGGGCGCACCGGACAGTCCCCAATGAAGTGGCCAGAACCGCCACAGTAAAAGCATAACTGCCTCAGACGTCGCTGTGAGCGTTCCTCCTGGGTCAAATGAGCCCTTTCAACCTGCATGGGTTCATCCTCATGAACCATTGGCGGAGGGAGTGGAGGGCGTTGAAAGACAGGAGCTAAGCGAGGTAGCCGGCGTGGTCGAGTGGACTCGCGTTGGAGACGGAGCTCTTGTTGTCTTTCAGCAAAGAGGATATCGATCCGGGTAGCCAACCGAATCAATTCGTCCAGCGAGGAAGGCAGGTCCCGACCCGCGAGCTCATCTTTAATGCGTCCCGAGAGGCCTTGCCAGAACGTCGCCACCAGTCCAGTCCAAGTAAAAGGCTAGGGTGCGGAACTACACAGAGTACTGTCCCACAGTGGAGTCGCCCTGACGGAGGCGGAGCAGAGCGGCAGCAGCAGAGGAGGTGTGACCAGGTTCCTCAAAGACGGTGCGGAACCCCTGGAGAAAGGCTTGCAGATTTGCAGTCAGCGGATCTCCTCGATCCCAAAGCGGAGTGGCCCAGGCCAGAGCTTCGCCCGTTAGGAGGCTAATTATGAAGGCCACTTTAGCCCGCTCAGTAGGAAACTGGTGTCCCAGCATCTTGATGTGGATGGAGCATTGACTGATGAAGCCTCTGCACTTCTTGGGGTCTCCATCATAGCGAGAGGGCAGCGGCAGATGCAGAGAAGGTCCCAGTGTAGGAGCAGGAAGAGCCGAGGCTGCAGGAGCAACAGGTGCAGGCGAGACGGCAGCAGCTGCAGGCGGAGGTAGGCGGGCCGCAAGGTTCTGCATCATGGCCGCGAGCTGGTCGATACGCTGACTCTGCTGGGCGACAAGCCGTCGTGACGTCTCGGAGTTCAGGCAGAGGTACCCTTATGGAATCCATGGCCAGATTGTACTGTAAGGGTTCGGTGGATTCGCTGGACCACCGCAAGCGATGATACTTAAGCCACGCCAGGGAACGGAATCTAAGCAGCCCCCGGTTTTTACCAGAGCCCGCCGCAAAGCGGGATGGACTTGCTGCGGCGTGAGGCTACCAGGTCGTTACCCCTGACGTGACTTGCTTGCGATGGCGGCCGGGGTACAGCGTGGTACAGAATCGTAATCCGGAGGCGTAGTCGGGGACAGGCAGAAGGTCAGAGCAGGTGGCAGAGGTTCGTGGTCAGAGATAGGCAGACGGTCAGGGCAGGCGGCAAACAGGCAAGGTCAGGAAATGTGGCGGGACGGACTGGTACATGGATAAGCAACACGGACTCTAAGACACACCAAACTCACTCTAAACACACCAAACTCACTCTAAACACACCAACAATCTGGCAACAGGTGCCGGGGGCGTATACCTTATATAGGACCAGTGCCCGGCAATAAACCAATTACCGGGACACTGGCCCTTTAAATCTAGACCAGCCGTCGCGCGCACCGCGCTAGGGGGCGGGCATGCGCATGACGGCCGGGACGGACAGGAATGGCGTGCACCGGAGCGCGGCCAGGTAAGAGAGCCGGCGTGGGGACGAGGTGTGGCCGCGATGCCCGCGCCGAAGCCCTAGCAGGCAGGGGAATGACCGCAGGGGCAGCGGCGCCCGCGGCCGCCATGACAAGGGGTAAATGCTCTAAAACTGCTGCATCTTACAGAATAAGGGACAGAGCGCTGGGAACAGCAGGTCTGATACTATCTTGTTTTGCCCTCAGTACGGGGGGCATCACCTATGTGACAGGTTCTCTTTCAGCCACTTTGTAACCAGTTTGGCAGCAGCTTCGGGTAATTGTCCATTTGGGAAGACCCTTTTTTGCCGCTGAAACTTCCTGGTGGTCTTGAGATGTTGCTTCAGTTTAAAATC
Source organism: Phyllomedusa bahiana (assembly GCA_025379985.1). Taxonomy (NCBI): domain Eukaryota; kingdom Metazoa; phylum Chordata; class Amphibia; order Anura; family Hylidae; genus Phyllomedusa; species Phyllomedusa bahiana. The sequence continues at coordinate 29,712 of JAODAL010002319.1, forward strand.
TTCTTTGACTTTTAGTGTTTCGTTTGGATAATGGCTTTTTCGGGTAGACGGTTTTACCCCATGTTGATACAGTACTCGTTTCACGGGATAAGACAAAAATCTTACCCAGTTTCCCGCCAGCATCTTCACAAGGTTTTTGCTTTTGTTCTTGGGGTTGATATGAATTTTGGACTAAACACTTTCATCTCAAACATAAAACCCGTCTCCTTTGGCGGTATGATGGGGGAAATTTTCCCATTTTGTTTTACTTGTGTATAATTGTTTTGTACAATGAACGAGGGCCTTCAGGCAGTGTCGGACTGGGGGGGCGGGGGCCCCTAGGGGAAATGACTGGGGGGCCCACCCCTATGAAGATAATATTACCGGCCTTCGACAAAATGCGCCCTTTTTTACCAATAATACAGTGTGAAAAAAGAACGTATTGTGTAGTACCAAACAAGGGAGTCACAATCTATCTAAAAACCTATGTAGTCTAGCATATCTAGACAAAAGGCTATTTAGCTCCACCCCTATCCCCCCCCAGCCGACATACAATCCCCCCCCTCTGTTTCCCTTTGGGTCACGCACCTAAAAAACCTTCTAAAATATACCCCAGCAAAAAGTAAAAGTGAAGTCCTATCCAGGATCGGTTTTCCCCTTTTTACAATGGGGACAAGTGTACGTGCCACTATACCCCCCCGATATAACCTACAACCCGCCATATGGAAAACCAATAGTGGTCAACCCCCACTCGGGTAAACCAAAAACAACCCAAAAAAGACACATAGGGTCAGACACCCTCAGGTAAAATCTAAACACCCCCAAAATAGAGCCCACATAGAGGAAGAACCGGGGAAGGTAAAACCCTACAACACCACATTAGAACCACAAGAGGTCAGACACCACTAGGTATCCCCTCTACCACATATAGAGACCAATGAGGTAGACAGCATTAAAACCCTGCAACCCACCTATAGAGACCAGAGAGGTCTACACCAGCTCAGGTAAAAACCTACAAACCCCCATAAGAGACCACAAGAGGTAGACACCAGCTCAGGTAAACCTACAACACCCCCATTATAGGGGCCCACATGAAGTCAAAACCCCCAGCGGGGGTAAAACCCTACAGCACCGCCAATAGAGCCCACATAGAGGTCAGACACCGTCAGATATAACCTACAAACCCCCTATAGGCCCAATAGAGGTCAAAAACCCAGCCAGGTATAACCTACAACCGCAAATAGAGACACTAGGGGTCAGCACCACCAGGTATAACCTACAACCCCGTATAAAGCCCACATAGTGGTCTACATAAAAAAATTTTGAGATTCTTGGTTTCACTATGTTTATAAAAAAAAATTTAACCCCACCACGAACTTACAATGTGATTCAGGTCGGGTGGTCCTACGCTATCTTTACCTCTCAAGGGCCAATCCGGGCCTCTCCGGGGTACTGCCCCTCCCTTTATCCAGAGAAAAAGAAAATAAAAAAAAAAAAAAACACCAAACCTGAAGCTGACCCTTATAACAGCCTGTAAAGAATCTAAAATTTTTTTCTGTATGAAAATAGATAAATGTTTTCTTTGGGGTTTCCATGTAATGTATTGACTTTTTCAGTCGTGTGCCGCTGGTAGTGGGTGCGTGGTATATATATTATATATGTGCCCCAACCCGAGTGGACCCAGGTTGCAAGTGTTTTTTTTGAATTTTTTTTGTGCAGAACTATCGTTTATTTTTTATATCTTTTTAAACTATATGGGGGGAAGGGGGGCCTCCCTTTTGGGTTTTTTGCACCCCCCCCACTTTCAAAAGGTGTTATAAGAAAGCAGCTTGCAGGGTTTGGTGTTTTTTTTATTTTCTTTTCTCTGGATAATGGAGGGCGGTGACCCCCCGAGAGGCCCCGGTTTGGCTCTATTGAGAGGGAAAGATAGCGTGGACTGCCGACCGAGATAGTTGTAATTGTGGGCAGCTTTTGCATTTTTTTATCAAAAATATCTGAACCAAGAATCTCAAAATTTTTTTATGTGTATGATGCATAAATGCTTCTTTAGGGGTTTATTATTTTATTGCCCCTTTTTCCATAGTGGCAAGGGCACCAGCTCAGGTATACCCAAACACCCTTTTAAAGGTTCCCCCATAGAGGTCAACCCCCCGCTCAGGTTTATAACCTAAAACACCGCCATATGGAGACCACAAGAGGTCGAACCAGTAGGTTTACCCCACAACAGCCATTAGAGGCCAATAGGGGGTCAGAACCGTCAGGTATAACCTCAACACCGCCCATTTGAGGGCGAAAACCCCCCAGGATAACCTATAATACCGCCACATGAGGTCAACACCCCTCAGGTATAAATACAACCTGCCCTATAGAGACCCCATAGTGGGCAGGAAACCTCAGGATAACCACAACACCGCCCCTAAGAGACCCATAAGGGAGGGACCCGCTCAGGTTACCTACAACCCCCAATTATAGAGCCACATAGAGGTCAACAGGGGTAGGTAACACAATTTCAGTGAAAAAACACATCCAAAATAAATAAAAATCCCTAAATCAGGGGGCTCACCGGGACTCCCACTGATGAGCGTTCTTCTCTTTAGTCGTTTTGATTCCCTTTTTTTTTGCCTTCTGTTTCCACCGTCATGTTACTTGTCCCCCACAACTCATCCCCGCAGAAATTCACACAAATACTTAGAATCCCAATTTTCCAGTGGGTACAAGCCCTAGCTTTGAGGCCTGATCCCAAGGGGTGGAGGGTGGGGAGGAATAAAACCCCCGAAAATAATGAAAATATGGGCTGCTCCCCCGACAATTTTTTTTACCCGGTAGGTAGGGAAACCCCAGGTAGGTTTGGGAAATTTGAAAAAAGCCCGGTAGCAGATGGCACTATTTAGGGGAACCCCCCCGGATAATTGTTGGGATGGGCCAGGGTGGTTGGTGGGGAGGCCCAAGTAAAGGGAATAAGTAGCCCCAGTTGGGAGGCTGTAGGTAGGTGTGGTGATCTCAGTTACGTAGGGTATGTATCACGGCCCCCTTTTGTAGGCTGGAGGTAGTCAGGGCCCCCCTTTATCATTAGGAGGGAAACCCCGGGCCCCCTTTATACATTAAGTAGGGGCCCGGCCCCCCTTTTAATTAGAAAGGTAGCCAGGGCCCCCCCGTATAGATTAGGGATTCCCGGGCCCCCCCCGATGTTTAGGTCCAGGCCCCCCTGTATAGTTTTAGGAGCCAGGGCCCCCTTATATTTAGGTACAGGGCCCCCCTGTATGGTTTAGGTAGCCAGGGCCCCCCCGATGTTAGGTAGCCAGGGCCCCCCGCATGTTATATTAGGCAGGGCCCCCCTGCATTGTTTGGGTAACCTGGGCCGCTTCCCTTATATATACACTACACCGGCCACTTTATTAGGTACACCATGATCAGTAACGGGTTTGGACCCCCTTTTGCCTTCAGAACTGCCTCAATTCCTTCGGGGATAGATTCCACAAGGGGTGTGTGCAGCGATGCTCAATTGGGTAACAAGGGGAACCCCAAAAGAGTGCCAAAGAAACATATTACCTCTCACATGACACCACCACACCAGCCTGAACCCGTTGATTAAAAAAGGCAGGCATGGATCCATGCTTTATGTTGTTGAGCAAATTCCTGACCTCTACCTCCGGAATGTCGCAGCAGAAATCGAGGACTCATCAGACCAGGCAAACGTTTTTCCAATCTTCTACTGTCCAATTTCGATGACGCTTGGGCAATTGGAGCCTACAGTTTCCTGTTCTTAGCTGAACAGGAGTGGCACCGGTCGTGGTATTCTGCTGCTGTCAAGCCCATCGCCTCAAAGTTCGCGTACTGTGGTTTAAGAGGATGCTCACTCTGCCAACACTTTGGTTGTAACGGAGTGGCTATTTGAGTCATGTTGCCTTTATATTGATCGAACCAGTCCGCCCATTCTCTTGACCTCTGCATCAACAAGGCATGTTCCGCCCACAGGAACTGCCCGCTCACTGGATGTTTTTTCTTTTTCAGACAATTCTCTGTTAAAACCCTAGAGATGGTTGATGCCGTGAAAATCCAGGAGATCAGCAGTTTCTGAAATACTCAGACCAGCCCTTCTAGGCACCCAAACAACCATGTCACGTTTAAAAGGCACTCAAATCTCCTTTTCCTTCCCCATTCTGCATGCTCGGTTTGAAATGCAGGAGATTGTACTGCTTGACCATGTCTACAATGCCTAAATGTCTGAGTTGGCCGCCATGATGATTGGATGATTTAGAAATTAATGTTTAACGAGCAGAGTTAGATCAGGTGTACCTAATAAAGTGGCCGGTGAGTGTATATATATTATAAATTAAAAAAACAAAAACAAAAATAGCGAAACACATAACTACTACCTGCACTTCCCGCTCTTAGCCACTTACGAGCTACCGCCGGCCTTTTCGAGGTCCTGGCATAGGAGGCCGCAGGTGATGTGACGTCACACATACGTCACCGGTAGGGGACGGGCATGTGGCAGGCTTAAGTACCCCAAACAGACTCTATGCCTGCCTAGTGTGTACAGCGGGCAGGAGCGGGTTGCAGCACCGGGTAGTCGGGGCGGAGGACACGTAGTCCCCTGCTAGTGGGCGGTCTTGAGCGCTCGGACGCACTCCAGGGCATCCTCCTGTGGTCATGCAAGGGACCGGATAGGACTCCGAGCCACTGGAATGTGGTCCCCGGCGAGAGCAAGCAGCACCTTGCCTCGGGTTGGGCCACAGGAGCTCGGCGGCACCGTGGGGATTCTAACCGATCCTACCCGGAGCGGGCCCAGTCCGCGAGCCTGCCTGTCATGGTATATGGAGAAAATTGCATCCAAGGATGATTGCCAGACTCTCAATTCTCTCATGATATTGTTGGCTGATTTATTTAGACTTTCCATTGATGTTACACACAGAAGCTGTGTTGTTTCTGGTGATGCTAGGATAAAAAGAAAAAAATCACAGCGCTGTGTCTCTAATTAAATCAGATTGTTGCCTAATAATATCCAGAAGTTCGTGAAGACCTGACTCATCACTGTTGGGCCGGTCTAAATTCTTTAAAGGCAGGTGTTAATCCGCAGTGTATGAAAAAACTCGGTTTGTACTCTGCCAAAAAGTAAATTAAAATTGCCTTAGAAAATTCTCTATCATTATCTGCACTTGGCAATTATACAAAATGTGTTTTTTTCTAATTGACCTAAAAAGGGGGATGGTTTAAAGGTTTATCTGATTAATCATGTCAAGACAGTGAGAAAAACCTGCAGAAAAGGGCGGCTTTTTTATATTGAGAAATGTAAACGCTTTATGGTTTCAACTGTAGCTAGATAGATAGATAGATAGTAGATAGATAGATAGAATACTGAGATTCAGATAGACGAGAGGATAAATAAGATAGATAGATTGAGGATAAAAAATGGTTGATATATATGAAAGTAATAAGTTAGAATAATAAAAGTAAATAGTATAGATAGTTATGTATGAAATACGCATAAAACTGTATATGTATGATCAGGTAGTATTAGATATTGTAGGATACTTAGCGTGTCTATAAAAGGGTATGTGATTTATCTGTCTTCAAGCAATGTTCTCAGTGCTCTCTTGTGTTATTATGTTTTTTATGTTTGTCAGCTGGATATGATTGCAATTGACCCATGAGATTCACAGTAATCTTCTTGTAATTCTATTATGCTCAAAAAACAAGTGTTTGCTGTGAAATGGAAAATCAGAGAGAGAGCTTGCCTCTAAAAATCCATCCCTGGAAGCCTAATGCTGTGTACAAGAGATCGATCTAATACTCTACTTAATAGAGCATTAGATCGAGCTTTTCTATTGAATTAGTTGGTCCGCAGTTGAAGCACTTCCTGGGATTACATTATGATAATTAGAATGCTCCATGGCGGTTTCAATATTATAACTGTGAGTGCGTCTTGTCTATCAGTACAGGCCTTTAGAATGTTCTTGTGTTATTTGCAGGTAATTAGAATGCTGCTTGTATGTGTGTGGTACTTACTGGATGCGCGGTGAGTTACCTGAGAAGGGCGTGAGCTCAACAGGAATAGGAACAAATATCAACCCCGGCCGGTTCGCTGGCTGTATTTGTCCTGTTTTGAAGCCACCCGGCCTCACCGGCGCCGCGGGGGGGGTGGGGGGGGGGGGGGGGGCGGCTTTTCTCACGCGGATGAGCCGGAGAAGAGAGAAAAGCCCTCCCCCTCATTGATAAGCACAGATTCTGGTCGGGAATACCTGGACCGGGAAGATGGTGCTTAATCAAGTGTTTTGCGCACGGGCCGGGCATAGAAAAGACCCCGTGCTCAGTGGGGAACTGCTGCACGGGTTTTCCATTAGGAGCACAATTGTGCTAATTTTCAATCCGGTTTTTGCAGGCGGTCTGAAAGAAACGCCAAACTGGGCCGAAAAACCTCGTGACGCAGTGGGGACATGCCCTAATAGTTTGATAGAATGTTCATGTGTTAGACTTTAATATATCATTAAGAAGGGTCATGTTATTAATAGTTATAGAATGCTCCTGTTACTTAATAGTTAATAGAAGGCTCCTGTTACTTAATAGTTATAGAATACTCCTATGTTACTTAATAATTATAGAATGCTCCTGTGTTACTTGTAGCTATAGAATACTCCTGTGTTACTTGTAGCTATAGAATGCTCCTGTGTTACTTAATAGTTATAGAATGCTCCTGTGTTACTTAATAGTTATAGAATGCTCCTGTGTTACTTAATAGTTATAGAATGCTCCTGTGTTACTTAATAGTTATAGAATGCTCCTGTGTTACTTAGTAGTTATAGAATGCTCCTGTGTTACTTAATAATCATAGAATGCTCCTGTTACTTAATAGTTATAGAATGCTCCTGTTACTTAATAGTTATAGAAGGCTCCTGTGTTACTTAATAGTTATAGAATGCTCCTGTGTTACTTAATAGTTTATAGCAATAAGAATGCTGCCTAGTGTTACTATAATAGTTATAGAATGTTCCTATGTTAAATAATATTTAAGAACTGCTCCTGTGTTTACTGAATAGTGTATTATGACTATGCTCATTTGTTGACTTAGTAGCTATAGAATGCTCCTGTGTTACTTAGTAGCTATAGAATGTTCCTGTGTTACTTAGTAGTTATAGTATGCTCCTGTGTTACTTAATAATCGTAGAATACTCCTGTTACTTAATAGTTATAGAATGCTACTGTTACTTAATAGTTATAGAAGGCTCCGGTGTTACTTAATAGTTATAGAATGCTCCTGTGCTACTTAATAGCTATAGAATGCTCCTGTGTAACATAATAGTTATAGAATGCTTGTCTGCTACTTAATAGTTATAGAATGCTCCTGTGTAACATAATAGTTATAGAATGCTGCTGTGTTACTTTAGGTAGCATAGTGAGAATGCTACTGGGCTACTGTAATAGATTATAGAAATGCTGCTGTGTACTTTATAGGCTAGTTGTAGTGAAGCTCCTGTTGTAACATTTAATGAGTTATAGAATGCTTGTCTGCTACTTAATAGTTATAGAATGCTCCTGTGTAACGTAATAGTTATAGAATGCTTGTCTGGTACTTAATAGTTATAGATATGCTCTGCTGTAAATAATCGTATATCTAGAGCTTGGTCTGTACTTAATAGTTATAGAAATGATCCTTTTATTAAAAGTTATTATAGGAGAGATGCTCTGTGTACAAATCTTAATATGTTATTAGATTTACTCCTTGGTGCTACTAATAGTTTTAGAATGCTTCTGTGTTACTGCAGTAGTTGTAGTATATGCATCTGTGTAACAATAGTTAGTTATAGTCTAAGGACTTGTCTGCTACTTATTTAGTTATAGAAGCTCTGCGTTACTTAGTAGTTATAGAATGCTCTATGTTACTCTTTGAAAGTTACAGAATGCGCCTGTATTACATTAGTATAGATTGCTCCTAAGTTACTTAGTAGTTATTAGAATGCCCTCTAGTTACTTAGTTGTTAGAGTAATGCTCCTATGTTTTAACTTTATAGTTATTAGCAATGCTAGAGTTGTTATCTAGAAAGTTTTAGAATGCGGACCTGTGTTTACTTCGTTTTTACTAGAATGCTCCTTGTTACATTGTAGTAGTTATAGGAAGTGCTGTCGACTGTTACTTAGTAGTTATAGTATGCTCCTGTGTTACTTAGTCTAGTTATTAGAAATGCCTGTTGTGTTACTTAGAAGTTATTAGGTGGGGGGGGGGGGGGGGGATTGCGATCATATGTACTTAGTAGAGTTATAGAATGCTATTTTACATTGGAAGTTATAGAAGGATCCTGATGTTAGTTAGTTGTGTTATAGAATGCTATACAGTTACCTTCAGATAGTATATACGGATGCTCCTTCTGTAGTAACTTAGATAGTTATAGAATGCTGTCTGATACACTTAATAGGTTTATAGAGAATGATCTGAACGTAACATTAAATAGTCTATTAGAATGCTTGTCTGACGTACTTAATTGTTATAGAATGCTCCTGTTAGATTAATTAGTATTTATAATGTTCCTTGTGTTACTTAGTTATAGAATGCTCCTGTGTAACATAATAGTTATAGAATGCTTGTCTGCTACTTAATAGTTATAGAATGCTCCTGTTACTTAATAGTTATAGAATGCTCCTGTGTAACATAATAGTTATAGAATGCTCCTGTTACTTAATAGTATTATAATGATCCTGTGTTACTTAGTATTTATAGGATCTCCCTTGTTACTTAGTAAATTATAGAATGTCCTGTGTTACTTATAGTTTATGAATGTCCTTTTTTATTAAAAGTTTTAAAAATGCCCCATTATTATTTGTTTTGAAGCCCCCTTGTTCTTATGTTTTTGAATGTTCCCTTTTTCTTAAAAAAGTTATTTGGCTCTTGTTACTTATATTTAAGAAGCTCTGTTTACTTAAATTATGAAAGGCTTGTTTTAGTAGTTATAGAATGCTCCTTTTTACTTATTGTTTTAGAAAGCTCATGTTTTTGTATTAGAATGCTTAGGGGGACTTTAGAATTTGAATTTGGCCTGTGTTATTTGTAGTTATAGAAATTCCTTGTTAACTTAAGTTATAGAATTTCCTTTTGTTCATAGTTATAAATGCTCCTTTTTCTTAAAAATTATAGAATTCTTTTGTTTTTTATTATGAAATGCCCCGTGTTATTAGTTTAGAATGCTTGTTATAAAAAAGTTTAGAATGCTCTGTGTTAATTATTGTTATGAATGCCCTTGGTGTTTCTTAATGTTATAGAATGCTCCGTTAATAATTGTTTTAGAATGTTTTGTTATTAATAGTTATAGAATGCTCCTGTTACTTGTTTGGGTTTGAAACCCCTGGTTTTTTTTTAAAGGTATAGAAGCCCTGTGTTTTGTGTTTGTGTCCTGTATTACTTAGTGTTTAAAAAAAGCCCTATGTTACTTGTTGTTTAGAAGTCCTAGTTATTTTGAGTTTTGGAATGGTGTGTTACTTAAAATTTTTGATTTGGGCCTTGGGTTACTTGTGTTATAGAATGCCCTAGTTATTTTGTAGTTATGAATTGCCCTTGTTCTTGGTTTGATGCTCCAGGGGCTTAGTGTTATGAATGCTCCCGTACTTAGTTTTGATTTTTGCTGATAGGTATTTTTTGTCTTTAGAAATCTTTTCCTTTTTGTTTTTTGTTTTGTTATTTATGAATGCTCCTGTGTTTCTTGAGTTATAGATTTTCGGTTATTGTTTTTGAATGCTCTGTGTTTTTTAGTAGTTATAGAATGCTCCTGTTACTTAATAGTTATAGAATGCTCCTGTTACTTAGTAGTTATAGAATGCTCCTGTGTTACTTAGTAGTTATAGAATGCTCCTATGTTACTTAGTAGTTATAGAATGCTCCTATGTTACTTAGTAGTTATAGAATGCTCCTATGTTACTTAGTAGTTATAGAATGCTCCTGTGTTACTTAGTAGTTATAGAATGCTCCTGTGTTACTTAGTTTGTGTATAGAAATGGCTTGTGTTACTTAGAAGTTATAGAATGCTCCTATGTTACTTAGTAGTTATAGAATGCTACTGTTACTTAGTAGTTATAGAATGCTCCTGTGTTACTTAGTAGTTATAGAATGCTCCTGTTACTTAGTAGTTATAGAATGCTCTGTTTGTTATTGAATGCTCCCTTTTTTCTAGTAGTTTTGAAAGTTCCCATTTTTACTAGTAGTTTAGAATGCTCCCTTTTTACTAGTAGTTTTAAATGCTCTATGTTACTTTTGTTATGAAAAAGCTCTTGTTACTTAAAGTTTGAATGTCCTGTGTTATTAGTGTTATAGAATGTCCTAAGTTACTTAGTGTTATAGAATGCCCTTGTTATTAGTGTTATAGAAAGTCTTGTTTCTTAGTAGTTATAGAATGCTCCTGTTTTTATATTATAGGGAAAGGGTTGTTTCTTAAAAAAGTTATAGAATGCTCCTGTGTTACTTAAATTTTTTAGAAGCTCCCTTGTACTTTTTTTTTAGTTATAGAAGCTCCTATGTTTCTTGTAGTTATAGAATGCTCCTGTTCTTGTATTTAGATGCTCCTTGTTACTTTTTGTTATAGAATGCTCCCCCGTTACTTGTAGTTTAGAATGCCCTTTTTTTATGTAGTTTGAATGCTCCCCCTGTTATAGTGTTTAGAATGCTCCTTGTTACTTTTAGTAATTTGAATGCTCCTTGTTTTTGTTGTTTTAGAAAACTCCTATTTACTTAGAAAATTTTAGAGGGCCTTGTTTTTTTTTTTTGAATGCTCCTTTTTTACTTATGTTATAGAAAAGCTCCCTTTTACTTAAGGTTTGAAAAGTCCATGTTACTAGTAGTTATAGAATGCTCCTAGTTATCAGTAGTTATAGAAAGCTCCTTGTTACTTTGTGTTTATAGAATGCCCTTTTTTATTAGTAGTTATAGAAGGTCCTTTTTATTGTAGTTATAGAAATGCTCCTTTACTTAGTGTTATAGAATGCTCCTTTTTTCTTAATGTTATAAATGTCTGTTTATTAGTAGTTATAGAATGCTCCTTTGTTACTTAGTAGTTATAGAAAGCTCTTGGGTTTGTTAGTAGTTTATAGAATGGCCCTATGTTTCTTTTTTATAGAATCTCCTTGTTATTGAAATTTAAAAAATGCTCCTTGTACTTAGTAGTTTAGAATGCCCTTGTTACTTAAGTTTTAGAATGCTCCTAGTTTTTAGTTTTGAATGCTCCTTTTTACTTAGAGTTTTAGAATGTTTCTGTGTTTCTTTGGGGTTTTTAGAATGCTCCTGTTATTAGTGTTATAGAATGCTCCTGTTACTTATATTATAGAATTCCCCTTGTTACTTGTTGTTTTAGATGCTCCTTGTTTCTTAGTAGTTATAGAATGCTCCTATTTATTAGTAGTTTTTGAAAAGCTCCTTTTATTGAAGTTATTAAGTCCTGTTACTTAGTGTTATGAATGTCCTGTTCTTTGTGTTATAGATGCTCCCATGTTACTTATAGTTATAGAATGCTCCTGTTACTTAGTAGTTATAGAATGCTCCTAGTTCTTAGTAGTTTAGAATGCTCCTATGTTTCTTAGTATTATAGAATGCTCCTTTTTTATTAGTAGTTTTTAGAATGCTCTGTTACTTAGTAGTTTTTTGAAGGGTCTGTTATTAGTGTTTTAGAATGCTCCTATTTTTTTAAATTTGTTATAGAAGGTCCTGTTACTTTTGTAGGTATAGAAGCTCCTTTGTTATTGTGGGGGTTTAGATTTTTTTTTTCTTCCGTTTAAAATGTTAAAAAAGTCCTGTTCCCTTTTGGTAAATCCCATTAATTGAGTTAAAAAAAATGCTCCTGGTTAAAAAAAAAAAAAAAATTTTCCCGGAAATGGGCCCCATGGGAATTAAGAAGGAATGTTTTTATTTTTTTTAAATGTACTAAACTGTTATGAAAACCCTACAAATTTGGTATCTCTGGAATCGTACTGACCTGCAGAACACAGGTAACACATATTTTATACCGAATATAGAACGCCATGAAAACATGGTGCAAGTATGTTTTTTTCACACTTCACCACACTTAGAATTTTTTTTCAGTTTACCAGTACACTCAATGGCAACATTAAAAATTACATTTTTCCCGGCAAAAAGCCCGTCATATGTCTATGTAGAATAAAAAGTTATGGCTTTTGGAAAGCAACAAGGAAAAACAATTAAGAGCCATATTAATTATGACCATGTGGAGGGAAGGGGTTAAAGACCTGGACCGTGAATGGAGGACAATAGGGGTTGATCTAAAGCCTAATCCACAATGATCACTAGGTCTTCACAAAAGAAGCCCTTTAAGTATCAAAGCTATCCCCCGAAATCTGGGAGGAAAATGGGGGTGCGTCTGAATGAAGGGGACGATTGGCTGCCATGTATGTATATCTGGAAAAGCGATCAGAAAAATGACATACCAAAGTGTGCAGTCACGAAAACAGCGAAAAGTTGAGGGCATTAGAAGAACAGCAGGTACCAAACAGACTACCCAAAAAACAAGGCAGGAGTGTAGTTAACGGGAATAGAAACAACAACATTAGCCAAGTGCCTAGATAATACAATACTGCCCCTTATGTACAAAAACATAACTAATATAATATTTCCCTGTATGTACAAGAATATTACTACTATAATACTGCTCCCTATGTACAAGAATACAACTACAATAATACTGCCCCAATGTACAAGAATATAACTACTATAATACTGCCCCCTATGTACAAAACTATAACTACTATAATACTGCCCCGTATGTACAAGAATATAACTACTATAATACTGTCCCCTATGTATAAGAAAATAACTACTATAATACTGCCCCTATGTACAAGAATAGAACTACTATAATACTGCCCCCTATGTAAAAGAATATAACTGCTATAATACTGCCCAAATGTACAAGAATATAACTACTATAATACTGCCCCAATGTACAAGAATATAACTACTATAATACTGCTCCTATGTACAAGAATATAACTACTACAATACTGCTCCCTATGTACAAGAATATAACTATATAATGCTGCCCCTATGTACAAGAATATACTTATAATTCTGCCCCTATGTACAAGAATATAACTACTATAATACTGCCCCCTATGTACTAGAATATAACTATTATAATTCTGTCCCTATATACAAGAATATAACTACTACAATACTGCCCCCTATGTACAAGAATATAACTACTACAATACTGCCCCCTATGTACAAGAATATAATAATACTAAATACTGCCTCTATGTACAAGAATATAACTACTATAATACTGCCTCCTATGTACAAGAATGTAACTACTATAATACTGCTCCCTATTTACAAGGATATAACTACTATAATACAGCCCCTTTGTACAAGAATATATACTATAATACTGCCCCCTATGTAAAAGAATATAACTACTATAATACTGCCTCCTATGTACAAGAATATATCTACTATAATACTGCCTCTATGTACAAGAATATAACTACTATAATACTGCCCTCTATGTACAAGAATATAACTACTATAATACTGCCCTCTATGTACAAGAATATAACTACTATAATACTGCCTCTATGTACAAGAATATAACTACTATAATACTGCCCTCTATGTACAAAAATATAACTACAATAATACTGCCCCTATGTACAAAGAATTATAACTACTATAATTACTGCCTCTATGAAAGGACGTGTTTCTGTGAGCTCTATGAAACGGGCCCCCCTTGTACAAGAAAACTACGTTCTAAAACTTTCCCTTTTGTCAAAAAAATTAAACTCTATAATTTACTGCCTCCCTAGAAAAAACGTGTTTCTGTGAGCCCCTATGTCTGGAGAAAGCCCGGGCGGGGCCACCCTGGCGGGGAGCTTCCCCAAGCAAGGCCCAGGCTTCACGGCCTAATCTGGGAATTAACCCCCAGGCTCCACAATCCAGGGATGGAAATCCCAAAGTTACAGAGGAAGTTTGTGCAGTGAAGAGCAGTCATGGAAGTGATGGGAGAAGCATTTGTGAGCAGCAAGAAGCTTCAGAAATGAAAAGTTTGGAGCAAGACCCTGCCAGCATGCAGCAGGTGAAGCAGACCCCAGAGCAGCCGGCAGGTGTGCAGACCCCGAGCAGACACCCGAGAACCTCTCTGGAGAGACAAATGATCCAGCAGAATCTGCAGCAGCAGGTAATGGCGTCTGAACGTACGCGATCTGGGAGCAGCAAACATGTGGGCAGTAAAGTGGAGGAGACCAAGGCAGCCAAGCTACAAGGGGCCAGTAACACCACAGCTAAGAGGAACCTGGGAGCCGGTCCCCAACCCAGGGAGTGTGACCCCCCCAGCAATAGCAGCGCAGAGCCAGCAGCCTCCAGAGCCCCCCAGTAATGGGGCAGAGCGCGCCCCAGAGCTGCACCTGGCCGACCAGATCCCTGCACTGGTGCAGAGAATGGAGACCCTCAAGAAGGACAAGGTCCTACTGCAGAAAAAGATCCACTGCATGTTTAAGATGAAGGCCGCCATCCCTGAGAGACACGACCTCATGGACAAGAAGCTGGGGTCACTGGGCGCACAGCTGGAAGAGACCCTGAAGGAGATGGAGACTATCATGGAGCAACTGGGACCTGTTGGGGAAACCTACAGGAACCAGGAGAGGTTTGTGAGGCAGGGGCCAAGCACAGGTCTGCAGTCACCTAGAGCCTCCACTAGCAACACCCAGCAAGTAAGGCCTATATTGCGACCAGCAAGCCTTCCCTTTGAAGAGGGGGATCTCTACAGGAAAAAGGTCCAGCAGCAGCCGGGATCTGCAGCAACACCAGACAAGCAGCAAGACCAGGGACTCTCACCGACACCACAAGTCCCAGCGGTCACTGTCCACCAGCATGAACCCCAGCCTGCAGGCTCAGCAGACAGTATCCAGCAACATGGACACTTACCTGAAGGTAACTGTGTGGTAGCAGAGCAGACACTACAAGTCCCAGCAGAGAGCACATTGCTGCAGGACTGTGGACCATAGTTGCCAACTTTTGAAAATGGAAAAGCAGGAGATTAAAGAGGGCGGCGCGCGTAGTGAGCCGCGGCAAAAATTTGCATGGGCACGCCCATCTTTTTGTGTGCCACGCCCCTTCAAAAAGCCACACCCACTCCGCCTAACTACATAATGGCTTTGGAAGAAAGCCAGGTAGATGCCTTATAGCAGGTTAGTAGCCCCATAACCAGGTAGTGCCCTTTACAGGCAGGTAGATGCCCCTTGTAGCAAGGTAGATGCCTCCCGCCCTCTGTAGCTAGGTAGTGCCCCCTTTGTTTCAAGCCAGGTAGCTTGCCCCCTTTGTAGCCAGAGTAGTTGCCCTTTAATAGTAAGTAGGTAGTGCCCCCTTTAGTAGTTAGGGTAGGTAGTGCCCCCTTTAGTAGCCGCGCCAGGTAGGTTGTGCCCCACTTAGTTGCCAGCCGGTAGTTGCCCCCAAGTGTAGCCAGCCAGAGTCGTTGCCCCCCATTGTAGCAGCCAGGTATTGCCCCCTTTGTTAGCCAGCCAGGTAGTTGCCATTGTAGCCAGCATGGTATTACCCCATTGTAGCAGCAGGTAGGTTGCCCCCATTTTAGCCAGCCAGGTAGTTGCCCCCATTGTAGCAGCCAGGTTTTGTCCCGCATTGTATAGCCTGCAGGTAGTTTCCCCCATTGTAGCCAGGCCAGTTATTGCCCCATTGTAGCCAGCAGGTATTGCCCCCATTGTAGCCAAGCCAGTTATTGCCCCCATTGTTAGACCAGCCAGCCAGGTATTGCCCCCAATAGCTAGCCAGCCAGGTAGTTTGCCCCCCATTGTAGCCAGCCAGGTAGTTGCCCCCATTGTAGACCAGCCAGGTATTACCCCATTAGTAGCCAGCAGGTAGTTGCCCAAATGTAGCAGGGCACCCCAGGGGGGGTAGGTTTTTCTTTTTGCCCCATTGTAGCCAGCCAGGTATTGCCCCCCATTGTAGGCCTGCACAGGGAGTTTCACCCATTGTAGACAGCTAGGTATTGCCCCCCATGGTAGCCAGCCAGGTAGTTGCCCCCTTGTAGCCAGCCAGGTATTTGCCCCTATTGTAGCAGCCAGGTAGTTGCCCCATTCGTAGCCAGCCAGGTATTTGCCCCCATTGTAGTCAGCCAGTAGTTGCCCCCATTGTAGTCAGCCAGGTAGCTTGCAAACATTGTAGCCAGGCCAAGGTATGTGCCCCAATTAGTAGGCCAGCCAGGTAGCTTGCCCCCTTTGTAGCAGCCAGGTATTGCCACATTGTAGCCAGCAGGTATTGCCCCCATTGTAGCCAGCCAGGTCGGTGCCGCCATTGTAAGGCCAGCCAGGGTAGTTGCCCCCATTGTTGCCAGCCAGTATTGCCCACCATTGTAGCAGGCCAGGTAGTTGCCCCATTGTAGCCGCAGCCAGTTATTTGCCCCCTTTGTAGCAGCCTGGTATTGCCCCATTGTAGCCAGGCCAGTAGACCCCCCCCCATTGTAGCCGGCAGAGCCCCCCATGTAGTTAATAAAAATAAAATAATAAATTTTCACACTTACCTGAAACAGGGATCCTGCACCGTTCTCCTCAGCGGACGCAGGGGGAATGAGAGCAAGCCGGGCGCGTCACTTCACCTGCGCCGCTGACCTGAATGCACGGCGACGCGCAGGGGCGCCGACATACAGGGGGAGGAGGAGCGCTCCCTCCTGACCTCCTCCCCGCACAGTGGGACCGTGGGATGGAGTGAGCGGACCCTGCGCCCGCTTTCACCCGATGTGGGAACGGACGGCGGCGGTGGATAGCGCACCAGCGCATACTCCGGCGCCCGCGGCCATTTAAAGGACCCCCGCCGCCCGCTGGCGGAAGGGAGAAAAAGAAACGCCACTCCCCGGGAGGGCGGGGGGGGGACACCAAACTAGCGGGATACCCCCCGCCAACAACGGGAGAGAGTTTGGCCCAAATGTATGCTGTGGACTCATCCTGGAGTGGCATTGTTGCAAGCTGCAGTGCAGGGTCACAGGTGGGATTCTGTGCAGGGTGATTGCTGCCTGTAGTGCCAGAATACTTCAGGAGTCGGCATTGCAGGCTTCAGGACTATACTACTAATGATTGTGACATGTCTGCTTCTGATTACTGCGGGTAGGACCTCTGTTGTGTTCCGGTTAAATGCTCCTGCAGGGAGATAAGTCCTTGCAGTCTTGTTGTGGGAGCTAGATCCATCTCCAGGTTTGGTTCAGCCTGTAGGTCTTATTGCTGCAGAGTACATAGAGAGTGATGGAGATGAGAGGGGCAGCGCAATCCAATGCATGAGGACTTTCCACATTAGATATCCCCAGTTGTGGAGCCCCTAGTGCAGGTTGGTCAGCAGCCCACACAGAGTCGGCCGCCCCCACAGGAGGCGCGTAGTAGTCATGCCCTCCTAGGAATGCCTGCGAGCAGGTGGTTCACCATCTTTATGTCTAATAGATCAGTTTACGGGCCAGCCTTCAGAGGAGGAAGGGAACGTGGTGGGTTCAAGGCATAAGGCAATACCAAGGAAGGCTCTGCCAGTAGGAGGTTTATTGTAGCGAGACCTTCTATGTGACCAAATGGGCTTCCTGACTAGCAGGCATCTGGCAGGATTAATCTACTGGACAAGCCAGGGCTTATGATGTGAGCTTCTAAGCTCATGTCAGACCTGGACCGGTTCTGGTCCAGCTTCACCAGGTTCAGGAGGGGGGGGGACAAAGAGGGCTGGGACAATTCAGCTTCATTCCATCTCTATAGCCGAGTCACAGGTGAACGTCACACATCATGTTCTGGAACGAAGCTGTCCACTACCGGGAAATTTGCTCTGGCTGAGGAGACATGTGACCCTCGTCTCTGAACCTCACTCAGACAGGGATTGAGGGTGGGTCTGGTCTGGAGGGTGGAAGTTCCTCGTGTGATGAAGCTGCCGTTCAGGAGCACCCAATGTCACCCACCATTGCCCACCTCATTCTTCATAGGCCGGGAGAAGGGCGTCTGCTTTCTACCCTGGGTCAGCCCGGAAATGCTTTAAATGTGGCGAGGCCGGGAGCATATAGCGGAGTGTGTGCACCGTGGTTGAAATGTATCCTGTGTGGGGAGGAGGGGCCATGTCACGTGCCAAGTGACAGAGATCAGTGCAATTTATGTGCAGAAAGAAATGTGGTCATGCTCATAGAGATTGTCCGATTGCCTGGCATAACATTTGCAGGGACTCCCCTGATCCGGGCTTACCTGGAGGGGGGCGATGACCCCTGGAGGATTGTGGCCTTGAAGAACCCAGCAGGTCACTGCCTGACACAGGTACAGCAGACACAGGTAACCAAGCCAAGGGACACAGGTTAACCAGCTGACAAGGCTAACAGCCAGCACAGGTAAACCAGCCAGACACAGTAACCAGCCTGACACAGGTAACCACCAGACCAAACCACAGCCTGACACAGGTAACCACCAGACCAGCCACAGGCAGGGGTCTTAGAGAGGAGGCATGGAGAGGTGGCAGAGACAGGATGGACAGCCACCCAGTAGCACCTTACTATGGGCCCTTCATTCTAATGTCAGAGAGAACAGGAAAAAAAACAAAGTAAGAGGAAAAAAAAGAATAAATCCACCGAAAACCTGAGGAAGATATGGGACTCTTGTCCAAGATCTGGTGGGAAGAAGGTTATTAGGGTCGTGGAGGGGCGCGATGCTGTCTCCACCAGGTACAAGTGTCCTGTTGAGGATGCTCCCCCCCCACCGCCTCCCCCCCCCTCGAGGCAACATACACTAGAGCGCCTGGAGAAAGTAAGGGGACCAAGAGAAAGACCCCCCCACGTAGAAGGGAGAACCCCCACCCAGTTCAGGCATAGAATGGAGACGGTGGTCGCGCCCCCCCAGAGTGATATTCTATTGGGATGGGGGGCGAGGGGGTTTGTGGTTGTGTGTGGGGTGAGATTTTCATTGTCACAGATCATGAGTATAGTGGTTAGGAAGAACCAGTACGAAATATGTTGTTGGTTAAATTGTGATGCATTTTTCTTTATTAGTTTTGTAGGATTTGTCTTTTTCCACTAAGGTCTTGGAACCTTTATGTTGAATTTACTCCCGTAGATTTAGTTTGATGTACAATGTATTGAATTTTTGTTTTGTAAGATTGAGTGGAAGTTATTGTTTGATTGTATCCCTGTTATGTATACACAATAAAAAATTGCCCCCTTTGTACAAGAATATAATTACTATAACTTACTGTCCTATGTACAAGAATAAATACTATATACTGTCCCTATGTACAAGAATATAACTACTATAATAATGCCTCTATGTACACAGAAATATAAAATACTAATAATCCTGTCCTATGTACAAGATATAAATACTATAATACTTTTATGTACGAGCAATATAACCTCACTATAATACTGCCTCCTATGTACAATGAATTACTAACTACTATATTACTGCACCCCTGATGTACAAGAATATAAACTATTATAATACTGTCCCCTTTGTACAAGAATATAACTACTTTAATACTGCCCCCTAATGTACAAGAATATTAACTACTATAATATGCTCCTATATGTACTAGAATATTAATTACTATAGAATACTGCCCCCTATGTACAGAATATAACTACTATATATTCTTGTACAAGAATATAACTACTATAATACTGCCCTCTATGTGCAAGAATATAACTACTATAATACTGCCCCTATGTACTGGAATATAACTACTATAATACTGCTCCCTATGTACAAGAATATAACTACTATAATACTGCCCTCCCATTATTATATATAACTACATGCCCTATTTAACAGGAATATAATTACTTATAATACTGCTCATATGTAAAGGAGTAATTAAATTCTATAATACTGCCCCATGTACAAGATATAACTACTATAATACTGCACCCTTGTTCAAGAATATAACTACTTATAATACTGCCCCATATGTACAAGGAAGTTAAACTACTATAATATGCTACCTAGGTTACTAGAATATAACTACTATAATATGCCCTCTATGTGCAAAGATTTTAACTACTATAATAACTGCCCTATTTACAGGAAGATAACTACTATAATACTGCTCCTTTGTACAGATTATAACTACTTAATACTGCTCCTATGTACAAGAAGTTATAACTACTATAATACTGCCTATGTCAAGGAATATAACTACTATTAATACTGCTCTATGTACATTAATATAACTACTATAATAACTGCCTCCTCTGTACAAGAATATTACCACTATAATACTGCCCCTATGTACAAGAATATAACTACAATAATACTGCTCTAATGTACAAGAATATAACTACTATAATACAGCCCCTATGTACAAGAATATAATACTATAATACTGCTCCTATGTACAAGAATATAACTATTATAATACTGCCCCCTATGTACGAGAATATAACTACTATAATGCTGTCCCTATTGGAATATCTTTATAGCCTTGTCCTGTCACCTATTTTCGGCTCTGTGATATGTGATGTACATGCGGGCGTTTATAGGTCATGTCTGCTGTGAACATCTATGGATTTTTTCGGCTGGAGCAGACAAGCGCTGGATCGGAGGAACAGAGTGTGCAGTGTCTCGTCGGGCTTCTTTGAATTACAATAGAGCGTGTTTCCCTTGGATGGGAACATAAGGGTGTCAGGGAAGGGTCGGGAACCTTTAATGATATTTTCTATTTCGCTCTTTTGTGGATTATGATTGGAACATATTAAAGGGTCGGGATGAAAGCAGGTGATGAATCGCAGGTACAAGGCGCTATTGTTACTGCTTCCCTTAGAGGAGCCGCCGCTGCAGGTTCCTTAGAATATGATTCATGCATGAGATATTCCCGGTAAGACAGTTCTCCGGAATGACTCTAATTAAGTTAATTGTAGGAACACATCTTTCAGTTTCCTGTTCCTTCAGGTTCCATCCTAGAATGTGGGAACAATGGTTTCAGGAATTTAAAGGGAAAGAGCCTTGTTTTAGCTCAATTGTATTCTATATAGTTGTGAAATGGAAATGTTGCAACCCCATATTTTCAGCCCTTATTTTTATTAAGGAGGGGGCCTAGATGCTGGGCCCGCTCCATAATTGGCAGCTAATGGCTTTTAACTACAGCCGGGACCTGCCGCTAGCAGCCAGGAGTGGAGATAACTGAGATCGATTCCGGCCTTTTCAGAAAGATGTAACCTTTTCCTGTCCCCTGTGACTCTCGCCACCCTGCAATGATGCTGAGTGCTTGTCGTGGCAGCCAGAAGCCTAATGAAGGCCTCCATGGCTGTCTTGTTACTACTCCTATTACAACCTGCCATAAGCACAATGTAATAGGAGGACCACATTGGTACACTGTTCTATAATATATTCATATTGCAGAACAGTATTCGCATAAGTCCACATGGCAAGGTGTCTTGTTACTGCTCCTATTACACCCTGCCAAAAGCACAATGTAATAGGAGGACCATATTACTACACTGTTCTGCAATATATTTATATTGCAGAACAGTATTCGGATAAGTCCACACGGCAAGGTGTCTTGTTACTGCTCCTATTACACCATGCCATAGGCACAATGTAATAGACGGACTATGTTGGTACACTGTTCTGCAATATATTTATATATTTGGATAAGTCCACACGACAAGGTGTCTTATTACTGCTCCTATTACATCCTGCCATAGGCACAATTTAATAGAAGCGTCATATTGGTACACTGTCCTGCAATATATATTCATATTGCAGAACAGAATTCAGGTATGTCCACACGGCAAGGTGTTTTGTTACTGCTCCTTTTACATCCTGCCATAGGCACAATGTAATAGGAGGACCATACCGATACACTGTTCTGCAATATATTTATATTGCAGAACAGTATTTGGATAAGTCCACATGGCAAGGTGTCTTGTTATTGCTCCTATTATACCCTGCCACAGGCACAATGTAATAGAAGGGTCATATTGGTACACTGTTTTTGCAATATATTTATATTGCAGAACAGTATTCAGATAAGTCCACACGGCAAGGTTTTTGGTCGGATTTTCAGACGGTCTTCGGATTTGAAAACCATCTGTAAACCGACTCTCAACCATCCACATAGATGTTAATACCCAGACAGTTTTTTACACCCCCGGCATTCCGAAAAACTTAGAACATGCTCAATTTTCTGCCCACTTTTCAAGTAGAAGATGCGCATGTCAGTGGTTGAGGGGGACGGGCGAATCTGCAAAAACAACCGTCCCCCACAACAATGCAAAAGAGTCTTACGAATGAAAAATATTAAAAGTTCAAATCCGCCTCCCTCTTTTGCCATTTTGCAAACAAAAGAATAAAAAAGATTAAAAAATTTCACATTATTATCACAGCGTCCATTAAAGTCCGAATCTTGTCACGGTCAAATTGTGTTGTTTTTATTTTATTTTTTATTTTGCATTTTAAAAAAAAGTTGGAATAAAAAGTGATCAAAAAGTGGCATCCCAAAATAGTACCAATAAGAACTTCACTTTGGCCTGTGAAAAATAAAAAAAGCTCTGATCCAGGTCCATAAATGGCAAAATCAAAAAATATTGGTTGCAGAAATGGTGCTAGAGCGCAAATGTAAAAAATCTAAAAAAGTTTTTACTTTTTAAAAAAAGAAACATAATGAAACATAACATAAACATAATGAAAACTATAAACAAAATCTGGTATCGCTGAAAATGTACCGAACCACAGAATACAGGTAACGTCATTTATACTGAACAGTCAACTCCATAAAGAAAGGAGCCCCGGCAAAAATTGTGCAATGAAATTTTTTCATGGTTTATCCCACAAATATATATATTTTTTGTTTCCCGATACCTTATATGGCACAATCAATGGTCTTATGGAAAAGTACATCATGTACCACAAAAAACAAGCCCTTGAACGTCTATGTAGATAAAAAAAATAAAATAAAGTTTTGGCTCTTGGGAGGTGGCGAGGAAAAAAAAATAAAAAATTCTGAAGATAGTTGTGTTCTTAAGGGGTTAAAAAAACAAAAGTAACCAAGTAGTGAAAAATACATGTGAGAGTGTCAGACCGAAGCTTTAGCCTCACAACTATTCTCCAGGGCTCCATATTTTAAGTTTTCATGGCCAAGCAGTTGCTTATAGGCCCGGGGTCACCATACACAATGGCAGCTGTTGGCTGGAAAGGTGTGAATTTTCTACCTTTGGGGGTGTGGTATGGGGGGGGGGGGAAGGGGGGGCGGGAGGGAAGCATGTAGGATGGAGCAGAGGGGGTTTATAGTGGGGGTGAAGAGGTAGAAGTTAAGGGGAGTAATGAGCACATAGCTGTGTGTCACTTGTGGTGGATGGAGTGTCACATGCTATCCAGTCTATGTATTTGTATGTAATGTTCCCCTTTTCGACTACATTGGAATAGGCGGACTAGGTCGGATCAGCCTTGGATCTATTTTTTTTTAATAATACGGTTAAGGCGTGGTGTTGGGGAATGTTTATTTATATACAGTTTTTTCTGTGTCTTTAGTGTCGTCGTGTTTTTTTCCCATTTTATTCTAGTGTGTTATGGAGATGTGTGACAGATGCCTCTCCATTACTATTGACTGGTCTTCCAGCGGTGATTTTTGTCACCCCAAAACTAACCCCCTGTCACTATTACCGGTAGAACCAGGTAACCGTCAGAAGGGGACTCTGTAATGTGATGGTTCTCTTCTGGGGCAGCTTCAGCTGGTATTTTTAGGATGGGAAGGGCCCAATATCCTTGGACATTCCCATCCTGATAGTATCAGGTTGCAGATGCTTGTTTTATGTTGGCTATCTATACAAATTTGGGGGGAACCCACGTTGTTGTTTTTTTATTCATTAATTGATTGGAAATCTAAATGTGGGCATTCGCTGCATACAATAAATAAATCATTTAAAAAAACATGTGGCTGCCCTCATTTTTTTAAAAACAGCCAAGGTAAAACCGGTAGCTACATGGTGGTAATATTATGATGGGAAGGTCCAGCCGGCAGCCACCCCAGAGGCGATCCTATCACTTTGTATAGGTGCTGCTTCTGACGGTTTAAGCCCGGACTTTCCCAGTACCCATAGGTATTGGGTACAGGTGTGTATTAGTGACAGGAGGTTAGCGTCAGCCTTGAGGCAGCCAAAACACTACTGACCCCATAAGTATTGTTTGAGGGTCTGATAGCGTTGGCATAAGGAAAGTATATGCTTATGAAAGGGCCTTATTTTGAAAGTATCTTTTCTTCCAGGATTGCATCGACCCAAATGGGATCAGTGGAAGGGGTCTGTACTGTAAGGCTCAGTCTACACTGCACAGAAAAACGTCCGTTTTTTTAGCGTTTTTCATTTTCTAAAAACGCAGGAAAAAAACAACTCTGTAATCATCTCCCATAGACTCTAATGTAAAATAACCCTCCCGCTGTCCTCCACCTGTGCTTCTTTTTTTCTGCTCGTTTTTTTTTACTGCTCGTATATTTTGCAACATGCTCTAAAAAACGCCAGAGCAGAAAATTTACGTACAGGAGTCTATGGAAAGCGGTTGGCGGACCGTCCCTTTTTTTTTGGCCGCGTTTTTTGGCGCGTTTTGCGGGGCGTTTTTTTGCCACGATTTTTCCATGAAAACCCTCCCAGGAGACCTGCCTATAGTAGATGTTAATAAAGGTTATACCGGATCAAATTTGCAGACAAGTGTCTGCTGTGTCCTTTTTTGTACCTTTTGTAATAAAATGATTCATGCTTGGCCACTAACGATTTTTTTGGCATTTCATATATTTTTGCTTTAACTATAAAATACGTGTTTTATGGATTATGGCTTCAGGAATCCATTTTTTTTGCGGATTTTGGTGCTAAAAATCCTTTTCTTAACATATTTTGGCGTTAATATAGTTTACTCGCTTCTGACGCCTAAAATACGATTTTTTACAGCTTTTGGGGCCATGAAATCGGTTTTTTTTTTACGGATTTTGGCACTAAAAATACTTTTCTTTACAGATTTTTTGGCGCTAATAAAGTTATCTTGCTTCTGACGCCAAAAAT
Organism: Phyllomedusa bahiana; assembly: GCA_025379985.1. Taxonomy (NCBI): domain Eukaryota; kingdom Metazoa; phylum Chordata; class Amphibia; order Anura; family Hylidae; genus Phyllomedusa; species Phyllomedusa bahiana. Next base: position 54,677 of record JAODAL010002319.1, read on the forward strand.
AATTTTTTTTTATCGGATTTTGGCGCCAGAATCCGTTTTTTTTTTTTAGGATTTTGTGCCTAAAATCCTTTTCATAACATATTTTGGCGCTAATAAAGTTATCTCGCTTCTAACGATATTCTAACGATATAAAAAATACGTTTTTTTACGGATTTTGGCTCAAGAATCTGTTTTTTTACGGATTTTGATGCTGAAATACTCTTCTTAACATATTTAGGCGCTAATAAAGTTATCTCACTTCTGACGTTAAAAATACTTTTATTATGGACTTTTTTATGCTAAAATCCTTTTTTAACTTTGTAAGTGCCAAAATATGTTAAGAAAAGGATTTTCGCGCCAAAATCCATAAAAAAACGGATTATTGCGCAAAAACTGTAAAAAACCCCGTATTTTTGGCGTCAGAAGCGAGAACTTTATTAGCATCAAAATCCGTAAAATTACAGATTGTAGCACCAAAATCCGTAAAAAAAATTTACTATTGGGCCAAAATCCATAAAAAACCCTTATTTTTGGCGACAAAAGCGAGAACTTTATTAGCGCCAAAATCTTAACATATTTGGCACTTAAAAAATGCAGATCTTAGCGCCAAAATCCGTAAAAAAATTGACTTTAGGGACAAAAATCTGTAAAATAATGTTTTTTTGGTGACAAAGCAAGAAACTTTATTGACTAAAATCCGTTTAAAACGACTTCAGATCAATATAAATACAATGAGGGGCTTTATTTTTCTTTTTTAGGGCGGAGTTACATCCAATGCTTTAAATTTATGCGACTTTAAAAAACAAAGACAAGCAAAAAAACGTTGTAAAAAACGGGAAAAAAGCAAAAACCGGCAAAAAACTGCCCTTTTTTTCAGTGCTTTTGAAGGAGGGGACAGAAAACTCAGTTCAGAACGTTTTTTGTATTTCTTTTCAGGCGTTTTTTGTCCTTCGGGGGGAAAAGCCTAAGTAAGCAATCAAAAATTGTTACAAGCGTGCCTGTTATTGAAAGTATTATTACTGATATTTCAAAATAAATTTATATCGATAAAAGGGGGTTTTGGGTCTTTTATTTATTGTTTTTTAAAATTTGTATAATAAAAATTTGGCGGTATATTTGGGTGGGGGTTTTTTTTTTCTTGTTCATTTTGTCCCCGATTTGGGTATCTAAAGCAAAGGATTTTTTTTTTCGGTTTATAAACGAATTTCAAAACTGCAGTGAGGACTGACACACAGTCCGATCAGCGAGCAGCAGGAGTGGGAGATTTATGAGCTTCTCAGAGCCTGACCCCCCCTGAAAGAACTGCAGAAATTTCCAGAAAATGGAAGGAGTATTTTTTTGTAGATGAATGACTGGGATAGAAGTTTTAGATTTGTTGTACTCATCCAGCGCTTGCTGTCGGCTTTCGCTGGGGGACGACCCCCATTAGGGTAGAACCCTTTTATACTGTTATTAGGCAGCGCGCCAAAGGAAATAATTGAACAATTAAAAGAGAGGGGAGCGCGGGGCTGACCGGGCGATGGGAGAGCTCATTACCTGCTGCAGCTTTATAGGCAGAAATGTTTAAGTGGGCCCGATTTTGTAGCCTTACTAAATATGCTGCAGCAGGTGGGGTATAGTCGGGTCCGGGAGGGGAGGGGGCAGCCCCGTTCCCGGGGTCCAGGTTTTTGGGGGTAGACCTGATGCCCAGTTTTCATTTCCCAGATCCCATAAAACTCCCTTTCTATAATTTTCCCCGGCGGTGGATATAAGTAAGTACACCCCCCCATTTCTGTAAATATTTATTGTTATGGGAAACATAGGGTCTGACACGATACAAAGTAAAGTGTCAGTCCCCGGTTGTATCACGGGGAATTGGGTTTTCCCCAAAAAAACTTACACAGCCTCAATGTTTAAAACCGCTGGGGACAAAAATGAGGACACCCCAAGTGACAACAAAAGGAGGACACCCCTAAGTGAAAACAAAAGTGATACACCCCTAATGACAACAAAAGTGATACACCCCCAAGTGACAACAAAAGTGAGTAACCCCCCAATACAATGGAAGATTGTGCCCAAATTTTCCATTTTCCCTCCATGGTGATGTGCTTTTTAATGTTACAAGGCTCCGGTGTGGGGGGGAGAGGTGTGTACATTTGATGTTATCACCTCCATTCTAGGTCCTGGGGTTCAACATGGCCCCATGGCAAAGAACTGTCTGACAATCTAAAAAGATTTGTTGCCCCTACATAAAGAGGGCCCGGGCTTAAGAATTCCGACCCCCCTGACACGGCTGCAGCGGGGGGGCCAACACACTGACATGGCTGAGGCGGGGGCCAACACCCTGACAAGCTGCAGCGCGGAGGCCAACACCTGACATGAGCTGCAGCGGGGGGGGCCAACACCCTGAACTGAGCGCAGCGCGGGGGCCAACACTGACATGGTGCAGCGGGGGTTCCAAGACCAACAGGGGGTTTAAAAGACGGTTCAAAAGAACGGCCTCACCGGGGCCCCAAAAAAATGTGCATGTCTCAGGTATATCCAGAGGGAGTGCGGCCAGCATTGCTGAGAGGTTACAGAGGGGGGGGGTCACCCCTGTCAGTGCTCAGACCATAACCGCACACGCATCACATTGGTCTGCATGATTCCCCCGGGGAAGGTAGCCTTTATAAAGGAGGACAAGAAATCTGCAAACATTTGGTGAAGACAAGAGACTAAAAGGGAAAGGTTTTTCAGGAACCATTCCTTGCTCTGAGAGACCCAAAGAAACTTTTTGGTTTGATGGTGTCAGGGTGTGGGCAGCAACCAGGAGGAGTACAAGACAAAATGTGTTGTCTACATCAAGCTGGTGGTGGGGGTGTCATGGTTTTGGGACTCATGAGGTCTGGCTTTGGGGGCTACGTTCATTGGGGACCTGAATCCAAAAGTACTGTGACTCCTGAAGCAGAGCATGTCCCACCCCTTTGGGCCGCAGGCATATCCCAAAATAATGATCTCAAAAATCTCCAAGACCACCCGCCTTCTAAAGAAAATGGGGGAAAAGGGGCTGGATGGGGCCCAAACGTCCCCAACCCAAACCCTATGGAGTTGTGGGGCCTCCCCAAACAGAAGGTGGAGGAGCAAAGGGGCTCTCCAAACCACCACTCCGTTGTCGTCATGGGGGGGAGGGAAAAGGGTTCCGTGGCTCACCTGTGAAGCTTATGCCCCAGGCCCCGGGTTAAGGCAGTGCTGGAAATAATGAAGGTGTTTCCTTTTTTTTGTCATTGGGTGTACACTTTAGTTGCCCTTTTGGGGTGTACTATTTTTTGCCACCCTTTGGGGGTATCACTTTTGTTTCAGTTAGGGGTGTCCTCACTTTTGTTGGGCCCTTAGGGGTGTACTCACTTTAGTTGTCCCCTTTGGGGTGTCCTCACTTTTTCTGTCACTTAGGGGTTTTTAACCCTTTTGTTGTCACTTTGGGGGGCACTCATTTTTTTGTCACTTAGGGGGGCCTCACCTTTTTTTTGTCCTTTGGGGGCCCCCATTTGTTTTTCACTTAGGGAGTCCTCACTTTTGTTGTCACTTAGGGGGGTCCTCACTTTTGGGGTTTTCATTGGGGTGTCCCCCTTTGCTGTCATTAGGGGGTTTCTCACTTTTGTAGCCCGCAGTTTAGCATTGTGTCTGTGTTGGGGTTATTTTGAGGAACCCCCCCCTGTGATACAAGCCGGGGGACACTATTTTTAATTTTACAGGGTCAGATTCCCCAAATGTTTTTCCTATGAAAGATGAAATTTAATTTTTAAGAAAGTGAGGGGTGACTGGGTTTTACTTGTCTCCCCTTTATTTCTTTACCTCTATTTTGTCAATTTTTGGTGCAGTTTACTCTGTTATCCCCTGATGAACCATACATTTATGGGAAAATGCGTCAGACTTAAGGACTATAATAAAAGCAGATTGGGTGAAGGCAGTAATATATAAAGAAAGATGGTTGTTAATTAAGCAAGGCAGATTACATTGGTTTTCTATGGCAAAACCGTAATAATAAGGAAGGTATGGTGCTGCCATTTTGTGATAATGCAGTTTTTACACTGGTTCCTAGGCCTCTATAAAAAATAAAAGGTTGGGTGCTATTTGTGACTATTGGGGTATAACATTTATTTTTGGACTACTATTATTAAAAAATGTTGGGGCGTATTTTGCCATATGACAATATTTATTGGTTCTCTATGGCATCGTAAAAAATAAAGAAAAAATTTTGGTGCTGCTACTTATGACTATTGGCAGTATTATTTAGTTCTTTTTGGCACTAAAGAAAAAAAGAAAAAAAGGTAGGTGCGTTTCTTGTGACTATATGGCATATTATTTGGTTCTCTATGCTGTTTCGTAAGGGGCTATTAGCGGTATTTGGGTTCTCTGGACACACGTAATTATGAAGAAAGTATGGTGGGTTAATACTATATGGCGTTTATTTGGGTTCTTGGTGTTTTTAGTTTTATAAAAAGAATGTATGGGGCTGTTTCTTAGTGATTATGGCTGTATTAATGGGTGTTTATGGGGACTAATACAGTATATAATGTATGGCGCTGTTACTTAGTGACTATATGGCAGTATTACATTGGTTCCCTATGGCACTACAGTAATATATGAAGAATGTATGGCACTATTACTTGGACTATATGGCAGTATTCATTGGTTTTCTTGGACTACAGTAATATATGAAAATGTATGGGACGTTACTTTGTACTTATGGAGTATTTCATTGGGTTTTTATGGCACTACAGTAATATATGAAGAATGTATGGACTATTATTTTGTGCTAAGGGATTATTTCATTTGGGCTCTATGGCACAAATTAAAATATAAGAAGGGGGTGGTGTGCTAATTTATATATGGTTTTATCTTGGTTTCTATGGCTTAGTATTTTTTAAGGGGGTATGGTGCTGCTACTTAGTGACTATATTACTATATTTGATTTCTATGGCATACAGTAATTTAAAGAAGTATGGGCTTGCTATTAGTGAATATATGGCAGTATTTTTGGGGCTCTATGGCCTAAAGTAATATGTAAAAAAAGGTATGGGGTGAATTAGGGCTTTAAAGGGAGTATTATATGGGCTGTATATGGCACTAATATAATTATTGTATAGTGCTGTTACTTAAGGACTATTCGGCAGTTTTATACGGGTTCTCTATGCACTGTTTCTTAACAACTATATAATGGTATTTGGGTTCTCTGTGACACTATAGTAATATTGAATAATGTATGGTGTGGTTACTTAGTCACTTATGGCGTTTTTTTGGGTTTTTCCCGGTATAAGTGATATATAAGAGTATTGGGAGGGGTTTTGGGGCTATATGGGGATATTATTTAAGTTTTCCCATGGGCCCAGAGTTATTAAAAAGAACGTATGGTGCTGTTATTATGACTATTGGGAGTTTATTAGGTTCTTATGGCATCAGTAAAAATAAGAATGTATGGCGCTTTACTTAGTGACTTTAAAAGGGAGTTTACATTTGGGTTTCCCATGTACTACAGAATATAAGGCTATATGGCAGTATTACTTTGGTTCTCTATGACACTACAGTAATATATAGTGACTATATGGCAGTGTTATCTAGGTTCTCTATGGCACTACAGTAATATATAAAGAATGTATGCGCTGTTACTTAGTGACTATATGGCAGAAATTAAATTGGGTTCTCTTATGCACTACGTTAAATTATAGTGACTTATGGCATATTTATATTGGTTCTCTAGGGCATTACAGTAATTATAGTGACCTTATTATGGCTATATTATATTTTGGTTCTCTATGGCACTACAGTAATATATAAAGAATGTATGCGCTGTTACTTAGTGACTATATGGCAGAATTATTTTTTGGTTCTATATGGGGCACTGGGAGGTAAGAATTTAAAATGAGAGCTGTTACTTAGTGACTATATGGCAGTATTATTGGTTCTCTATGCACTAAAGTAATATGAAAAGAATGTTTTGGCGTTTAAATTTGTGCTTATGGCATGTATTAATTGGGTTTTTTATGGACAAACAGTTATTTTTTTATAAAGAAAGAATGTATGGTGCTGTTACTTAGTGACTATATGGCAGTATTATCTAGGTTCTCTATGGCACTACAGTAATATATGAAGAATGTATGGAGCTGTTACTTAGTGACTATATGGCAGTATTACATTGGTTCTCTATGGCACTACAGTAATATATAAAGAATGTATGGTGCTGCTACTTAGTGACTATATGGCAGTATTATTTAGGTTCTCTATGGCACTACAGTATTATATAAAGAATGTATGGATCTGTTACTTATTGACTATATGGAAGTGTTACATTGGTTCTTTATGGCAGTAGAGTAAGAATGTATGGTGCTGTTACTTAGTGACTATATGGCGGTATTATTTAGGTTCTCTATGGCACTAATATATGAAGTGTATATGGTTCTGTTAGTCAGACATTCCAGGATGCTATTATAAATCAGGATACGCGTTTTCCATAACTTTTATTCACACTGTACTGGATATTCCGCTACTATGATGGATCCTATTTGTTCCTGTCTGTATTCCAGCTCTTTTGCTGCCAGGAATCCTAACAACAGTGTAATTTCCTGAGCGGGTCCAGGAAGTGTGGGCAGGACCCCTTCTATAGCACAGACCATCAAATGTTGTGTCTGCAGCTAATCTGCATCTGTTACCAGGGCGGAAAATTAGCACACCCTTTTATCTATAGGAATGAACATGTCCATTATGTAGATTCCATTGGCTTTTATCTACAGAGATGATACAGTGTCTCCTCATAGGGGGGAGGTGATGTCTACCAGGGCTAAGGATATAGAGGAGGTGGTCCCTCTTTGATGGTCATAGTTAAAAGTTGTAGGAATTTTCAAGTTTTTCATATAAATGTACTCTAACCATTGTATAACTTACAAAATGCACGACCTTCTAATATACTTTATCAGTTCATCATTTTTAAGATCTGTGCTTGCTGTAAATGAATGAAAACATTCAAGTCTACAATGGTGCCGACCTCTTTTGCTGTTAGTTTGGAAGTAGATATATTGTATGTCAGGCATGCTCAAACTGTGGCTCTCCAGCTGTTGGGAAACTACAACTCCCATCATGCATTTATATAATCTATAACAGTGGGAATGATGAGAGTTGTAGTTTCCCGACAGCTGGAGGGCCGCAGTTTGAGGATGCCTGTTGTATATAGTCTACACAATGCTTTGTGAGCGGAGCACAGCCTCAGCAGGAACACATATCTTTATTGTAGTTTGCTGAAGTTCAGACTGTTGAGCTCACAGAGCATTTTTTAGACTAGATAACCTTGTAAAGCCTCAAAAAAGTCCTGAAGGGTGGAAATCTGGCACCATCCAAATTATTAAAAAACAATTTCAGCTTTATTGCTTAATCCATTAAAAACCACAACATATAAATAAAGATAAAAGCTGAACAGCGAGTCCACCAAGACACTTACACGTTTCAAACCTATAGGTTCTTCCTCAGCTGAGAGCAGGACTAGCTGTGTTCAATGCATTAGTCTTAAAGGGGTTGTCTCACTACACTGATTCATCTCACCTCAGTCCTGTTGTCTTGGTTTCATTTTGAATTCATTGTTGTGTTTACTGGTTTCCACTCGGCTGCAGTAGAAGCCAGGTCTGTAGCTATAGCAACCAGTGCTGGTAGCCTATCAGGTAGATCGAGCAGGTCTGTAGCTATAGCAACCAGTGCTGGCAGCCTATCAGCAGAGATCAAACAGGTCTGTAGCTATAGCGACCAGTGCTGGCAGCCTACCAGGTAGATCGAGCAGGTCTGTAGCTATAGCAACCAGTGCTGGCAGCCTATCAGGAGAGATTGAACAGGTCTGTAGCTATAGCAACCAGTGCTAGCAGCCTATCAGGAGAGATTGAACAGGTCTGTTGCTATATCAACCAGTGCTGGTAGGCTATCAGGAGAGATCGAACAGGTCTGTAGCTATAGTGACCTGAGGAGCTGATGCAGCCCATACAAGAGGGGATATCTAGGAATAGGTAGGACACAGATAATGGACAAATATTACAAAGTGACATGTTTTTGCAAGGTCTTTAACATAAAAAGCAGCAATCCTTGTAGTGAGACAACCCCTGTAAGTCCAGCATATTTAGCTCATTTAGGTCACAGAGCGTTGTATAGACTTGTATATCTATTTCCATACTTGTCAACTTTTGAAAGTGGCCATCAGGCAGACTTGAAGCTGTGCTGCCCCCCAAAGTTTGGGTAGACCATGTCCTCTTTATTCCAATCCACAACTCCTTCACAAAAGGTCACACCCACTACACCCAATTGTGTACCACCTCTGGAAAAAAGCTAATGGAGTGGTTTAGCATCACCCAGCTTTGCTGGATGTTGGATAGCCTATTCAGCATCCAGGAGAGCTGGGAGATACCGCCAAACTGTGCCTGAACCTAAACACTAAACTTCCACTAATATTACTTCCATACATTCACCATATAGTGGTAGACATCAGTGTAAAAAAGGCTCTGCACGTATAACCCATCAGGACCATATGTGGTAGACCCCCAGTGTACACAGGCTCTGAGACTGTATTTACCCCTAAGTGACCATATGTGAGACCAGTTACACAGGCTCTGCAGCTGTATATCACCTCCATACGGGCCATAGTGGTAGACCACCAGGTACACAGGCTCTGCAGACTGTATTCACCTCCATACAGGGACAATATAGTGGTAGACACCAGTGTACACAGGCTCTGCAGACTGTATATCACCTCCATACAGGGACAATATAGTGGTAGCCACCAGTGTACACAGGCTCTGCAGACTGTATATCACCTCCATACAGGCTACATATCGTGGTAGACACCAGTGTACACAGGCTCTGCAGCTGTATATTACCTCCATACAGTGACCATATAGTGAGTAGACACAGTGTACACAGGCTCTGCAGACTGTATATTACCTCATACAGTGACCATATAGTGGTAGACACCAGTGTACAACAGGCTCTGCAGACTGTATAATACTCCATACAGTGACCATATAGTGGTAGACACAGTGTACAAGGCTCTGCAGACTGTATATTACCTTCATACAGTGAATATAGTGGTTAGACACCAGTGTACACAAGCTCTGCAGATTGTATATTACCTCCATAAGTGACCATATAACGGTAATTACCTTTGTACACAGGCTTTTCAGACTGTATATTATCCCCATATAGTGACCATATAGTGGTAGACACCAGTGTACACAGGCTCTGCAGACTGTATGTTACCTCCATACAGTGACCATATAGTGGTAGACACCAGTGTACACAGGCTCTGTAGACTGTATATTACCTCAAAGCAATGACCATATAGTGGTAGACACCAGTGTACACAGGCTCTGCAGACTGTATATTACCTCCATACAGTGACCATATAGTGGTAAATACCAGTGTACACAGGCTCTGCAGACTGTATATTACCTCCATACAGTGACCATATAGTGGTAGACACCAGTGTACACAGGCTCTGCAGACTGTATATTACCTCCATACAGTGACCATATAGTGGTAAATACCAGTGTACACAGGCTCTGCAGACTGTATATTACCTCCATACAGTGACCATATAGTGGTACATACCAGTGTACACAGGTTCGACAGACTGTAGATTACATTTATACAGTGACCATATAGTGGTAAATACCAGTGTACAAAGGATCTGCATAAATTAAAGTGATTACACTGCAGCTACATCTAGGGACTCACCAGAGACATCTTCTATTGCAGGAGTTGTTCTCTTTCCCTTTTCTTCTCCATCCTATCCAGACCACCATGATGAGTTATTCTGCCTATGACTCATCCCTGGGTGCAGGGGATAGAGTCTAGTACTTTCATAGTTTATGTAATTTTTTTTTTTTATAATGGTTTCCCCGTTTGAGTATAGGGAAGCATGGGATTATGCTGGACCAGCGTTGGATTTATTTATTTAATAAAATGATTAATGAGGTCTATTGTTTGGGAGTGTTTATTTAAATAAAAGTGTTTTTTGTGTGTTTTGTTTCCATTTTTTCCCTCATTTATTTCCAGTGTTACTAATGGAGACGACAAACGCCACTCCATTACTATCGCTCAGGCTTGGTGTCAGCCTGCGGTGGGTGGTTTTTGTCACCCCAAGGCTGACACCAACCCCATGCAACTATTATCCCAAGGCACCAAGGTTAGTGGGAAGACCAAGGTTACCATCAGAAGTGGACCTTCTACTGTGATGGGGATGGAATTTTTAGCATGGGAAGGGACCAAATATCCATGGACCTTCCCATTCTGATAGCATCAGGCTACAGCGGTCTGTTTTATTTTGCTGGTTGTGGAAATCCATAAAAAGGCAACTCTTGTAATTATTACAGTGATGCCTATGGTTAGAATCTCAATAAATAAATAATTTTCATCAGAATGGAAAGGGCAGTGGATAGTGGTTCCTTCCCATTCTAAAAATACCAGCCCGCATCCGCCCCAGTAGCGGACTCTCACATTACAGGGTCCACTTCTGATGGTTACCTGGTTCTTAATAGTAGCCGTGGTGCATTGGGTACTGGGGTAATAGTGACACGCGGTTAGTGTCAGCCTTGGGTTGACAAAAACCACCGCTGGCTGACACCAAATTCGATGTAAAAAAAAAAAAAAAAACAATGATGCTAAATACAAAAAAATAGTTAGTTAAATAAACACTCCTCCAACACCAGCCCTTCTTAACCATTAAGAAAAAAATAGATCCAAAGCTGACCCAACCTAGTCCACCGAATCCAAAGTAGTCTGAAAAGGAAACCTGAAAATAAATGGAAACATTACACATGTACAAATACACAGGTGGGATAGACTATCCAGTGTCCAGGAAAACTGGGTGACCCTCCATCCCCCATAAGTGGCACCCAGTTATTCTTATCACAGAACAGCTGGGTGTCACTTGTGGGGGATCAGGCATCACCCAGCTTTTCTAGACAATGGATAGTCTATCCAGCCTATATATTTCTATATGTGTAATGTTTCTATTTATTTACAGGTTTTCTTTTCAGACTACGTCGGATTCGGTGAACTACGTCGGATCAGCTTTGGATCTATTTTTTTTAATGGTTAAAGAGGGACGGTGTTGGGGAGTGTTTATTTAACTAAAAGTTTTTAGTGTTTAGCATCAGTGTTTTTTTTTTCACATTTCATTCCAGTGTTAGTTATCTTCGAAAAACTGTGTGTCACCTGTTGCGCCTAGGAAAGCTGGGTGACACCCCAATCCCACAAGTGGTACAAAGATTTTGTAAGAAAACTATGTGTCCATACCTCTCCCGACCTCTGCCTCCCCATTCTAAATTCCTTTCTGCCCTATCCCCTCTAAAAAGTTACACTCTAGCCTCGCTCCCCCACTCAAATCCCTCTCTCCCACTCTCCTGTCTACCCCACACCACCCAAAACCACCCTCTGCTCTTAAAACCTTCCCCCCCCCATCAAAACCCCCCTCCCCCACAACTCTCTCTATTTCCCCCCACTCATCATAAGGCCCAGTATGTTAGAAAGTTTTAAAACCTCTCACTTACATAGAGATTTATAGGATATAAACATATGTAACAAAAACCCCATCATATAATGGAAAGAGCTATTTTCCCCCTTTCCCCCTGAAAATGGATAAACCAATCAAAAAGGGAAAACTTTTTGCAGGGGGCCCCCAAATCTGGGAGAGTATAAATATAAAGCCCGGCCCCCTGCTATAGACTTGTGGAGGGGGGGCGAAAAAGGGGTGCCTTAAAAATGTACTGAAACTCACAAAGAGTAAAGGAATATGGCGACCAGAAACTGTATGTGGACTCCAGCAGGTGGCGGCGCATCACCTGACAACATATTGTTCCATAGGGGGGAAAGGGGGGGAAACATTAAAAAATAAGGTACGGAAAATCAAAAAATGTTTCATTATCTTAAAAGTATTATAGTATATAAGGGCAGTATTATAGTAGTTATATTCTTGTACATAGAGGACAGTATTATAGTAGTTATATTCTTGTACATAGGTGGCAGCATTATAGTAGTTATACTTCTTATATATAGGGGCAGTAGTAAAGTAGTTATATACTTTGTACATAGGGGGCAGTATAATATGTGGTTTATATTCTTGAACATAGTAACTAGATCACTGTAAAATGAAACAAGGAGCAGAGGAGAAGCGCACACTCGTGCAACATAAACTTTTGTATGAATTAAAAATTGTGGAGTATTAGTCTCTCACCTGGACGAGTTTGCGAGGAAAATGGCACAACTCATATAACGTTTTATCAAATTGACGTCCCCGAGGATCAAAGCTGAGCAGCCAACCTCCAAGTCAGGTCGGTTAAGCCCTCCACCGATCTCTGTGGTCTCCGGCAGCAATATATAATCACTGTGCTTTTCACTCCTCACCATAGGCAAGCAGGAAAACTCAGTAGAAAACGTGGTGGTAAGCGCTCAGGCGATGGGTAGAATAAAATAAAAAAGGGACGAGACCTAGGCATCTATCCAATTCATATGTCTCTTTAATGTCCAAAATAAAAGCAGAACATCAAGACGCTTTCCCGAGGGATCTACCTCGCTTCATCAGTTTGTCCTCGTTCCCTGTATTTTAATTTATTTTATTCTACCCATCGCCTGAGCGCTACAAACCAGTTTTCTACTGAGTTTTTCCTGCTGCCTATGGTGAAGGAGTGAAAAGCACAGTGATTATCTATTCTTGTCACATAGGGGGCAGTTATTATAGTGGCTTATAATTCTTGTACATATGGGCAATATTATAGTATTTATATTCTTGTACTTGGAGCATATTATAGTATTTTATATTCTTTACATAGGGCATATTATAGTAAGTTATATTCTTGTTCATAGTGCAGTATTAAGTAGTTTTATATCTTGTACATAGGGGCAGTATTATATTAGTTTATATTCTTGTACATAAGGGCGTTATTATAGTAGTCTATATCTTGTACATAGGGGCAGGATATAGTAGTTAAATTCTTGGTACATAGGACAGTAATTATAGTATTTATATTCTTGTACATAGATGTAGTAATATAGTAGTAATATACTTTAACATAGGGGGCAGTAATATCGTAGATATATTCTTGTACATATGGAGGCATAATATAGTATGATAATATCCTTGTACATAAGAGGCAGTATTATAGAGTTTATATTTGTTGTAACATAGGAGCAGTATTAATAGAAGTTATATCCTTGTACATAGGGGCAGTGTTATAGTAGTTATTAATCATGTACAAGGGACAGTATTATAGTAGTTATATAATTTTGAACAAGGGGGCATTATATAGTGTTTATATTCTTGTACATAGGTGGCAGTATTAAAGTAGTTATATCCTTTACATAAGGGGGCCGTGTTATATGTAGTTATTTCCTTGTACATAGGGAGCAGTATTATAGTAGTTATATTCTTGTTACATAGGACAGTATTAAGTAGTTATATTTTTTGTACATATGGGGCAGTATTATACTGTTATATGCTTGTACATAGGGGGCATATTAATAGTGTTATTAATCTTGTACATAGGGGGCAGTATTATAGTAGTTATATTTCTTGAACATAGTAGCAGTATTATATAGTTATATTCCTGTACATAGAGGTAGTATTATAAGTAGTTATATTCTTTACATAGTAACACAGGTACCCAATGCAAATCAAACATAAAAGCGGAGAGAAGCGCACCTCATGGGGGTAAACCTTTTAAAGACTGAATAATACAGTAACTTAGCCCGCTCAACCTCTTGAGTTGTGCAAAGATGGCACAACTCATATAATCGCAGATAATTAATAACGATCCCCGGGGATCAGTGTCGAGTCGCCGTCCAACCAGCCACTAGCATCGGTAAACCTCCAGCAGAAATGATATACAACTGAGGAAGCGAGGGAGATACCTTGCGAAACGCGTCTTGTTTTATTCTATTTTATGTTTCTTTGGGACAATAAAAAGACACTTTAATGTGGCGAGCTGCCTAGTGTCTTGTCCTTACTAATGTCTGGGTTCAGCGCTGTCCAGAGCCTAGTTCTCCCTGCTCTTACCATAATAAGTTTGAAAAGGGATTACTTTTTGTTCTATTATTCTTGTACATAGGGGGCAGTATTATAGTAGTTATATTCTTGTACATACGTGAGCAGTATTTTAGTAGTTATAATTCTGGTCATAGGGGACAGTAATATAAGTAAGTAATATTCATGTACAAATGGAGCAGAATAATATGTAACACAGGTACTACAAATCAAAACGATAAAAGCGGAGAATAAGCGCACCTCGCTTAACCTCGTGCGGGTAACCTTTTAAAGACAGAATAATACCAGTAACTTATCCGCTCACGCTCTTGAAGTTGTGCAAAGGATGGCACAACTCCATATAATCGCATATAATTAATAACTATCCCGGGATCAGTGCGAGCCGCCGTCCCAACCAGCCACTAGCATCGGTAAACCTCCAGCAGAAATTCTTGTGGTCTCCGAGTAAATAAATAGAACAAAAATTAATCCCTCTTTTCAAACTTATCTACGGCAAGATAGTCAGGGAGAAATAGGCTCCTGGACATCCATCAGACATTAGAAAGGCACAAGACACTAGGCAGCTCGCCACATTAAAAGTTGTCCATTTTAATAACATAATTGTAACATATGCAACTGAGAGCGAGGGAGATACCTCGCGAAACGCGTCTTGGGACAGTAAAAAGACACTTGTAAGTGGCGACTGCCTATTCGTCATAGACCTTTCTAATGTTCTGCACGCCTTTCCAGTCCTAGTTCTCACTGCCTCCTGCCGTAATAAGTTTGAAAAGGATATTACTTTTTGTTCTATAAATCTAAGTACATGGGGCAGTATTATAGAAGTTATATTTTTGTACCTAGGGGCAGTATTATAGTAGTTTAAATTCTTGTACATGGAGCATGTATTATAGTAGTTATTCTGTACATAGGAAGGCGTATTATAGGTAGTTTATAATCTTGTACAATAGAAGCAGTAATATAGTAGTAATATTCTTGTACATATGGGGCAGTAATTATAGTAGTTAATTCTTGTCATAGGATCATTATAATAGTAGTTATATACTTGTACATAGGGGACAGTAATATAGAAGTTATATTTTGTATCATAGGAGCAGTATTAAAGAATTATATTCGTTGTACATAGGATGGCAATAATTATAGAAGTTATATTCTTGTACAGATAGGTAGCAGTAATATAGTTTTAGTTATAATCTTGAACAAAGGGGGCAGTTGAATTATAGTAGTTATATCCTTGTACATAGGAGGCAAAATTATAGTAGCTTTATAATCATGTACATATAGAGCAGTATTATAGTAGTTAAATCTTCGGTACATATGGACAGTATTAAACAATTATATTCTTGTACATAGGGGGCAGTAAAATAAGTAGTTATACTTCTTGTACATAGGGGAGTATTATAGTAGTTATATTCTTGTAAATAGGGGCAGTATTATAGCAGTTATATTCTTGTACATAGGTACCAGTATTATAGTAGTTATATTCTTGTACAAAGGGGGCAGTATTATAGTATTTATATATTTGTACATAGGAGGGGGCATATTATCGTAGTTTATATTCTGTACATAGGAGGCAATATTATAGTAGTTATATTCTTGTAACATAGAAGCAGTATTATATAGTAATATCTTGTACATAGCGAACAGTATATAGTAGTTATATACTTGTACATAGGAGGCAGTATTAAAGTAGTCATATAACTTGTACCTAGATGACAGTATTATAGTAGTTTATATTCTTGTACATAGGGGCAGTATTATAGTAGTTATATTCTTGTACATAGGAGGCAATATTATAATAGATATTTTCTGTATTATAGCAATGAACACCTGTGTTAGCTCCGATCCCTCAAACCATGATTTCGGCATGTCCATGTAATGTTGGGCTCCTTTCAACTTTCTTGTAAAGAAGACTGAAAATATTTTTTTTACTATCACAGACAAATAGAGTTATCAGGTGAAGTTTAATGTGAGCCAATGTTAACTGATTATAATCTCCGCTGGGGATAACAACACTTTGTTTGATGTTTATTAGGTATGAGCTCAGTAAACTGTATGGTGAAGGGATATTTGCTCTAGTGAAATACAGATCAATAGAATAAGTAAACCACGTCCACCACAGGATCTTATGTATACACGGCTCACATACCCCTGTACAATGCCCAGCAGGGCCGCCATCAGAAATTTTGGGGCCCCATACAGCAGCTGGAGCGTCTGGGCCCTCCCTCCGTTGCCCCACCCATCACTCAGCATCCCTAGCTCCGCCCCTAACCAATCGTCCTGCACTCCAAGCTCCACTCATCGCTCCACACCCCCCAGCTGAACCACACCCCCACCCCGCAGGACCTTCCGTCATCCCACTGTCCCCCACAACCCAACCACCACCCCAGAAAGAAAAAAAAAATTCTTTAAGGTCACAATGAAAAAACATGCAATTGCGCATTGTTTTGGATTTAGATAATGTACACTTTATCTGTATTTTGTGGGTTAATACATATACAAGGGCCAGCAAATACCACCACATGATCACCACGTGTCACCACTATGTTGCTGACCAAACCAAAAATATCCAGACCAATTTTTGCCAAACAACAAAATACAAAGACCAAATAATACCGCAAAATAGCAAACCATATACTGAACTAACACCACCATAATGTTACTGACCAAAGCAGCAACCAATACCAGACCATATCACTAAAAACAGCAACAATATACAAGCCCAAATAATACCACCACATTATCACTAAATATACAACCATTACAACAAAACCAATACTTCCTCCATACAGGTGACCCATTGGGTAATACCAGTGTAACAGATGCTTTGCAAATAGTTTACTTACATTTCTGGCCACGACAGGTGAACGTTTTTGTCTGATGAGTCGTTCACTTCCCTTTTCTTCTCTGTTCGGTTAGACAACCATGACTCCTATTTCCTCCGTCCACCACTTGTCCCTGCAGAATTTACAACACAAACACCTGAGACTCCCTCCATGTGTTTTATAATTTTTCCTCACCTGTGAGCCCACCCTCATGTACAAACTCCCATCCATAGTGGCCCAACTGGTAATAAATAAACCTCTGGAACCTCCCCCCCCCCCCCCCCAGTAAGGTAAGGCAAGTAATTACGGAGCCCCCCAACAGTAAGTAGGTAACATTGGGCCCCCGGCGGGCGTAGCTAGGTACTGAAGGATCTCCTATGACTACTACATAGGTTTTGGGGCCCCCCTGGAGTAGCTAGGTACTTGAGTCTCCTGTCGGTAGCTAGGTAGCTTGGGTTCCATTCAGTAGTTAGGTAGCATTGATGCCCCCTCAGTAGCTTAGGGCCCCTGTAGGTAGCCCCCTCTGTAGTTAAGGGCCCCCAGCATGTAGTTTAGTATTATGCCCACCTCTGTAGCATAGAGGCCCCCTCTGTAGCTAGTGTTCCCCCTCTTAGCATAGGGCCCCTCTGTACCATAGGCCCGACCCATTAGGAATAGGGCCCCCTCTGTAGCATAGAGGCCACCTCTTTAGGATAGAGGCCCCCTCTTTAGGATAGGGCCTCCTCTTTAGGATAGGGCCCCCTCTGTAGCATAGAGGCCCTCTCTTTAGGATAGAGGCCCCCTCTTTAGGACAGGGCCCCCTCTGTAGCATAGGGCCCCCTCGGTAGGACAGGGCCCCCTCTGTAGCATAGGGCCCCCTCTTTAGGACAGGGCCCCCTCTGTAGCATAGAGGCCCACTCTTCAGGATAGGGCCCCCTCTGTAGCATAGAGGCCCCCTCTTTAGGATAGAGGCCCCCTCTTTAGGACAGGGCCCCCTCTGTAGCATAGGGCCCCCTCTTTAGGACAGGGCCCCCTCTGTAGCATAGGCCCCCACTATCGGAAAGGGCCCCCCTGTAGTAAGTACTCACCTTGCGGACGCTCCCTCCGGCGTCTCTCCGTCTCCTCCCGGCCCCAGGCCTGCTGCTTTAGGCTTGGGGCCGAGGACAGGAAGCTCGGCAGGCATCGCAATGACGTCACTGGTTGTACTGCCCTATCGGCGGCCCTGATGCCCAGTGTCAATAGTGTTGTATATACACAACACAAAGCAATTCCTAGTAAATGGTGGAAATTTTACAAATATGTTATCAGAACAAGAAATCCAAATGGTGACATCTTCAGGTCACGCCGGACGCCATTAGAGTGAGGTGGACAATACTGATTTATAGTAGCGTCTATTCAGTTTTATTGTGATGTCCACTTTTATAAACCGGAAGAATAGAGTCGCATGCTTACTATGCCAAAATCTGTGATGGAGGCTATGAATGGGAGAAATAACATAAATTTGACCAGCGCAGGACTGAAATGGTCCATAGGGGAGCAGGGGAAACCCATGGTATACCCCCAGGCATAATGGGCCCCTGGCAGGACAATCCTGGGGCTGCTTTTCCCAGGATTGTCCCCTACACTCTGACTCTCCTGCACCGCTCTGTACTATAACCTCGTTTGATGACCCAGATGCAGCCACCGTTTTCTACAACAACACAATCATCTCCACTCTTGAGGCGGTCGCCCCTCTCACACATAACAGAATACGCAAAATCAAAAGACAACCCTGACACAGACTCCACCAAGCAGCTGACGTGAGCCTCCAGAATTGCTGAACATTGCTAAAACCCACTAAACAAGTATACCTTCAACTCACTTCTCCATCCTCCAACATCCTCTTCTTGATCTCTCTTCTCAGCAGATAGTTTTGCCACTCACTTCCTGAACAAAACCACCTCCATACCTGCACAGTCGCCTCTATCATATAACCCTATATACCACAGAGCTCACTCCTATCCTCTAATCATAATCCCAATATACCAAAGAGCTCACTCCTCTCCTCTATCATATAACCCTATATATCACAGAGCTCAGCTTCTCTCCCTCTATCATATAACCCTATATATCACAGGATCTCAGCTTTCTCTCCCTCTAATCATATAACCCTACATATCACCGAGCTCAGCTCCTCTCCTTCTATCCTATATCTCTAATATATCACAGAGCTCAGCTCCTCTCCTCTATCATAAACTCTATATATCACAGAGCTCAGCTTCTTTCACTATCATATAACCCTAATATCACAGAGATCAGCTCCTCTCTCTCATCAATAACCGCTATATACACAGAGCTCAGCTCCTCTTCTCTATCATATAACCCTATAATATTACAGAGCTCAAGCGCCTCTCCCCTATCAAGAACCCTATAATAGCACAGAGCTCAGCTCCTCACCACTATCATATAACCTATATATTACAGACTCACGCCTCTCCCACTATCATATAACCCTATTATATCACAGAGCTCAGCTCCTCTTCTCTATCAATAAAAACCCCCCCCCAATATATCACAGAGCTCAGCTCTTGCTATCATATCACCACTATATATCACAGAGCTTCACTCCTCTCCTCTACCATATAACCCTAAAATATCACAGAGCTCAAGCTTCTCTCCTTTATTCATAATAACCCTATGTGTCCACAGAGCTCAAAGCTTCTCCTCGCCTCGATCAATAACCCTATATATCAGAGCTCAGCTTCTTCTCTTTTATCAAAACCCTATATATCACAGAGTTCAGCTCCCTCCTCACCATATAACCCTATATACACAAGCTCAGCTTCTTCCTCTACAATAACCCTAATATCACGACCAGCTCCTCCCCTCAAAATCAATAACCCTATATTCACGAGCTCAGCCCTCCCCTCTACAATAACCCTATATATCAAGCTCAGCTTCCCCTCCTTTACATATAACCCTTTAACACAGAGCTCAGCTTCCCCCCTACATAACCCTATATATCACAGAGCTCAGCTAAAACCCGCTTAACATGTATACCTTCAACTCACTTCTCCATCCTCTTCTTGATCTCTCTTCTCAGCAGATAGTTTTGCCACTCACTTCCTGAACAAAACCACCTCCATACCTGCACAGTCGCCTCTATCATATAACCCTATATACCACGGATCTCAGCTTCTCTCCTCCACCATATAACCCTATATATAAGACTCGCTCCCTCCCTCTATCAATAACCCTATATATCACAGAGCTCGGCTCCTCTCCTCTATCATATCCTGTTCTAAGCTTGGGCAGCACAAACCATCTAACAGACCCCTTTAAGCACTGTCACATTTTGGTAAGTATCCCACATGGCATATACAGTACTTACATTACATGCCAGTGAATGCCTTTAGAGCTGTGAATTTAGCAGTTTTTCCTCAGAGGGTATAGGGTGGTGAATAGCACAGAGGTATAACCTCCCCCAGAGGCACAAACAAATGCAAATCGCCCAAGACAAAAGCTTTACACATACAAATAGCTGAAGCACCAGGGGCTGCAGAATTTAATTAAAGGAAAAGACTGAAGACTTTGTTTGAGCTTCTAACAGAAAACAGAGTCCATTCCTAATATTGACCAGAGATGGCATTTCCTCCTCCTCCTCTGTGAGCTCTAATACTGATGTTACCCAGTCACTGACTAATGGAAAAGTGACAAAAGGCTCTGTTCACACTAGCATTATGCCCTCACCCATAATACTGCGACTCCTCACATCCCATCAGTGTTAGGCACCGTATCAGGTCAACGCTGTGAGAAGATATTTGTGTACAATAGGGCGATATTATTTGTGCATGATGCCTGAGTGAGCGGGCCCCAGAGGATAAGGCTACATCTACAAAGCAATGCTAAAATACCATCCAAAATCCGACAGCATTTAACAGTGCTGTGGGCACGGGTTTGCACCAAATCAGAGGTCGGTTTTTCAGATTCGACAAGTATCTGGTGTAAAATATAACATACCTACCTATGGTTTACATACCTGGGGCCTAACTGCTGCTTGCCTACCTATGGCTTATTAACCTAATGGGGGTCTACCTACCTGGAGCTCTGCCTACCTACCCACCTGAAGCCCCTACCTGGTATTAGGATTCTGAGGGATAAAGGCTATTGGTGTAACACAGTCTCCAAGGGGTTAGTCCTGTGTTCTTTCCCACTCCCTAGGCAGCGCTGTGGAGTTGGAGTCGGTGCCTATTTTGCAGGATTCAGAGTCGGCATAAAAGGGACCGACTCCGACTCCCAAAATATATAATAAGTTGGTCTAGTTAGTTCGATGCAAAGAGCAAGAGGAATTGGGTGCGGCCGGTGCTACTGCTCCCATATCTTCAGCCTTATCACATGAGGAGTGTAAGTGATGACATGGAGCAGGCAAAGCGCTGCCCCAGGGGAAAAGATTCTGCTCCCATGGCAAACAGATTTCAGCAAAATTTTTCACCTACTTTCAAAGAAGTAGAAGAGTTCAACCATTCATCAAAACTGATGTTTATACCCTGACATTGTTAGGGATGTTACCCCTGTGGTCACCGCTTTGCCCCCAAGTTAGTGTAGAGAGCCCGTTCTCTAGCCTGGACATAATGAGATCAGATGTGAGGTCATGTATGCAGGATCTAATGGAGGCGATACTATTTCTCAGAACAAATTCAGAGACTCCACAAATGTTCCTGCAGTGTTTTGCATAGTTACAATTTTTCTGTGTCCTAAAGTCAATGTCCAATAAATATATTTTACACTGACAACAAAAGGGTAACAATGGTTTAATTTGTGTGACTTTCAGGTCCATATCTCCCCATCCACTACAGCTTTGTACATGAGGTACTAATCTATATACAGTCATCTTACCGATCTTATACATAAATGTGACCTGCAAGTATTTAGTATCTGCTTAGTCCTTTATTATTTTGTTAGTATTTGGGAAATCCCCCTTTGGCTTTCAGCTCTGCCTGAATCCTTCTGGGCTCTGGATCAGATTCGAGCATATCTTGCCCAAAAATCTGATCCCAGGTCCTTCTACCCCTTCCCAATGTTGGTGCAGACTGGACTATGATACAAATACAGCTTTTTCCTTCAACTCAAACCCACAAGGTTCAAAAAGATCAAACATTGTTACCCTTTTGCTTGTCAGGGGTCTGTTCCACCTAAATAGCTTGATTATTGTATCAAAAGGTGAAAAAACACCGGATTTTTACCATTTTACTACAGTAAAGTTATCACTTAAACATGCGCCGTGTATGAGGGAGTCAGGAGTCGGAGGTTTGGGAAATTGAGGAGTCTGAGTCGGGGCTTCAGCTGGCCGACTTCACAGCCCTGCCTTTAGGAGACTGTGTCTCTAAGTTACGGCCTGTATCCGCTCTCCCACCTCAGGGAAATTTGTACTGAGGTGGGGGACAGAGAGGATTTGGAGAGAGTTGGTTCCAAATACTCAGCAATGAGTGGTGGGCGGGAGAAGTCATCATGTCAGGGTGGAAAAGAAAAAGGAAAGTGAAAATTTTCAAAGGGAAAAACAACTGGAGCCTGGATTAAAGCAGTGTAAATTTAATTTGCGCAGAGCCTTGTACACGGACCTAATTAAAATGAGGGAATAAAATCTGCAGAGCCTGGGTTTTTGCTATCTACCACTAGTGGCACGATGGGGTAAAATATACAGTTGCAGAGCCTTTGTACACTGGTCCTACCAAAATGGAGGAATATACACTGCATACCAGGGACACTGGTTTCCTACCCTTGCATGGGGCAATATACAGTCTGCAGGGGCCTGTTACATGGTGTCAAACCACTTAAGTCACTGTATGGAGGTAATATACAGTCTGCAGAGCCTGTGTACACTGGTGCCTACCACTATATGGTGGTAATATACAGTCTGCATACCCAGTGTACTCGGGTACCTACCATTGCATGGAGGCAATATACAGTCTGCAGAGCCTGTGTACACTGGTGTCTACCACTATATAGTCACTGTATGGAGGTAATATACAGTCTGCAGAGCCTGTGTACACGGTGTCCTACCACTATTGTCACTGTAGGAGTAATATCAGTCTGCAGAGCCTTTAAAACTGGTGCCTACCACTATATGGGCACTGTATGGAGGTAATATACAGTCTGCATACCCAGTGTACACTGGTACCTACCACTGCATGGAGGCAATATACAGTCTGCAGAGCCTGTGTACACTGGTAGCTACCACTATATGGTCACTGTATGGCAGTAATATACAGTCTGCAGAGTTTGTGTACACTGGTACCTACCACTTTATGGAGGCAATATGCAGTCTGCAGAGCCCGTGTACACTGGTAGCTACCACTATATGGGGGTAATATACAGTCTGCAAAGCCTGTGTACACTGCAATATTGGTCTTTATTCAGTAATAGTACACGGGTATGATTCAGTCACTATGTGGTGGTAATTTGTGGTCGTGTTCTGACGGTATAATACCAAGCACAACATTTCCAATGCTTAAACATAAGCATGTTTTAGCATTGGAAATGTTGGACTTGGTATGGTGGTATTTGTTTGGCAGCAGTGGGATGGGGGATGTGTGCAGTGAGGTATTTGCTCCATTATCTTGTAACCACATGACCATTCACAGGTATTGGTAAAAGTTTGTGTGGGGGGGGGGGGGGGGGTAAGGAAGGGGGTTGGGAGACATCCAAAAGTTTGTTATGGGGCCAAGCCTTCTCTAATTACACCCCTACCAGCAGCCATATCCAGGCCTTCTCTATTCCCATACTAACCATACCCATCTTGCTTTGCGAATTCTAACCATATTTAGTCTTGCCAATAAAGCTTTCTTTAATGGACACGGACATGAGAGACAAGCAAAGGCTTATATAACAAACTACTTCTAAAACATCCTTTTGCACTATTAATGCCGTATACCCATTATAGACCTTGGTGGTATATCCTATCACTATGCCAAAGTCTGAAACCTGCATGTAACTTGAAATGGGTCCCTTTTGGCTCGGCACAGGAAGAACGTCCCGCCGTCTCCCATAGACTCTATAGCGAGGACGTCCCGCCGTCCCCCATAGACTCTATAGTGAGGACGTCCCGCCGTCTCCCATAGCCTATAGTAGAACTCCCGCTCCCATAGACTCTAAGAAGAACGTCCCGCTGTCTCTCCATAGACTCTATAGTAAGAACGTCCCGCTGTCTCCCATAGACTCTATAGTAAGAGACGTCCCGCTGTCTTCCAGCATAGAAACTCCCTGTCTCCATAAGTCAAGTAAGAACGTCCCACGCTGTCTCCCATAGAGCAAAGTAAGAACCCCCTGTCCCCATAATCATAGTGAAACGATCACTGTCTCCCATAGAGTCATAGTAAGACTCCTTTACTCCCATAGACTCTATAGTAGAAGACCGCTGTCCCATATACCATAGCAGTCCCATGTCTCCCATAGACTCTATAGTAAGAACGTCCCCGCTGTCTCCCATAACTCTAGTAAAACTCCCGCTGTCTCCCATAGACTGTGTAGTGGGAACATCCCCTGTCTCCCATAGACTCTATAGTAAGAACGTCCCGCTGTCTCCCATAGACTCTATAGTAAGAACATCCCGCTGTCTCCGTCTCTTTCTGCTCGTTTTATTTACTGGTCGTCTTTTGAAACATCTTGCAAAAACCACCCGAGCCAAAAATTAACTTTTGAAGTTTATGGAAGGCGGCGGACTTTGTTTTGGAATGAAAACCCACCCAGGAGATTAACGTCCCCCTATAGTGGGTGTTACCACAGGTTATACCTTATCAATTCTGCAGACAAGTGTCCGATGTGTCCTCATTCATACTAAAGTTATCTTGTTTTTGCTGCTAAAAATCACTTTTTTTGTCGCTAAAATCTGCTTATTGACGGATCTTGCCCCTAATAAAGTTCTCACTTTTGTCACAAAAAAAATCCAGATTTTTATGGATTTTGGCACGAATACGGATTTTTTTTTTTTTTTTTTTTTTTTTACAACAAAAGTGAGATAACTTTATTAGCTGCAAAATCCGTAAAACGGCTACAAGATTCCATATAAATGCAGTAATGTGCTTTCCATCCCCTTTTGTAGGGTGGAGTTACACCCAATGGCTTAATTTATGCAGACCTTAAAAAAAACACAGACTTGAAGACAAGTAAAAAACAGCTGGTTTTTTCAGCAGCTTTTGACAGGCAGTGGGCAAAAAAACCCTCAGTTTTATGACCATTTTTAGGATTTGGTTTTCAGGTTGTTGTGTTTTTTTGTCCATTGCAGTGTAGACAGCCTTAAAGGGGTTGTCTCACTACATTAATACGTCCTGTTTTCTTGGTTTCACTTTGAATTCAGGGGCGTGTTTACTGGCTTCTACTAGGCTGCAGTAGAAGCCAGGTCTGTAGCTATAGCAACCAGCGCTGGCAGCATATCAGGAGAGACAGAACAGGTCTGTAGCTATAGTGACCTGAGGAGCTGATGCAGCCCATACAAGAGTGGATATCTAGGAATAGGTAGGACACATATTGCAAAGTGACTTGTTTTTGCAAGATTTTAACATAAAAAGCAGCAATCCCTGTAGTGAGACAACCCTTTTAATGCACCATCATATTATAACCGATTTGCCTCTCCCTCCCCACCCCACCCCCAATTTTTGCAGATGACACTTCCAGGAATTTCAAATTTCTTTTATTTAAGTATGTCAAGTAAAAAAGAAACAAAAAAAAAAAAAACATCAAAAACAAATGGAAAAAAAATGGATCAAACAATGGAAGTAGGATTGGCATGAATTTGTTACTTTGTAAATCTGTACAAAATGTGCATTCATTATGTCGAGGAGTCAAGTAAAATTGGTCATAAAAATTATTTTTTTTTTTTATAAATAAATTACTGACAATCTCTTTGTTTTATCAAAAAGGCACATAATCTCCCCAAAAAGGCAGGAATCTGTACAGGACATTGGAATATATAAAAAAAGACAAAAAAAATATTACAAAACGTCTTGTGCTGATACAGCACCTTGGTCGTTCCGGCAGAGCAGAACCTCCCTTCTGACCACGCCGTTTTGTAGATTGAATTGTTCCTCCTTCACGGTCTTTATACAATGCATACTCTTTCCCCAGGTGATGCTTTTCATGGCCGGTAACTGTTGAAGAGTATCCTTGGGCAAGGTTGCCACCCCAGAACGCAACAAGTTCAGCTCTTGCAAGGACACCAATCCAAAGAAGACCTTCTCGGGTAGAGAAACCAGATTGGGATTACTCGAGAGGTCGAGAACTTGGAGAGATGACAATTCTCTAAAGCTTAGTGGTGCAATCTCTTCCAAATTCGGCATTTTACTCAACGATAAATGAGTTAAACTTTGAAGTCCCAAAAAGTAATTTTCCTCAATTTTGGAAATTGGGTTTAAATCCAAGGTGAGAGACTGTAAAGGGATTCCTTGAAGGCCTTGGACAGATTGTAGTTTATTTCCCGACAAATTCAAGCTCCGGATATTTGGAATAGGCGCGTTAGCCTCCTTGGATAGGGAAGTGATTAAGTTGTTGGAAAGGTTGATGTTTATGGCTTTCGCAAAATTCTTGGCGGTGAACGCGCCCATCTTGACCTCCACCAGTTGGTTGAAACTGAGGTCGAGATCTACAAGAGGAGAGTAAAAAAAGCTCGAGTCCGAAAGAGTCTCCAAACGGTTGTGGCTCAGATCCAAAGACTCCAAGTATCTTAATTTGGAGAAGGCTGAAGATAGAAAGGTGGCAATTCGGTTGTAACTCAAGTTTAGGTTGATCAACGTGGTGTAGCCGGGTCCCGACAACACGGAATCATTGACACGTTCCAGTTTGTTTGAAGAGAGATCCAAGTAAGTAGTGTCCAGAGGAAGAGAGACTGGGACAATGTGGGACCCAACCCCACTACAATCCACTTTGGTCAGGCTGAAGCTGTCAAACAACCCAAAAGTTTCAACATCACAGTAACATCCCGGGAAACAAGGCTTGTCTGCAGCAACAATGCTGGTGAGGAATAGTAAACCGTAGCAGAGAGAGAGCCCCATGGTTACACCTATAAGAGAAAAAGAAATAAGTTACATCATAATCACAAGACTTATTATACACAGGAGATCCCCAGGTTATACCAGCACGCTCCATATCACCACATACAGGAGATCCCCAGGTTATACCAGCATGCTCCATATCACAATATACAGGAGACCCAAGGTTATACCAGCATGCTCCATATCACTATATACAGGAAATCCCCAGGTTATACCAGCATGCTCCATATCACTATATACAGGAGAGGCCCCAGGTTATACCAGCATGCTCCATATCACTATATACAGGAGATCCCCAGGTTATACCAGCATGCTCCATATCACTATATACAGAGATCCCAGGTTATACCAGCATGCTCCATATCACTATATACAGGAGATCCCCAGGTTATACCAGCATGCTCCATATCACTATATACAGGAGAGGCCCAGGTTATACCAGCATACTCCATATCACTATATACAGGAGATCCCCAGGTTATACCAGCATGCTCCATATCACTATATACAGGAGATCCCCAGGTTATACCAGCATGCTCCATATCACTATATACAGGAGATCCCAGGTTATACCAGCATGCTCCATATCACTATATACAGAGAGGCCCAGGTTATACCAGCATGCTCCATATCACTATATACAGGAGAGGCCCAGGTTATACCAGCATGCACCATATCACTATATACAGGAGATCCCCAGGTTATACCAGCATGCTCCATATCACTATATACAGGAGATCCCCCAGGTTATACCAGCATGTTCCATATCACTATATACAGGAGATCCCCAGGTTATACCAGCATGCTCCATATCACTATATACAGGAGATCCCAGGTTATACCAGCATGCTCCATATCACTATATACAGGAGAGGCCCAGGTTATACCAGCATGCTCCATATCACTATATACAGGAGAGTCCCAGTTTTCTCCGATCATGCTCCATATCACTATATACAGGAGATCCCCAGGTTATACCAGCATGCTCCATATCACTATATACAGGAGAGGCCCAGGTTATACCAGCATGCTCCATATCACTATACACAGGAGATCCCCAGGTTATACCAGCATGCTCCATATCACTATATACAGGAGATCCCCAGGTTATACCAGCATGCTCCATATCACTATATACAGGAGAGGCCCAGGTTATACCAGCATGCTCCATATCACTATATACAGGAGATCCCCAGGTTATACCAGCATGCTCCATATCACTATATACAGGAGCAGGTTATACCAGCATGCTCCATATCACTATATACAGGAGATCCCCAGGTTATACCAGCATGCTCCATATCACTATATACAGGAGATCCCCAGGTTATACCAGCATGCTCCATATCACTATACACAGGAGATCCCCAGGTTATACCAGCATGCTCCATATCACTATATACAGGAGATGTATAACTTATACCAGCATGCTCCATATCACTATATACAGGAGATGTATAACTTATACCAGCATGGCTCACTGTATTAGTCAGGGTGCTGGCCACTGCAGTACTGGGTTTGTGTGATAATTTCCGGCCTCAGTTCACACTCCTACAAGAGCAGACCATAACTTTTTCTATATAGTATGAGGTGGATCCTCTTTTCGGTGGACACCAACCCATCTCTGATCATTACCAGTCCCATCGAGCCTCGGCCGCCTGATTACAAAGCGGGCCCAGCGGGCAGTTTGTCGATAAAGCCATTTTTACCCTCCATAATTGGAAGAATTTCATAAGAGAGTCGCTTGGAGCTCCCGGTAATCAGGTTGTTATAATACCCTGCTCTAGAAAGAGCCCATGCTTTATTATGGCGCACAGCTCGGGCACAGCATGCGTCCCCATTACCCGTCTCTTAGGGACATCTCCTGCGCCACAAGAGTAAATATTAAGCAATTACTGCTGGAGCACAAAGGGATGGGGCCCCATTATCGGACGGGAGAAGCTTTTTATATGCCATACAAAAACAGCAGAAGCTGGAAGAAAAGCTTTCCTAAACTCTGCTGATCAAGGACCAGGCTCCGTTATCGGATGATCAAACAGGTTCCTGACAAAAAATACAAAAAAAAAACCCAAACACACTGGACAATTAATTTATAAAAGATTCAAAAAATACCATTAAAAATATCAGGAGTTATAAACTGTATTCACTCATTTCACCAATATGGCCGACATAGAAGGAAAAAGGGTTGTCCTGCTTTCTCCTTAAAGGGGTTGTCTCACTACATTGATCCATCTCACCTCAGTCCGGTTTTCTTGGTTTCATTTTGAATTCAGGGGTGTGTTTACTGGCTACTACTAGGCTGAAGTAGAAGCCAGGTCTGTAGCTATAGCAACCAGTGCTGGTAGCCTATCAGGAGAGATCGAACAGGTCTGTAACTATAGTAACCAGTGCTGGTAGCCTATCAGGAGAGATCGAACAGGTCTGTAGCTATAGTAACCAGTGCTGGTAGCCTATCAGGAGAGATCAAACAGGTCTGTAGTTATAGCAACCAGTGCTGGTACCCTATCAGGAGAGATCGAACAGGTCTGTAGTTATAGTGACCTGAGGAGCTGATTGAGCCCATACAAGAGGGGATATCTAGGAATAGGTAGGACACCGTTAATGGACACTTATTGCAAAGTGACTTGTTTTTGCAAGATCTTGAACATAAAAAGCAGCGATCCTTGTAGTGAGACAACCCCTTTAAAACTATGAGCCAGACTCTCAAAAAGGGTTTCAATTTTGGGGCAAAAGCTCTTTATGGCCTTGTCACCAATTACCTCAAACAATAATTAACATATAAATTATATAATATATATAAATATATATATATATATATATATATATATATATATTATATACATATATACACATACTTTCACAACACACACACACAAAAATCACCCACAAAATTCCATAAATAAACCAAAAAGAAAAAAAGAAGTTGACCTATTGTTTAACATGGAATGTGTCACCAGAAATTTGACTCCTGCTTTTAAGCATTTGAACATAGGGCCTCATTTATGAAAACTGTCTTGGTCTAAGACTTTCCTTGTTGCCCATAGCAACCAATCAGCATTCCCCTTTCATTTCATATAGTGCTCTGAAAAATTGAAAGGGGAGCGCTGATTGGTTGCTATGGGCAACAAGGAAAAAGTCTTAGACCTAGACAGTTTTTATACATGTCTCCCACAGTATGTAGACTCTGGACCAGGGGTCTTCAAACTGCGCCCTCCAGCTGTTGGGAAACTACAACTCCCATCATGCATTTATATAATCTATAATAGTGGGCATGATGGGAGTTGTATTTTCCCAACAGCTCGAGGGCCGCAGTTTGAAGACCCCTGCTCTGGACCACAACACCTATGAAATGTTGGAGATCTTATTCCAAAAACATGGCCGTGAATATGGGGCAGGGCCTACTTTTGTGTTCAGTAATGCCTGCACTCTCTTGGGAGGGTTATCCAGAAGTTTTTGGACCAAGTCCATTGGAATGTGTTGCAAAGGTAAAGACTTTACAAGACTTGACGTAGCAGAATTGCAAATGGTTTCAATTTTGGTGGGAGAATTCTGTGAACCAGATCAAACCGTAACCAGAGAAATGGGGCTTCCATTAAAATTTGAGGTGAAGGAGGGTTATTGCCAGGGGCAAGTATGGTTCAGCCACTCACGTGCCTTCAAACCAAACTGATTGCCCCATGTCTTTGTGAAGCAGGGGCACAGTCATACCAAGCAAAGGAAGAAGAGCCTTCCCCAAACTTGTATATAATGGGTTTTCATGTATAACTGAATTTTGGAAGGAAGAGGCCAAACACTTCACATCTTACAGTAGGGCGCACTCTCCAGGCACCCACCAAAATATATGAATTGGGTTTGAGTCACAATTTTGTCTAACTTGTGGCCATTAGCTTTAACCAATAGGAAACCATGTATTTTCCCTGTCATCGAATGCACATACAACAGAACCATAGGCAACTTAAAGGGTTGTCTCACTACAAGGATTGCTGCTTTCAATGTTAAAGATCTTGCAAAAACAAGTCACTTTGCAATATTTGTCCATTATCAGTGTCCTACCTATTCCTAGATATCCCCTCTTGTATGGGCTGCATCAGCTCCTCAGGTCGCTATAGCTACAGACCTGTTTGATCTCTCCCAATAGGCTGCCAGCACTGGTTGCTATAGCTACAGACCTGGTGTCCTCACTGCAGGCAAGTAGAAGCCAGTAAAGCCAAAAAAACGCCCCTGAATTAAAAATGAAACTGAGAAACCAGGACTTCGGTAAGAGGAATCCAAATACTTCGGCAACCCTTTTAAAACCTGTCCATGAGGCCCCAAAATGCCGAGGAACACCCAAACCCCATCGCTCTATGGTCAGCCCTACCCAATGTCCAAGAACCACCAGCTGCTATGTAATGACGAGCATGTGATTGACAGATACCCTCCTCTATGATATCCATATATACCAACTGGTTGTCCGTGTTGCCCAGACCAGTGGCATCCATTATACTCTAGTCTGGCAGGTATAATGAAGGTCATCTGTATAGCCGCACATACAATAGGCATTAAGGAGTTCACAAAACATCTGACTATTCCCATAAACATTAGCAGATACTAGTAAGATACCAGCTCCAGGCTCAGACCACCCCCTAATGACCCTGTGAAGGCGAATATTTTACAGATGTTACACAGTGGTTGTAGAAACCAGACATCTAAGACAGGTAAGGTTATCAAGATGACCCAGAAGGCAAAACCATTAAGCTGAAAAAAATTCCTTCTTGATCCCTACTGGCAACTGGACAGATCACAGGATCTGCAAGCAAAATTTTTTTTTTTTTTTTTTAAAACAAAAATGGTGCAATTATGTCTTCCCCACTCACATTGAACTTTGTGTTGGAGTACATTATATGGTACAGTCACTATTGGAAAAAAAAAAAAAAAAAATTATATAATATATATATATATATATATATAATATATATATATATATATATATATATATATATTTTACTACTACAAGCACTCTTATGGCTGTGTAGATGGGTGGGGGGTAGCTATGGTTCTTTGAAGGCAAGTCCGGGAAAAAAATAAAATAAAAAAAATAAGATCAGCATTAAATAAAAAAAAAAAATAAAAAAAATTATATATATATATATATAATATATATATATATATATAATATATAATATATATATATATATACTGTATAATAAAACTAAAGTAATAAAAAAAAAAAACTAAAAAAAATGCATTAGGGGGTTAAAGAGAACGTGTCATCAAAAAAAAGACTTCTTTGATTAACTCACTTTATGTTAAACACAAGATTTACTTACTTTAATTTTCCATATCACTTTCAATATTTTTAAAAAAAATCCTGCAGTTCTCACTTTGGCCACTAGGGCTAATAATCGTCTGACATTTCCTGTTCTGTAGAGAGATTTTCAGCAGTCTGCTCATTATTAGTACAAGCAGGCGCGCATTTCGCCACGTATAAAGCACAGTACGTGGCGAAATGCACACGCAATTAGACGCAAAAATAAGCCATGTGAATATACCCTTCGGCGCGCATTTCGCCACGTATTTGCGCTCTAATATGGGCGAGATGCGCGCCGAAAGTACAGTAATCCATAGCCCTCATAGAGAACTATGGATTACGCCTCCTCTCCCCACTCACACAATACGATTGTATTATACGCGTGGGCAGAGATAAGTGACATGTAAATTACTTGCGGCGAAGACGCGCCGCGAGTAATGAATGTGAATGGGGCCGGCAGACTGCCCCCCGTACGGGCGTATTAGCGCGAGCTCCCGAAACACACGATGTACTGCGGCGCGTACTGTACATCATGTGAACATACCCTTACACTGAAAGGTGACACCAATGTGTATAGATAACACATGGTCAACCAGTCACAATAGGAGAGGTCACAGCTCCCCCTCTCCTCCTCCCTGGACACGGACTTCTTCCCAGGTCACAGAGCATGCCCACAACACTCTCCTATAGATGTCAATGGGTCTGCTCCTGTTCACAGGCTCCTATGTCCATGAAGCTGCAGTAAAGCATCTCTCTAATTGCTGCTAAAAGCAACTTAGGCAAGAATGCTGTTCCCACAATCATATATAGACGACCGAATTGAGAAATCTACAAAATCAGAAAATAAAACCGGCTGAGAAGAAAAGAATATGGATCAGGGTTTTGTTTTAAAGTTTAAAAAAAAAAAAAAAAAAAAAATTGGTAACCGATTCCCTTTAAATAAAATTTAAGTAGACAAGGAGGCATGTGTGGCTGCCATCTCCAGGTCTTCAAGGGATAGATATTTAAAGGGGTTGTCTCACTACGAAGATCATAGTTGAAAATGTGGGGACCAAAAATCTAAGAATGTACGTCCTTGGTTACTATTGGAAAAGTGCTACGGTTTTAGAGAACGGGCTGGTTTACATGTGCTTAGCAACGGTGTTTGTTTATTGGTCAGGGAAGCATTCTGTCCTGCTCAGGTCCTGCACATGCAAAGGAAAGGCAGTGAAGAGGAGGGGCAGGGTTGTGTGTATTGGCAGGCATGAAGGAGAAGCAGTGAGAGGACATGCAGGGCGGTTGTGTGTACTGGCAGCAACATGCAGGCACAAGAGGCAGTGAAGAGCGGGGGAGGGTGTATTGGCAGCCACAGGGATGTGTGTATTGGCAGCCACAGGGATGGAGGAGAGGCAGTGAAGAGGATACAATACACACAACCCCCCTGCATGTCCTCTCACTGCTTCTCCTCCTTGCCTGCCAATACACACATCCCTGCCCCTCCTCTTCACTGCCTTTCCTTTGCATGTGCAGGACCTGGGCAGGACAGAATGCTTCCCTGACCAGTAAACAAACACCGTTGCTAAGCACATGTAAACCAGCCCGTTCTCTAAAACCGTAGCACTTTGCCAATAGTAACCAAGGACGTACATCCTTAGATTTTTGGTCCCCACATTTTCAACTATAATCTTCGTAGTGAGACAACCCCCTTAAAGGGAATGTGTCATCAAAAATGACTTTATTGTTTAACTCACGTTTTTATGTAAAACACATTTAAGAATTGGATTATATTTTTATTTATTTTTTTTCCATATCACTTTCAATATTTTTTAATCATTCTTAAAACCTGCAGTTTTCACTTTGGCCACTAGGCCTAATAACAGTCTGACACTTCCTGTTCTGTACAGGAAGTGTTCTCAGTAGTCTGCTCATTATCAGTACAAAGAGGGTCAAACTGAAAGGAGACACCAGTGTGAATAGATAACATACGATCCACCAGTCACAAGAGGAGATGTCACAGTTCACCCTTTCACCTCCCTGCACAGTGACTTCTTCCCAGCATGCCTAGAAAACTCTCCTATAGAATTGGACTGAGTCAGTCTCCTATGTGCATGAAGCTACTGTAAAGCATCTCTGACTGCTGTTAAAGCAGTGCAAACAAGGCCTAGTGGCCAAAGTGAAAACTGCAAGACTTATTAAAAAAATATTGAAAGTGATACGAAAAATTAAAACAAAAAAACCAAATATTCCTAAAATGTGTTAATGGGACTCAATGAAATTTTTTGATGACACATTCCCTTTAAGACGTTCTCCATTAACGTCAATGCCGCAGAGCATTACGCCCTCATGAAAGATCTACAGAACGGTCTTAAAAGATTCAATACCCTCTCATAGGAGTGAAATTCTCAAGCAGGGTCTCCTCTCATAGGTCACGTTCTGCTCTCAGGAGACCCGTTCATTCATTGGTCACTGGGGAAACCTTTCCTGATCTTGAAGCCAAGCATGCCAGGGAGATAAGACATGGGAAGGTGTTAATTGATGTGAAAACTGGCCCAGGCAGGATTCCACCTCCACTTTATAAGACTTCCTGCAAGATTAGCACCAGGGGTGTCCCTGGGGGCAACTATTCCAGGAATGTTTACAAAGGTTTTGGATTAAAAAAGGTGAAAAGGATCAGAAGACTGAGGAACTGGAATCTAAACGGTATTGGTTACACTACAGGATGCTTCTAGCTCAGAAGACAACACAATATATAGCAAAAAACACCAACAATCAAGAACAAAACAGAAGCCCATAATATAGATGGTCTTGGAGAAGACACTTGGGAGGTGCACACAACATGCAAGATGCCACCAACGAAAGCCAATACATCTGCCATGTTAGAGGAATATAGAATTTTATCCAATTTTTGGAGGCGTCTGGTCTCAAGAGTTTTAACTTCTACTCCGAAGCTTCTTTTCCTTACCCTTCCGCCTTTGGACACAAGGAACGAGAAGATCATGGATGTATTTTGTCAATAGCACTGGGTTCCAATTTAAAGAAGTCTAAGCTCTAAACAGGTCTGAGGGGTGGAGCTTGCAACCTTGTTCAATAGGAGGCTGGGGGGTAGAAACTCCTATTCAAAGGACACATGTTCTTCCAGAACCAGGTGTTACTTCCTTACACACCGTTTCAGCGCCATGTCCAGGCAAGCGGACCTCAGGTGTGTCTGCTCTGGTCCCATCTTGATTAGATTGGACTGTGGCACTTATACTCTTGCGGCCTACTGGTGTCCAAAGAGAACATCCGGCATGGTGGCCTATTTCAAAAGGCAAAACTTCTCACTATACCACCATGCCTGATGCTAGAGGTTCACCCAGTGTCCTGGCTCTCGCTTCTTACGCCAAGTTCCTAGTTTTGGCTCCTACGCCAAACATACATTGACTTTGCCTCTGTCTTTGGGATTGTCCAACTGGTACTTGTAGTTCTACCAGCTATTAACCTTAGCTCCGCTTGAGCCTTGGCCTCCGAGCTATCAGAACCGTATTGCGAGCCTGCGACATCAACCGGGGGATCTTCCTACAGCAAAGCTTATATGAAGGTTTTAAAAGGTGAAGACCAGGAGATCCTCTTGGTCACCACTAAACAAAATCTATGACCACAACTGAAGATCTGATTGCTAGACACCCCCTCTCCACCCCCACATAACTTCATCATGTAACCCAAATGGACACCATGACGTAGCTGCTGCAGCCCCATAGTGGTCAATAGAGCATACATAGTCCTATGTGGTGGTCTACCCTCAATGGGTGGGATGCAGAAGTGCAGTAGACCACACTTCTGCCCCCCATGGAAAGCATATGTGTTGGGCAAATAAAGTGAAACAAGACTAGTTACGCTCTATTATTTTCTATGGGAAGGTGGCAGCTAGGTTGTGATACCCTGATGCAGAAATAAAGTGCAACCCCCTGCAAACAGCCCCAAGCAACCACTTATACTCTGCAGAGCTAAGGTTCTTTAAAAGCAACAAGGCAAAACTATTAAGGTTTTAAGCTTTGATGTGCAGTTTGGTACCAAGCTACAAAAATCTACAAAAAGACTCATAAGCATGCAAAACCAAAAAAAGATAAATGAATAGCAGACACCTCCCTCCCCCCCAAGGCCAGCGTGAAGAAGAGCTAATAAGTCAACACAATCCTACCTCCTCCTTGTGGATCCTAGAACTGACCTCTTGTGCCTTGCCACCAGGTTTTTAAAAGGGTCAGCCAGACCCCCACCCCCTTCTCAACCCCTCCTCTTGTGTGGGTCACAGAGGGATGGCTAATGGCACAGGGAGGATACTTCAGCAGGACACAAAAATTGTAGCCTAGGTTATAACTTCATAAGAGTTCCCTAGAACGGGATTATGAGCGCAAAGCTCTAGAGCAGAAATTCGCCACCGTTAGGCGTATCATACATGAAAATGAAAAAAAATAAATCATAAATTGGAGCAAATATATAATTTGTTGCTATCCCAAAGCCTAAAATCCTGGTGGGAGATACAAGGGGGAAGAAAGATTGGCGAGGAGGGGGGGGGGGGGGGGGGGGGGGGGGGGCTGGTTATTATCACACAAGTGGGTTATCAAATAATCCATGGATTGGGACAACAAGGTCTTTGATGTATGGCATGCACAATCCCCTGCTGTGCTCCAGAGACATCTCATTGCCCCCCCATTGTTCACCCACCTCTCCAGATTAGGAAGTCTTTGTGAATTTGGTCTCTTAAACGAGGTTGATGTAATTAAATAACAGAATAGAGCCCAAACCGCCCCCCTCCCCACCATCACTTTTCAGGTGTCCAGAACAACT
This sequence comes from Phyllomedusa bahiana, assembly GCA_025379985.1. Classification (NCBI taxonomy): domain Eukaryota; kingdom Metazoa; phylum Chordata; class Amphibia; order Anura; family Hylidae; genus Phyllomedusa; species Phyllomedusa bahiana. The sequence continues at coordinate 91,598 of JAODAL010002319.1, forward strand.
TAATGCGGATACAGATAAGATATATTGTATAATGCAAAGAAAAAAAAAAAAAACAAAAAACTTGTTTTTAAAATTTGCACTGCAGCACCATTTTCTGAAGCCAATCACTGTCGCTTTGGAAGAAAGGAGGGTTTTTTTTTTGTTTTTTTTTTAACCAGGCTAAGCTTTTTTAATTGGTATCATTTCAGGATACATTTGACCTTTTGATTACTTTTTATTCCAATTTTATTTTTTTTTTTTGGTGGGGGGGGGGGATTTGAAATGCGCCCCCCCCAAAAAAAAAACCAAAAAAAACCACAAAACAAATTATGGTGATCACTACATGGAATAAATACAGTTATATTTTAAGTAGTCAGATCCTGTGATAGGCACCCTTTACATTTTTTTTTTTTTTTTTACCTCAAAAAAGGGAAAAGCTGGGACATTTTGAACTTAATAATTTCACTTTTTTTGGCCCAATAAGATACATGGACACTATGGGGCACAATCATATAATATAGTGATATCTTGCAGAACAGTGTACAATAATGGCTTACCTACTACACCCTGCCTACATGCCACAGTCGCTTTTACTGCAGCATTTAGGGTATGTTCACATGGTCAAATTTCGGCGCGCATTTCACGTCGTATTTGCGCTCTATACGAGCAAGATGTGCGCCGAAATTATGGTAATCTACAGTTCTTAGAGAACTATGGATTACACCGCCTGTCCCCGCTCGTACAATACGATCGTATTGTACACGCGGGGAGATAAAGGACATGTCAGTAATGTCAATGGGGGTCGGCGGGCTACCGCCCCCCCCCTCCCCTCCTCCGCGTCACAGGGATATGCGCGTATCAGCGTGCCTTCCAAACACCTGGCATAGTTGTGCCCCGCAACTACGCCATGTGAACATATTCTTAGATACTATCCTTAAAGGGGTTGTCTCACTACAGGGATTGCTTTGTATGTTAAAGATCTTACAAAAACAAGTCACTTTGCAGTATATATCCATTAACAGTGTCCTACCTATTCCTAGATATCCCCTCTTGTATGGGCTGCATCAGCTCCTCAGGTCGCTATAGCTACAGACCTGGTTACGCTCTCATTATAAGCTGCCAGCACTGGTTGCCATAGTTACTGACCTGGCTTCTACTGCAGCCTAGTGGAAGCCAGTAAACACGTCCCTGAATTCAAAGTGAAACCAAGAAAACAGGAATGAAGATGAATTAGTGTAGCGAGACAACCCCTTTAAATACGACGCAAAATGCGTGCCGAAGTTTGACCGTGTGAACTATGGGGTTTAAATGCCATGATTGGAGTTCTCTTCTATGCCAAAAGCCAGCGGCAGATATTGGCTATAACCAACATCTTTCAGCAAGTGCCCATGCCTTCTTACAGAGCTCACAAAATACCTGTACGACCTAGGTCAGTAAGGGATTTTTAAATGGGCTGATTATCGGCTAAAAAAAACCCCAAAAACTTCCCTTCACTCATTCACTGTGTAAAAGTTCCCCAGAGCAACCAAAGTATGAGCAAAACACTTGTCTGTCAGCCGATTGCATCTTTCATGCAGTATTAGAAGTCATCACTTGTCAGCAGCGCATCGCTCTGTGTAAGAGGAAGATGTGCTGCTGCCAATAATGAAAGCAATGAAGTTCTGGATAATGCATCTGTAAACCCCGACAATTGGGCACTTGGGAAACTTCAGGATAAACCCATCTACTTGCCTAAAAGGGTCTCTCTCTATAATATATATATATATATATATATATATACACACACACACACACATATATACACACACACACACACACACACACCCCTTTCCCAGTGTTGTAATTTGTTGATCTCAGTCTTTACTTCCTCTTGGATGAGGGGTCCATTGGGCGTTCTCATTCCATGACTGACCCCGTATGCTTGTAGAGGTAGGGTTGCTAGTCTCTTATTAGGACCGCCCACTGGACTCCCAAATGCAGAAGCAGTGGGGATTTAGATAAATAAATTACAAGTTATTCTGACTCTTTTCCCACCAGAAAAGATCCGTCTGCTCAGCTTCTCCTGCTCGACATGCTGGAACATTAGACTGCATTTTCAATGACAGGTTCCCTACGAGATTGATGACAGAAAAACCTGGATAACGCAAGACGGACGACGCGGAAATGTAGCTGTAGCTGAACAGGTCCATCTGTCATTTCAGAGAGGCGATAGTGACTCCTGTAAATTATCCCTGCCTTTGATACTTCCCTTTCCAATTCATCTAAAATGTGATACGGACCATTACAGTGTAAAGCTAGGTCTACACAGCACAGAAACAGCAGCGGATTTTCGGCGGTTTTAGCATTTTGAACCTGCCGATTACCCTGCGCTGCAGTCTATACATCATGGGTTTTTAACCTTCGCAATGTGCAACATGTTGTATATTCCACCGGAGTTTTGCGGTTTGCCGTTGGATTCTTGTACATTCACTTGAGCGTGACTGCGGTTTATGCGCAAATCAGTGACGAAAACTCATGGTCCTGCATAGGACAAAAAAATGTTGTCCTATGCTGTGTGGCCCTAGCTTAATACTGGCATTTCACATAGGGATCCCTAGATTGGACATCATAAAATGTGAGATATTTGTGTGTAGTGTGTATATATACACTCACCGGCCACTTTATTAGGTACACCATGCTAGTAACGGTTTGGACCCCCTTTTGCCTTCAGAACTGCCTCAATTCTTCGTGGCATAGATTCCACAAGGTGTTGCAACGATGCTCAATTGGTACCAAGGGGCCCAAAGAGTGCCAAGAAAATATTCCCCACACCATGACACCACCACCACCAGCCTGAACCGTTGATACAAGGCAGGATGGATCCATGCTTTCATGTTGTTGATGCCAAATTCTGACCCTACCATCCGAATGTCGCAGCAGAAATCGAGACTCATCAGACCAGGCAACGTTTTTTCCCAATCTTCTACTGTCCAATTTCGATGAGCTTGGGCAAATTGGAGCCTCATTTTCCTGTTCTTATGCTGAAAGGAGTGTGCACCCGGTGTGGTCTGCTGCTGCTGTAGCCCATTTGCCTCAAAGTTTCGCCGTACTGTGCGTTCAGAGATGCTCTTCTGCCTACCTTGTTTTGTAACGGGTGGCTATTTGAGTCACTGTTGCCTTTCTATCAGCTCGAACCAGTCTGCCCATTCTCCTTTGACCTCTGGCATCAACAAGGCATTTCCGCCCACAGGACTGCCGCTCACTGGATGTTTTTTCTTTTTCGGACCATTCTCTGTAAACCCTAGAGATGGTTGTGCGTGATCAGCAGTTTCTGAAATACTCAGACCAGCCCTTCTGGCACCAGCAACCATGCCACGTTCAAGGCACTCAAATCACCTTTCTCCCCATACTGATGCTCGGTTTGAACTGCAGGAGATTGTCTTGACCATGTCTACATGCCTAAAGCACTGAGTTGCCGCCATGGGGATTTGGCTGATTAGAAATTAATGTTAAGAGCAGTTGGACAGGTGTACCTAATAAATTTGGCCGGTGAAGTGTATAAAAATATATTATATAAAATATATATATCTTATCATTACTTTTTTTTCCTGCTCTGGAAAAATGAAAGCCGAGCTCCGATGGTTGCTAGGGGCAACAAGTAGTTTAGTCTTCCTATCACACACTTACTAAATGAGGCCCAGTGTCTTTCAGGCCACAGAATAGGTCAGGATACCTTTTTCTCAGTATCCTGGCAACGGACAGCCGAAACGTGAAGTGAATGGGGCCTACAAAGCAGAGCTGGGGTTTTAGGACTACATGTACGAATACAATAATATTACTACAACAAATAACGATTTTTTTTATAAGACAAAGTGTAACAAAAACTGTACGTTATATGATAATTATTTCCCCAGTGGTTACAGAACACACAGGCCTGTCACAGGAGGAGGTTTGATGAAATGGTGCCCTGCTAAATCAATAAACTATTTCTCGCTCTTCCTGCAAGCCAAACTTTGGTTGAAAGAAAAAAAGGGAGGGGGAAAAAAAAATACAAATAAAATGTCACCCTCTAAATTCTCTTAAAGTGCAACCACATCTGAAAATAAATGTGTGACTGTGCTCGGTCTCAGCGGTTGAGGAGACAGGAAGTAGCTGATACCGTCCACCATGTTGGCCTTCATAGGCCTCTGGTCACCCAGTGGAAGCCTCTCTCTTTCCCGCTCAGTTCTCTCTGGCAGTCAGGCACAATGAGGGGACACCAGACTTCCTATCACTTTTAAACTGCGGGCCCAAAACTGGAGAATTACTCCTTCCTTCCACCATGGTCCCAGTGGAGCTGCAAAACCCAGCCTTCTTCTATAGGGTCTACATTATGGTGAAGGATCTGGTCGTTCATTTATCCTAACTGAGTTACACGTTTCTATGAATCCTAATTGGAGGAGAAGTTAGCTACTTCCTGTCCACCAACTCCAGTGGGCGCAAACCCCAACCCCTTCTATGTCTATTCTCGGAACAAGGCCCCGATCTTCACCTAGTAGACCCTATAGAAGAAGGCTGGGTTTTGCAGCTCAACTGACATTAGTGGACAGGAAGTAGCTAACTTCTCCTCCAATTAGGATTTCAATAGAAATCAGTACAACTACAGTCTAAGATACAACTGAATGGAAAACCTTGGATATATATAACGGATAGAGTCATTTGAAGGAGTGATCTGAAGAAATACATTGATGCTGAATCACAGGAATAGGTCAATAAGAGTCTAAAACATTCAGAAAGTTTTAGAAGAGGACGCCATGGCTGGCCCTGCAGTGTTACATGGCGGTTGATTCATGCATAGATAGCCGGTTTCAGAGAGACAGGCCTAGAGTGGCAAAGCCACACTCTATAAAACGTGTCAAACTCTAGTCCCACAACCCAAATCTGACCCGCGAGAACCTAGATACAATGAGCAGAGATAGACAAGGTCGGCTCTCCACTTTGCCAAGGATCCTCTAGGGATAAGGGGCAGCTCCTACAGCCATAACTAGGCTACCTATGAGCACCGCGAGACACTGAGGGCAATCAGAGTGCCAATGTGGCCCTCGGTGAAAAGGAGTTTGACATATCTATAATACAGTATCCACATAGTACATGGCCTTCATGAGACAACCAGTTTTCATGTGTCCAAATCAGGCCATATGGATATCTTACAAGGGACCCCAAATTGCAACCCCCTTGTATCAGCCGGAAATCCAAAATTGGCATAGCACTAGCATATCCAAATTTTTGTGTCAAATCTCTAACTTCTGCCACATGATCAGCCCATTGTCATCAATGATTGCCTGAAGACTAAGGGTAGGTACAACATGGCATACACTGGGCAGCCATGATACGGTTAAAGCATGGGCATGCTCTGTGTGATTCTCTATTGACTGATGAAAGCCACAAGTTGGCCACCAGATTTTGCAGGTGTACCGCTTGCAGAACCAGGTAGTGATTATCAGTTAAAAGCATGCGGAAAAGCATGCCCATGCGTTCCTCAGCCACACCGACACTGCCCAGTTTATGCAGCATTGGAACTACCCTTAAAGGGGTTGTCTCACTACAAGGATTGCTGCTTTTTAGGTTTAAGATCTTGCAAAAACAAGTCACTGCAATAAGTGTCCATTAACAGTGTCCTACCTATTCCTAGATACCCCCTCTTGTATGGGCTGCATCAGCTCCTCAGGTCACTACAGCTACAGACCTGTTCTCTTCTCTCTCCTGATAGGCTGCCAGCGCTGGTCGCTATAGCTAGAGACCTGTTCGATCTATCCCGATAGGCTGCCAGGGCTGGTCACTATAGCTACAGACCTGCTCAGTCTATTGATAGGCAGCCAGCGCTATAACGACAGACCTGGTGTCCTCAGCAGCTCAATCACTGCAGGCCAGTAAAAGCCCCTTAATTAAAAAATGAAACAGGACGGGGTAAAATGAATCCATGTAGCGAGACAACCCCTTTAAAGTTTAAACCACTACAGACTAGAACGGACTGACCATCTAGCAGAAGTTAGAGGTGAAGCTTCCAGGTGAGATATGCTCAATAAGTCACCCATATCTCCCGCGAGACGACCCCTTTAAGGCCTCATTCGCTCGGCAATATTATATATCCATAAGTGAAGTCTATAGGTCTGTACTGTACCACTGGGGATTTGCAATATGGAAAGATATGGGGTGGCCTGCTCCGTCTCAAAGGGTCACAGCGCTTTCACAGTTAGGGGTTGTTCACATGGCGTTTTGGGATACGTGTTGGATCCGAAAATCGCATCCCAGAATGCTGTGTCGATTGGATCCAACACGCAGCTCTGCGTTTGGCTGCGTGTTGGATGCAGCAGGATCGCACCCTATAGTTTTGTTATAGGGCTCCTGCTGCGTCTTTCGGACCAAGAATTGACATGACCAGTATTGGGACGGATCCGAAAGACGCGCATCGGCGATCACTCGTCTGAACGCCGATGCGTGCCTCATATTAAAAGCAATGTAAATCACACTGCTATTTGTTAGCTGCGGGTTTGGGTCCATTTAGGGTCCGACAGACGGCTCCAAACATGCAGCTAAAATCGTACGTAAACACGGAGTCAATATTCTGGGTGAACATACTCTTACTTCCTCATATCACACAGATCCAGCTCATGACCTCAGGTTTTCGGTGCAACAGAGATCTTTGTCTCCTTCAAATCACACAGAGCAACTCACTCTACAGTACTGCAAACTTCTAAACAGTTCCCCCCCACAGGTCTCATTTCCTCTGGGCAGTCTCCAGTGTCCCCAACCCCCAGCAAACGGAGCTGAATGATCAAAGACCAGGACACTACAGGGGGCATCTGCAGGGTCCAGCCAGGTATATGATAGACACCAACTGCACCAGGATTGCTCCCCTCTTTGGTCATTCAGATTGAGACATAACCATTATACATAACCCCAACACGAAATACATGGATACATTGTAACAGGCAGAATACACACAAAAAAACAAAAAAAACAACCCACCACACTTTTTCTAGGCCAAAAGCCAGAAGTGGCTCAAGCAGGAAAGAGAAGTTGTCCTCCTTTCGCATCTCACATTCCTTGTGAATCCACTACAGGATTTTGGGGAAAAAAAAACACATGGCTAGCACATGGAGGTAGTACATGAAAAACATGCAGTGTCAGATAGCAGCGTCCGGGGCCCCATCCCTGGAGCCACTGTTCATGGTTGCACATACCTCTTGCTTTCTGCCTCTCCTTATCACAAGGCATTATGGGAAAGGAGCGGAGAAGCTCAAGCGTCCTCTATTGAATGTAACAAATCCTCAATTTGCTTTTGACCCACTGAGTCTGAAAGAAAAAGGGATATTAACCAAGCCAGTAACACTCATCTACAGACAGCTGTTTCAGGCCCCCCCCCCCCTTAGTGCAGAGCAGAGTGTACTGGCTGTCTGGCTGGGAGGCAATCAGTGGCTCAGAAAGGGGAACATCGAGGGCGCTTGAGCTTCTCCGCTTCTTTCCCATAATGCCTTGTGATATGCAGATGCTTAGTAGAGGGCAAAAAGGCAATTCAAAACTCTACACGCCAATTTGGTGCTCTCCCCAAGGAGAGCTGTTCCCCTTTCGGTGTCTCTCTCCTTAAAAGACAGCACCAGGCTAGCCAGGCCCAGACATCCATCAGGTCCAGGGGCCAATCAGGGGTTTCACCTGCTACCCTGTCGGCCAGTCTGAATCTAAATGCATGTCCAATATATAGAATACTATGCTTAGGCTGGGGAATAGGGGAAACCCCAGCAGTGGGCTCTTGAACTTGGTGGGCCCCTGGGTATGGCAGGCCTAGAGCTGCTTTTCAATGAGAGAAGCAGAAAGCAAGAGGCAAAGTAAAAGACATGTGCAGTCCTCTACACCAACAGTAGGGTGCGCCTCAGGAATCCACACCACTGGTGCGCCCCTGGCAGCCTAGTTTTGACACTGGGCTGGAAGCCCCACGGTCCAGCACAGGAGCCATGTGTGGTTGCAGGCGGCACCAGCTTAGTGGTGATATCACCAGGTCGCCAGCAAAATCCTACGGTTCCTGGCGGACCCTGGGATCCCAGCCTTGTGTTCTACACAGAGACCTACAAGGAACGGGGATAATACAGAGTTCAATAGATGCAAAATAAGAGACAACTAAAAAAAGTCTAAAATACAAATTAAATCAAAGAAACAACTCACAGAAATCACCACGACTCTCAATCCGCTGCCACTTATTCCTCCTACAAGTTCTCCATTAACCAAATTGGCCCCTGCAGCAAAGCCTTCTGGGAGAACATGTGCAGGTAATTAGGACAGCGCCAGCAGCGGTACGCAGCACATGCTCCTGTTTTCTCGCAGGTTTCACGTCAGCCTGCCGTCTCTGCTGGTAAATTGCTAATGCTGAGCCCAGGGAGGTACGAAGAGCTGAATACCTGCACAAATCCTGACAGCGTGCACCGGAGAGGGCTCACTAATGCGCAGTTATCATCAGATTATTAGGGACCTGTAGTCTCCAGGGGCCACATAGCAGCCGGGGGGGCCCAGCAGGCGCTTACCTATTTGGGTAATCCACTGGGACCAGGAACAAAATTGGGCCAACCTGTTTAATTACAAACCACTATGTACGCAGCAATTCCTCCCCGTATACCAGAGACCTGATCTGCATCATATCTGCAGAATTAAAGGGCCAGTGCGGGGTTTTTTCATACTGTGGTGGCGATGTGTGGCCAAACCGTGCTCATTTCATTGATAATAGCCATAGTTTTGTGATGTGGTTACAAGCAAGACCGGTTGGAAAACAAAAAGCATGGCTAAAAAGTATATTATTTATAATCTGATATATATATATATATATATATATATATATATATATATATATTTGTACTGCAAAACTAAACTTGTGCAGTTGTGATGCCCTAGCTGAGGGTGAACTCAGCCTTCTCAAACGCAAAGCTTAGAAAGGGAAAATCTTAAAATATAACTTAAAGGGGTTTTGCCAAGAAGTGAGTTCCTCACCTAACAGGCTGATACTCCCCTCTTGAGCCTTGAAAAAAAAGGGGCGTTGTGTTTCTGTGTTTAAAAAAACAAGTACCTCCTCTGTAATGTCATCGCACCACCTCCCATGCACACTCCTGAGGCTGATATTCAGTCTCTGTAGTTGAGCAAACAGGTTTGTTTAAGCCACAGAGGATAACTGTATTGTGCACAAGCTCTATGGGTTTTGTTTTCTCCCTCTTATCTGCTCAAGAGTTAAGATTAGCTCCGAGCAGGCAGCTTCACTAACTACAGACAGAGGGGGAGGGAAGAGGGCTGAGCAGGGAGCGTCTGCATGTTAACTCAGGTAATTACATGACAACCAGCAGATTCTCTATACAGCAGACACAGGCTCCGACACAGAAACTAAGCTAGTAACACTACTTTTTTTCTCCCCCCTCCCTTCAAAGCTCCTTCCTGTGTCCTGCCATCAGATAAGTGCAAACAAGGCAAGCAAGGCCAGGAGCTTGCCAGATCAGCTCCTGGTGGTAGCTAATGTAAACAGTCAGGAAACTAAAGGCATCTAAGCCAGGCTGCAGCTCTCAGAGGCTTCACTTTCTTTAACAACATATATTTAGAAAAGTGATTAACTACCCATTTTGGAGGATCCCATGTCACCATTAGATCGTGGCAAAACCCCTTTAATAAATATAATTAAAATGTTCTGAAAGAAAAGTCACAAATTACTAAGTACTTGATTCAAAAACACGGCCTTCAGACAAGAGACCAATAATCAATAACAGCATCTGCAAAGGAATGGCCGTCCCTAGCGAGTCCTCCAGCCCTAGCAATCTATACCATCCCTAATCTTATTACACGGGGTACTCTCCCCAATAAGGGCGTCCCTGTCCAGAACCTAATAAAAGGCATATTGGTCAGACCACAAGGAAGCCAAAGTCACCATAATAGGACCACTATTGCTTTTGTACTTTGAACTTAGCCTTAAAGGGGTTTTACCACGATGTAATGTTGACGTGGGATCCTCCAAAATGGGTATTTAAATCCCTTTTCTAAATATATGTGATTACAAAAAGTGAAGCCTCAGAGCTACAGCATTGCTCAGTCCACCTTAGTTTCCTGAAAGTTTACATTAGACATGACCAGGACACTGACAGATAAGAAGTGGTGTTTGCACTTCTTATCTGATGACAGGGAACATGGAGCTTGCAAGGGGCTGGGGAGAAAGTGCAGTGTAGGAGGTTGTCTGTGTATTTAGAAAAACCACTGGTTGGAATGTAATTATTTGAGTAAACATTGCAGACTCTCCCTTCTTCCACACTCTGCTCACCCCCCTCCCTCTCACCCCTGCAGCCATTCATGATTCAGCATGCTTTGTTTATATTCTCTCCTGAGCAGATAAGCGGTAAGGAACTCACTTCATGGCAAAACCCGTTTAAGTACACAGCTCAGTTCTGCATCTTTTTATCAGCATGCGCGTTTAATTTCATCAATATTTTCAAGACCTTTGCTTGCCGTTAGCAAACACACACATCTGGAAGCTGAAACCCTGTACAGCTGAAAAACCCTGTACAGATCCAAAACCTATCACAGCTGCGAGTGTTACCATTGTATCCAGTCTAGATAACCTTCTGTGAGGCAAGTACAAATCTCACTCCAGTCCTGAGAGCACAATCCCCACTGTAATCTGATACAACGGTAACAAAGCCTCAGCTGTAAGAAGTTTTACATCTGTGCAGGGTTTTAGCTGGAGGTAAACACAGATGTTCTCATTCACACAAAGTCAAAACTGAGATCTGGACAATGGAGAGGAGCGAAAATCCCAAACACTAATTATAAAGTTTTGCAACGCCAGTAAATTTTAAATGTGCAAAATAAACTTAACTCTGCTACATCAGGTTATCTGTGGATTTTAGATTTTTTTGTGCAGATGAATTTACTGCACTCTTGTCACAAGGCATTATGGGAAAGGAGCCGAGAAGCTCAAGCTCCCTCTGTTGGATGTAACAAATCCTCAATTTGCTTTTGACCCACTGGATCTTTGGAAAGCAAGAAGGGATATTTAGCCAAGCCAGCATCACCCATCTGTATACAGCCGTTTTGGGGTTTTGCCCCTCATCCGTACAGAGCAGACTGAGCTTGGCTGAGTGGGAGGCAATGAGTGGCTCAGAAAGGGAAGATCTGTGTATAACTCAGGCAGTCCCCAAAAAGTTAAGTGACTAACTCAGCTCTGCCACATCTGCATACTGATAGGTCACTGTGGAGCTATAGCCTATGGTACAGTGTATTAGGTGCTGTATGGCGGCACATTGTAGTATGGAGCTAGAGGCACTCAAAGTGCTGACATACAACAACTGATATTTTTTGCCGTAGGGCATAAGTCCACTGCGATGCTTAAATATGCAGTGTAGGAGTTGTGTGAGCTCCATGGCCCCCAACTCTTAGAAGGGTTACGGGGGAAAATACATAACATACGGCTCTTTGCCCAGCTTGCTTTCATCTGCATTTTCAAGCATCAGAGTTATGTGCAGACACTCCACATGCTTATGTGCCCAAACTCTGTAGTATGGAGCTACAGGAACACTATGCATCACCAAACGGGCTCTTCGCACACAGCTCTGCTCCATCTGCATGTTCAAGTGTCACCTTGGAGCTAGAGCAGAAAATATCAGGTGCTGCAATTTGGCGCATTGTTGTATGGAGCCACAGGGATGTTATGTAATCGCTGCGCACAGCTCTGCTACATCTGCAAAGAAACAAAATTATGGTGGAGCTACAGTCTACGATGATGTATAATATCAACTCCTGTACAGCAGCACATTGAGCACCTGCAGCTCCATACTACATGTCACCATATGGATTCTGTGCACACAGCTCTGCTACACCTGCATAGTAAGTTATGGTGGAGCTACAGTCTACGATATCTAATATCAGGTCCGTTGCACATTGAGCGCCTGTAGCTCCAGTCTACAGAGCCACAGGGATGCTACGTGTCACCATATGGACTCTCAGCGCACAGCTCTGCTGTATCTGCATTTTGAAGCATCACCGTGGCGCTATAGCCTACAGTACAGAATATCAGCTGCTGTATGACAGCACATCGAGTGCCTCCAGCTCCAGACTAGAGGGCCAAAGACTATTCATGTCACCCTGTGGACTTTCTGCACACCGCTCCTCTGTCTGAATTATAAAGTCTGATGAATCCAATGCAGCTGTACACCTATGGGGAAATTCATGGAGATACCTGCACAGGACCCTCCACACAAAAACCACCATCACAGCAGGACAGCGCACATGGTCTGGAGATTTCTATAAACTTTTTTTTTTGCAAATTACTCCCCTAGGTTCGGGATTTGAATGTCAGAACTTTCACAGTATGTCACAAGCTGATATAGGACATAAGGAGGTCACACTTTCATAGGTCCTAACCTCCAAAATTTAGAGGAAATCTGCCACCAATTTTTTTTTTTTTTTTTTTTATAACATATTAAAATGAGACACTGATCAATTTTCTTTTCTTCGCCAATTTTATTTTCTCTGATTGTAGATTTTTTAATTCTGTCTGTATGGGATTGTGGGGGCAGCCATCTTACCCGAGTTGCTTTTAGCAGCATTTAGAGAGTTGCTTTACAGCAGCTTCATGGACATAGGAGCCTGTGAACAGGAGCAGACCCATTGACTTCTATAGGAGAGTGTTGTGGGCATGCTCTGTGACCAGTGAAGAAGTCAGTGTGCAGGGAGGAGGAGAGGGGGGAGCTGTAACATCTCCTATTGTGAATGCTGGATCCTGTGTTATCTATACACATTGGTGTCACCTTTCAGTGTAATCTTGCCTGTGCTGATAATGAGGAGACTGCAGAGCAGTGATCTCTACAGAACAGCAAGTGTCAAACTATTAGGCCTAGTGGCCAAAGTGACTTAAATTTAATAAAAAAAAAAAAAAAAAAAAAAAAAAAAGATTCTTTAAAAAGGTGTCTAACATAAAAAAAAACGTGAGTTAAACAATAAGTCCATTTTTGAGGACATATTCCCTTTAAGGTTTCCACAATCCTCTCACCCAGCACACGTCAGACAATGCTGGAGAAAAGGGACATGTCCTGGACTACCTTGTGCTATCTGGGCAGCGGCTTGCTTGAGCAGAAGTCTCCCCCCCACCACCACCACCATTGCACACTATACATATTATACCTCCATTTCCAATCATACTCTATTCAAAGAGGAACTGCAGCATGTTCTTTACTCCAATCACACCCAAAGCTGCATTCACAGGTATGCTAACTGAATTCTCAATGCAGTTCATAGTTTTGGATTTTCAGACCTGAATACTTCTTACAATTGTGTCCAGGGCATCAAAATAGCGGCTTTGGGGTCCAGAGACTGAAGGTGCCCACTAAAGTGCAACAATAAAATGCTTGTGTGTAGGGAATGGGGGGCTTTCTGCCATCTAGCGCTACAATGTGGGTTCTCGGCTATATGGCGGTACTACTGCCACAGTTCTCCTCCCCATCTCCTTTTGCGCTGGGGCCACAAGGGTACCATCAGGGCAGCTCTTCCGTCAGGGGCCCTGGACAAATGCAACAAAAAGATCCTGCAGATATGGTGCAAAACAGTAACGGATAATAGGCGGGGGAAACTCTGGATGTATTGGGCCCCAAAGTTAACTTAGCAGCATTGTGTGGCCCTATGAATTTTATGCCTCATAGTATCCAGTCTATATGGGCATGTCCCCACGGCAAAGGTTTGCAGCCGGTTTTTCAAACGGTTTGCGGTTTTGCAGACCACCTGAAAAGCCGGCCTCAAAAAAAGAGCACAACGGGGCTCTACGGAAAACCCGTGCAGCAGTCCCCACTGCACGGGTTTTCCGCCCGGCGGTTTTTCCACCCACGTGCCGGCCTTAGAAAATTCAACATGCACATTCTTCTGTCCGTTTCTCGGACGGAATATGTGCATGTGAATGGGAAGGGGGAGGGCTCATTGCGGAGAAAAGCTGCCCCCCCCCCCCCCCGCAGCCGTGTGCACGGCACAAAAACCGACCGGTATTTGCCCATTGCTGTGGGGATGCGCCCTATAGTGCAAACCCAACAGCAGCACAAATCTCCTCTGTGCTGATCATTTGTTACAATGTGCCTGTGCAGGTAAAATGCATCAGTCTGGAGTGCAGGGTTGTAGAGATTAAAGGGAATCTGTCGCCAATTTTTTTTTTTTTACTTATTAAATCAAGCCCCTGAACCATATTCTTTTCCTCTCAGTCGTTTTTATTTCCTGATTGTAGATTTCTCTATTCGGCCGTCTATATATAATTGTGGGGAAGACATTCTTGCTTGCACTGCTTTAACAGCAGTCAGAGAGATACTTTACAGCAGCTTCATGCCCATAAGATTCTTAAGACAGTTTCTGTCCCATAGACTTGTATAGGAGAGTGTTCACTGTGAAGGGAGGGGAGGGGGGAGCAGGGACATCTCCTCTTGTTACTGGTGGATTCTGTGTTATCTGTACACAATGGTGTCTCCTTTCAGTTTGACCCTCTTTGTACTGATAATGAGCAAACACTGCTGAAAAGCTCTCTAAACAGAGCAGGAAGTGTCAGACGATTATTAGGCCTAGTGGCCAGAGTGAAAACTGCAGGACTTAAGAATTATTTTAAAAAAAATATTGAAAGTGATCTGGAAAATTTAAAAAAAAAAAAAAAAAAAAAATTCCTAAAAAAGGTGTTTAACATAAAAATGTAAGTTAAACAATAAGTCATTTTTTGAGGACACATTCCCTTTAAGTAGACTTGAAAACTTGCTCCGACACTACCCATAGATAATGGTTACATCCTCTGGGTCTAAACTTGAATGTTTTCATTCACCAACAGCAAGCAGAGGTCTTACAACAACAAAACACCCCCCCCCCCTCCCCCTGAGTGCAGCCTATATTACAAAGTTGTAGAATTTCTCATTAGACAAAATCCTTTTAAAAGGGAAATTATTTTGAAGGTTGTTCCTGGAAATCACCTCTGTTCAGCGGGAACATTTTGTTAAGCTTCTGACAGACGCTGGGGGCAGGCATACAGCTGGAGACCCCAGGACATGCAGGTGTGGAACTCTATACAGCGGGGGATGGGGGACCCACTTACACTGTGGAGACACCCGGATAACAAGGATGGAAAAATGACTCACAGGCCCCAGTCCTGGTTTATAATCTACTCCAATAACTACAACTGTGGGAAATGGAAAACACTTAAAAAAACTAAAATGCTGTTCGAGGAATACAGTGAAAACCAGAGGTAACTGCAATCAGAATAACCACCAAGGGGGCTGTGCAAGTGAGAAAGGAAAATATATGTTCCAGAAACAGGGCCACCACTGTGCATTGGTAGTGTCTGGTATTGCAGCTCAGCTCTACTGATGTAAAATTGGGCTGACAAGCAATATCAGACACAGGCAACACACCTATATGGATTGCAGCAGTGCAGGAAATGGGAATCTAGCCAGGGAGCAGGGTCTTTATATCTCCCTGGTGAAAATATTCACCATTACCTAGTAGGGGGCAGCACGGTCTTCATAGCACCCTACAACTTGCAGTTTTTTGAGCCAGACAAGGGCTTTTCAAATGATATATAAGTATATTTAGCTTCCGATTGTCCTAGTTAATGAGGTGGGGGGGGGGGGGGGATCTACAGGGGGTGTGCAGCGGTAGCAGTCGCTACCAGGCCCTGCAGCCTGAGGGGGCCCAAAAGCTCTTCTGCCACATAAGGAGACACTAGTATGGTAAATGGCGCATGGTAACTGGGGCCCATTTCACTTTTTGCACTAGGGTCCAGGAGCTTGAAGTTACGCCTCTGCCATGACCTCTTTCTAAAATAGATCAGCTCTGCGGCATAGCTATAGGGGGTGCAGAGGTAGCAGCCGCTACTGGGCCCTGCAGCCTGAGGGGGCCCCCAAAAGCCCTTCCACCATATCATTGTAAATGGCACATGGTAACCTAGGGGCCCCATTTCACTCTTTGCACTAAGGCCCAGGTGCTGCAAGTTACGCCTCTGCATCAGCTCATATTTGGGATGTAGCTTATCCAGAAATAGATTCATGAAAAGACGCCCGATCCGCTTTTGGAAAACCCATTAACAGAAGGGGGTTGGCTACTCAGGGTTCCCTTGCAAGCTCCTTCATGTTCCCTGTCATCAGATAAGAAGTGCAAACATGCAAGCGCAGCAAGATCAGCTCCTGTTAGTGTCCTCTGTGTCCTGGTCGTGTCTAATGTAAACCGTCAAGAAACTAAGGGGGACTGAGCAATGCTGTAGCTGTCAGAGGCTTCACTTTTTGTAATCACATATTTAGAAAAAAGTGATTAAATACCCATTTTGGAGGATCCCACGTCAACATTACATCGTGGCAAAACCCCTTTAACACTTCTTGTCCTAATAAAGCTTATCACCTGGTTCCGGGCAGACAGAAACAAATTAATTTAGACCATAATCTTTTTTCTTATGAGACAAGACAATTAAAAGATCAATCAAATGTGGACATTCCCTTTAGAGGATTTGGAGGCCTCCTTAATGAATAGTTAGAAGCTCCAGTTGTAGGCATATATCGTCACACATTACAATAATCTGGCATATTTTGCTATGGTTTTCAAGAATTATGGTAACATTTATGGAAAACCGCAGTAAAAACTGCAACATGTGAATGCACCATCACTGGAACTGTGCGTTATATAGTGAAATCTCCCCATTGTAATCAGTCATTGACCTAGGAGCCATGCTAAGCTCTCTCGTAGAGTTCACCCTGTATACATGTCCATAGTATCGGAGCATCCGAGTGTTAAGGTTGTCTCACTACATTGATTCATCTTACCTCACTCCCGTTTTCTTGGTTTCACTTTGAATTCAGGGGCGTGTTCACTGGCTGCCATTAGGCTGCAGTAGAAGCCAGGTCTGTAGCTATAGCAACCAGTGCTGTTAGCCTATCAGGAAAGATTGCACATGTCTAGCTATAGCAACCAGCGCTGGCAGCCTATCAGTAGAGATCAAACAGGTCTGTAGCTATAGCGACCTGAGGAGCTGATGCAGCCCATACAAGAGGGGATATCTAGAAATAGGTAGGACACCATTAATGGACACATATTGCAAAGTGACTTGTTTTTGCAAGATCTTTAACATAAAAAGAGCGATCCTTGTAGGGAGACAACCCCTTTAAGATCATGCATTAAGTTTACCTGCAGTCCCATGCAAGACCACATGACAATATGTTCTATCGAAGGGCAGACACTGTTGGGCTCCCTCTGCATACAGTACTGTTTCACGGACACACTGGCTAACGTTCAGACTGTGTGCATGCGTCATGTGGTCTCTATGGAGGCGCTGAGGCCTCGCAGGCCCCCCCCCCCTCCCTCCCTCCCGGAGCTAACAAGACCCTGTTGTTTTATAACCCAGGAACAAAAGGCAAAAGTGACACAAACTTGTGAAAGTGGAAGGAGTCACTTAGGTCTAGTGCATGAAAGAAACAAAAAGCTCCCTGTGCGAGACCCTGAGTGGGGAGGGGGCTATAATGCCCTCACCCTGCACAGAATACAAATCAGTTCTTCCTCTGGTTCTACTGTCTACCCATCAGTCAGTTAAACTCCATAAACTACTAAAGTTAATAAATATATATATATATTTTTATATATTTATATATATATTTTTTTTTTTTTAAAGACGAGATATATAAAATATATATTTTATATATATATTATATATATATATATATATATATAATATATATACACACCACACATTATAATATTATATAAATTTATCCCCCTATAGATGCGCAACTTTATGGAAATGACTGTTTTTTCAGTTTTTGCCTATTTCGCTTTAAAATTTTAATTAAGAAAATTTTATATAAACACAGTATTATTGCTTCTTCTAGTTGTAAATTTGTAATGTACTTAAAACAAATAGCACACAAAAAATGACGAAAAAAAATTGCAAGCACAAGGTTCTGACGCAGTTGGAATAACAAAAAATAAAATTACAGATAAAAATATTCTCCTGTTAAAGACCAGCCCCAAGTCCACCAAACTTTACCCCCTTCCATTTGAGCAATACTAGTGTGGATAAGGCCCAGACAATTTGGTGCTTTAGAGAGGGGGAGGGGGTCCATCTTTGGAAATTCCACAGCTGAACATGCTTTGGAAAACAAAACTTCTCTCAAGGTTAATCCCCATCTATTTGCCTAGTTGGGGCATGCAGATGACAGATGAGGGCTACTGCTTGGGACCCTTCAAGGAGCCATTCTGGTGGGCTTACTACTTACTAGACCAGAAGAGCTGTTCATTGGGGGTAACAGAAGCTGAACCAGAAACCATTAGCTGAATTTTTAAATAGGTCAAAGTAAATGCCCCAATTGATCCTCTCTTTAACCCCACATATATTCCACAGTGCTGTGCAGATTATTCACATGGAATCCTGTTTTTTTTTACATTAAGGGAAACCAGAGAACCTGGAGGAAACCCACACAAACAAGAACAACCACCAACTCCTTGCAGATGTTGTCCATGGTGGGATTTGAATTTAGAACTCCAGCACTGCAAGGTAACAATGCCAACCCCTGAGGCTCCGTGCTGAACCGTGACAAACCTGTGCTGGACCATGCCAAGCCTTGAGGCATCGTGCCAACCCCTGAGGCAATATGCTGGACCATGCCAAGCCTTGAGGCATCGTGACAACCCCTGAGCCACCATGCCAAGCTTTGAGGCACTGTGCCAACCCCTGAGGCAATATGCTGGACCGTGCCAAGCCTTGAGGCACTGTGCCTATCCCTGAGGCACCATGTCAAGCTTTCAGGCACCGTGCCTACCCCAGAGGCACCATGTTGGACCATGCCAAGCCTTGAGGCATTGTGCCAACCCCTGAGCCACCATGTCAAGCTTTGAGGCACCATGTTGGACCATGCCAAGTCTTGAGGCACTGTGCCTACCCCTGAGGCAATATGCTGGACCGTGCCAAGCCTTGAGGCACTGTGCCTATCCCTGAGGCACCATGTCAAGCTTTCAGGCACCGTGCCTACCCCTGAGGCACCATGCTGGACCGTGCCGAGCCTTGAGGCATCGTGCCAACCCCTGTGGCAATATGCCGGACCGTGCCAACTCCTGAGCCACCGCGTTGGACAGTGTCAACCCCTGAGTGACCATGCCAAGCTTTGAAGCACCATGCCAACCGCTGAGGCGGTATACATAAAGTGTTGACGATTCTAAAAAACATTAAAAAAAAAAAGTTTAAGTAGGGGATGAATTCATGAGGCCGACAGTCTAGAAAAAGGAGTAGCAGAAGATTTTCTAACATGTGTGGGTGTAATTGTCAGGGTGGGGTACATAAAATCATTATGATGGGTAGAATTACCAGGAAATTACAGAAAATCATCATCCGTGTCACAGCATCGTATTACAGATATCACGCAAGACGCATGTTACAGGGATTCTCCACTCTGTACAATCCCCTTTTTGTCAAAAAAAAACTGTAGCCGATCAGTGGAGGTGATCCACTTGTTGCTGTTTGGTTGCCATGGCCTTTAGTAGGTCTGCCATGAACATTCACCTATTACACCCTGCCTATAGCAAAGTGTGATAGGTGATGAAAGAAAAGCCTATAAACTGCAGTACATTAGTAGTGCATTATATTGGGATAAGCCATCGCATGTTCAAGCCCCTCAAGGGGACAAAAAAAAAAAAAAAAAAAAAAAAGAGTATTTTTTTTTTTTTTTTTTTTTAAAAAACAAATTCAAATTGTGGCATCTATAAGGCTATGTTCACACAGCTTAATTGCAGGACCATAGACGTAATCCATAGTTCTCTATGAGAACTGTGGATTGCCGTAATGACTGGGGCGCATTTCAGCCCGTAATTCACGCCGTACTGCGGGCTGAAATACGTCCCAAAATAAGCCGTGTGAACGAGGCCTAAGAGTCCAATCTATTTGGATAGAACATTTTGTCCAGCACCGTGAATGCAGGGAGGTCGCATGTACTCAAAATTGGTTTAAAAACCACACACAGAACAAACTAGACCTTGACCTTCCTGCTTCTTAACCAAAGGAGAAATAAAGTTATAGGTCTCAGAAAATGGCCATAGGAAGGAACTTAAATTCCCCTCCTCCAAGATATATATATATTTTTTTTAATTGGCAAAAAGTATACTACATAAATTTGGCATCATCGGAATGGTGCCGTCCTGCAGAACGTAGATTAAAGGTTGGAAGTCGCTCTCCTATTGCTGATACCACGGCGCTTGTGGAAGGATAAGAAGCTGCAGAACATGGATATCAGGTCATTTATACCCTCATCAAAATGAAACCCTCAGACAAATGGCACAACTACATTTTTTTTCCACATCACTAAAAAATTATTATGTGGTGAGGTCTAATGGTATCATTAAAATTTACATCTTGTCCCGCAAAAAGTACCTTCTTGTCTATGTAGGCAGGGCCATCATTTCCATTGGGCACACTAGACAGTTGCCCGGGGGCCCCTGGTGGTGTATGTTTGTTCCAGGAATACAAGAAACATGGGTCCCTTGGTTGGCTTTGCTTATTTAACGGTTCGTATGTTTTTAGGATGTGCAAACCGTTAAATGCCATGGTGTAGAAGGGAGCCAAAGGCTCCCTGCCCTGCCAGTTAGTTCTGTAGGCTGCTGGTGTCCAGACATAAGTGGTGTGATAATGTGTGCGCTTGGGGGTGGCTAGAGGCACGGCCTAGTGCATACATGCCAACGCTCCCGATTTGGTTGGGAGGTTCCCACAAAATGGTGGTGGTGGTGGTGGGGGGGTGGGGGGGGGGCGTCACCTCCCGCCCCCCTGAAAGACAGCAAACCTCCCTGCGTCAGCGGGGGTTCTTTAAACGAAGGCGCCCTTCCCGGCCAGCGATTCTCACCGACTCTGTTTGGCCGCGCGGAGTCAGTCAGCAGCTGCACACTCCGTGCAGCTGCTCGTACAGGGAGGAGGCAGGAGGGGGGGGGGGGGGGGGGTCATTCCCCTCCTCCCTTGTATGTACAGCGCTCGCTACAAGGGGCACCTTCCACAATATGGTATAAATATTGATTGTAATGGTTTAGGTTCAGGCACAGTTTGGCGGTATCTCCCAGCTTTCCTCGATGCTGAATAGGCTAGCCAATGTCCAGGAAAGCTGGGTGATGCCGCCCCTTCAAAGCGTCCACTTTTAAAAGTTGGCAAGTATGGCCTAGTGTGAGGTCATGTATTTCGGCAGGGCCCACTGCAGTGCTATGACCAGGGGTCCATAGTGCTGTTAAGACGGCTCTGGCTGTAGGCAGAAAAAGTTATGGCTATTGGAAAACAAGAGGTAAAAAGTAAAAAAGAAAAATCAGTAGTTGTGTCCTCAATGGATTAAACTCTGCACGGATGTATGATATTTGTTGGCAGATTGATAGATTTTGGACTCCTGACCAGGGGCGTAACTAGAATTCAAAAGGGCCCCATAGCAAAAGGAGACGGGCCTCAAACACCATCTGACCAAGCGAATAATTATAGCCAGAAATAATACCGCCACACATCAGAGAACCCACATAGTAGCGTTACACAGCAGAAAACCCTTTGACTTATTCCGTACAAAAAGGAACAATTGGCCTTATGCATGAAAACTGTCTAGCAGTAAGACTTCCTTGTTGTCCAAAGCAACCAATCAGAGCCCAGCTTTCATTTTCCAGAGCTTCCTATGAAAGGGCTCCGATTGGTTGCTATGGGCTCTGATTGGTTGCTATGGGCAACAAGGAAAGTCTTACTGCTAGACAGTTTTCATACATAAGGCCCATTGTCTGTCTCTATTTCCTAACAGTAAGACTATGTTCACAAGGCTTATTTTGGGACGTATCTCACCCCGTATTTCGCGCCGTACTGCGCGAAATACGTCCCAGTCATTACGGTAATCCACAGTTCTCAGAGAACTATGGATTACGGCTCCTCGCACAATACGGCGAGCGGGGAGAGAAGTGACATGCTACTTATTCACGGCGTATATGTGCTGTGGATAATGCACGTCTATGGAGCCGGCGGGCTGCCGGCTCCCCCGCCCACTCGGCGTAATTGCGGGGCAATTAAGCCCTGTGAACATAGCCTAAGACGGTGTTGCCCATAGCAACCAGAGCTAAGTTTACATAGGAAGCTCAGGAAAATGAAAGCTGAGCCGATTGGTTGCTATGGGCAACAAGAACAGTCTTGGGCTAGGTTCACACGGCTTAAATGCAGGGCGTAATTACGCCGTGTGGCCGGGGGCGGGCCGGCACCTCGCTGGCCCATAGACATTCATTACCAGCAGCGCGTATACGCCGCTGGTAATTCACATGTCAATTATCTCCCCGCCCGGCGGATTTGGCGAGCAGGGAGAGGAGACTTAATCCATAGTTCTCTATGAGAACTGTGTATTACCGTAATCACTTTGACTTATTACAGCCGTAGTTTGCGCACTCCGGCGTGTAATTACGGTCTGAAATACGTCCAATTTTAAGCCATGTGAACATAGCCCAAGTCCTAGACAGTTTTCATACATAAGGTCCAGTGTTCTAACACCCCTGTTGGCCCTTCAACCTCTGGGCCCCGAGGGCGGCTGCCATGTCTATAGTTACACCCATAGTCCCGACCAGCAAATCTGCTTGGTTGTCCTATGACTTTGCTGTGGAAGATGCATCATCGAGAATGCATCCCATGCCAGGACTGTAATTCTAGCCATAATGGTTGACCTTCAAGAATTTTTTTTTTCCCCCCGTTCCTAAAAAGTTTATTATAGGGTTATCTGCAACGTTGTCGTCGCCTCCCCCCCCCTCACCCCACCATCACAAAGAACAATAAAACTTTTTTTTGGGGAGGAAACCCCTTAAGGCCGGGCTACTTGTACCATTTGTACTGACACATCCATACGACCTGCAATAAAAAATTTTTTAGAATGAGGGACCTATACAACGTGCGCCTGGGGGTCTATTAATCAGAAGACTCCCCTTGAGGGATGTTCCCTTTTACTACAATAGAGACGAATTTAACACGAATCCCCTATAGTCTACTGAACACTGGCAACGCTTTTAACAAGTTGTCGCCCACCATAAAACAGGATCTTACACGCTGAACAGGGGCCATAAACAGCAGGGGCACTTAGTATTCTGGCCCACACTCTCCCAGCAGCAGAAGGGACGGCGAGCCAAGACTGAAAGCTGCGAGCCGCTCACGGATTGTGCGAACAGGGCAAGACCCAACACGAGCCGCACATTCTGCAACGCACAAAACGAGGGGAATATGAATGCGAGGAAGACTATCCGGCCAGCAAACAAAAAATGAATTTTTTTTTTTTTTTATTTCTTAAATGTTTAATACAGTCATAGGATCGAAAGGGAAAATACCACCCAATTCCACCACATGGTAAACCTGCCATCAGGGTACGGCCACACGGCATATGTAATATTCTGTTTAAGAATCCGGACGGTATTTTATAGTTTTAGGGGACTGTTCTGCAGATTCGCCCCTTCTCCATAACCACTGAATTGCATATCTTCCGCCAGAAAAGCAGGAGGAAAATGGTGCATGCTCCAAGTTCTTCCGGAACACCGGTGATGTAAGACCACTCGGCTGAAAATCCGTTCAGTGTCGACTACTGAGTGGATTTTTTTATTAAAGGGAATGTGTCATCAAAAAAAAAAAAAAAAAAAAAAAAAAAAGTCATTGTTTAAGCCCCGTTTTTATATTAAACATTTTTTTTAGGATTTTTTTGGTTTTAATTTTTCATATCCCTTTTAATATTTTGTAATAATTCTTAAGTCTTGCAGATTTCACTTTGGCCACTAGGCCTTGCTTGCACTGCTTTAACAGTAGTCAGAGATGCTTTGCAGTAGCTTCATGCACATAGGAGTCTTAAAGGGGTTTTGCCACGAAGTAAAATTGATGTGGGAAGTTTGTAAAACATTTTTACCATTCTTTATTATTAAAAATTCTGGACTGTTTTTGTTTTAACTGCTCCAGTGTTTACAGCTCATCTCCAAGGGATACGACCAGTGATGAGAGCTCCTCAGTCCAGAACAGACATCTCTCCTCTCAGGCAGTACTGGGGTGTTAACCCAGGTGCTGTCATTCTACTCCTGTCCTCTGTACTCCTTAGTAATTAGTCAAACAGTGCAAATAAATAAAAAAGAAACCTCAATGAGGTCTGTGCATTGATAATTGAAATAAAATCCACAGGTTCGGTTCCTGCAGGGATTTGAACCGAGGGGCCCCTTTTGCCTGGAGGCAAAAGTTTTACCTTGGCTACAATTTTAGTACTCATTTGCTCTACACATAAATAGATCTTTCATTGACTAAAGAGGAAAGGCCTGGTGATGTCATCCTGCAGGGTTACATGATATGCAATTCAAACAAATCACACACGCCCCCTTCTGAACACACAGAGCTGAAGAGCTGGATGCAGGAGGTATGAAATGGATCGTGGAAAACCTCTGTAAGACCTGACTCTGTCCCTATTGCTTCTTTAGGAGAGTTTTTTAGCATGCTTTGTGACCTGGGAAAGAAATAAGCCGTGCATGAGGTTGAAAGGGTGAACTGTGACTATCTCCTCTTGTGACTGGTGGATCCAGTGTTAGCTATTCACACTTGTGTCTTTCTGTACAGAGCAGGAAGTGTCAGACTATTAGGCTTAGTGGCCAAAGTGAAAACTGCAGGACTAAAGAACCATTAAATATTGAGCGATATGGAAAATTAAATTGTATGTATATATCTCAAATTTCTTATAAAATGTGTTGAACATAAAAATGTGAGTTAAACAATAAGTCATTTTAGATGATACATTCCCTCTAAAGTCTATTCGGACGTTTCCAAATCCGTAAAACGTCTGAAAAATCTGACCAAGAAACCCTGCTGTGATGGACCCCAACTACCATTCATAGAGTCCCATAGCAAAAGGAGACAAGACATGGCACCTAATGATAGGAAACTCAAGCAGCAGTATAGCAATAGTCAAAGCTACAAATAGAGTTCTATGTATCAGAGAGCTCACATATTAATGGAAGGTAGCAGAAAACCACCTATTCTCTACAAACTGGTGCAATGCCCTTACTCCTAAGTGGGGACTCAAGTTCTGGGCCCCAAAGCAGCTTGTACTGCTATAGTTACGCTCATCCCCTTCATATTACAGAATCTGTCCTAAGTCTGGTGGAAGTGTGATTTCAGATTATAGGACAACAATTCAAATAAACCAAAAATTATCAGATACACACCCAAAAAAAAATAAAAAAATTGAATGGGTCATTAGTGGCTTGAGCGACATGGTAAGGGGGTTCCAAAAGACTAAAATGCCTCCATTAGACCACTAGAAATATGACCTCTGTCCAAAGAATAGGAAAAAAATAAATAAAATTAGGGGTGTTTTAATTTTCCTCTGATTGGTCGCTGGTTACCAGTGACATGGCCATAGGAGGGGGTGGGGGTGAGGGGGTAATGGTCCAAAAGATGCTTCCATTAGGCCCCAATGAGGTCTCATATGACCTCTGTTGGTGGTAATATATTAAGATAGACCAAATCATCAGGGGAGGGGGGGGGATTGAATTAGGAGCATTTTAAGATTCTGATGGGTCATCAAGGATATGGCAATAGAGGGTGCAAAGGGGCTAGGCCCCAATCACATCACATTTATGGCTTCCATTGGTGGCAATATATTAAAACACAAACGCAATGCCATACTTACAGCTCAATGACTGGACAATAGACTAAACCCAGTAAGGGGCAATATAAACCCCAGTGCTACTTGGGAGAGATATCACAGGTGCAGATAACTAATTAACAGCTGCTCACTTACCCGTCCACTAGGAGGGCAAACTGAATGATAAAAAAACTGCACATTGGATAAAGTACCAGTTCACACCAATGTGCAGAAAAGCCACAATATCATACAAGGGGAGACTGCACAAATGCTAAAATACCGATAAGACAACCACTCGCAGCCTAATATGTATTAAGGGGGTGGTTGCCGGTATTACAATTGCATATAGATAATGCTATACAAAGGGTGTCACTTATACAGATGTGTGTGGTGCACTATGCTGGCTGGCAACCTATGGCGCCTCTAGTATTCGATTGGGCGGGCTGCCCAGCACATTCCAGGTGTCCAACACAAAATACTGACACCCTCTGCTCCCTTAGGCCCCTAATCATGTCACATTTATGGCTTCCATCCATTCGGACACCTTTAAATCTTACCCAGACACATACCATGGTGGGGAAGTGACTGGGCCATAGGAATCTAAAGGACAAACTTACCCCTTTTGGAACATATTGGCTTTGTATTCTGGCTATACCTCCAGAAGATAAAGCCAATTTAGAACAAGAGACTACATTTGCAATATTGTTTGCCATGGGTTCGCTATGGTAGCCATAGTGGAGCCTTTTTTCATGGTATCCTACCGGATACCTGTGATGAGACAAAGTGTGATAAGTGGAGCAGTTACAGTCTGATTCCAGATCCTAATTCCAAAGAAACCACACAACTCCTAATAAATAGGTAGGAGAGACACCTATATAATAGGTAGGAGAGACACATATATAGAATTACCTAGCATTGTAACCAATTAAACATAAGAAAACTACTGAGAGCAACAATAACGCCTTATGGACCACATAGCAAAAAATAACTGGTAGTGTGTTCCAGTGTGGGGTCGCCCTTATTGGGGCGGTTGCTCCACTTTGATTAGATTAATTTAAATCAAGTAGATTCCAGTACTTTTTACACATCCCAATTCCCAATAAAATGAGTAATGGAAATACCTTTAAAAGGTCAAAGCTACATGTAACATTTGTAGTGACCCAACCATACTTTGTGCAATAAATTTTTGGAATGAAAGATCTATTAATCAGAAGACTTCCAATAAAATATGTTCCCATTTGCCCGATCTATAATCCAACCCTTCTTTGGGGTCTACCCTCCAGATATCATAAGGCCATGGATGGAGGCCCCAGCTGGAAGAGGAACCAAGTCAGGTCACCAATGGTAAATTTAGGAGAAGGGGCTAATGGTAGGCTTTGTAAATATTTTTACAAGGTTTGCCATGCTCCAATTTAATAAACCACTTTTCGGGGAGAGGTCTTACAGATAACCTCATATGGCTGTCTCCACTTAGGATCCTTTAAATAAGAGCAGAATCCACCATTTACCTGGAGATATATATATACACACACATATACACATACAAAAACCGCAAAATTTTATTTATTCATTTTTTTAATATTTACACCGCCTTCCTCAATCCCCCAAATCTATGAGGTGCGAATTAAACAGATGGCTACAATCTAAAGATTTTGATCAGCACTGAACAAGACTTAAGAGGCAAATCCCATCAAATAAAAGTTACTTAAAGGGAACCTGTCACAGATTATGCCCCCCTTGCTGAGGGCAGCACAAGGCCAGTGTCTGAACCTGCTGTTTTCCAGCGCTGTGTCCCTTATTCTGTAAGATGCTGTAGTTTTTGTGTATTTAATTACTCAAATCTGGCATGGAGTTCTCAGACCAGGAAGTCATTCGAAAGAGTCCTTTTTTTATAAACCCGCAATCGGAGGGCTAGCCCCACCCACCTCTCAACTGATAAACCTATTTTTTATTAAATACTATTTTTGAATAGTTAGAAACATGTGAATAACTGTCAATGGGTGGGGCAAGGCCTTGGTGGGCTGGGGCTAACACCTGCTCACATGAATAAGATGTGAGGGGTAAAGGCTTAAAACGGTTGCATCTTACAGTATAAGGACAGAGCGCTGGAAAACGCAGGTCTGACACTAGTTCTGTGCTGTCCTCAGCAAGGAGGCATAAACCTATGTGACAGGTACTCTTTGCGTACCCAGTTAAAAAATTTTTTTATATATAATATATATATATTTTACTTTTCCCCTTTCATTTGAATATATATATTATATATATATATTATATATATATATATATATTATATTATATATATATATATATGAACACTGGTGCAGCTGGTCAAACGGTCACCCTGGGGTTTAGTTGGAAGCCTTCATCCCAGATTCTGTAAAAATTTAAGGACACTACAACAGAAACCCGACAGACCCCAGGGTAGTCAAATTGGCGGACGACAAGTAACTGATCTTCCAGAACATACAATGCAGATGTGAACTGGACCTTATTCTCCCCCCCTCCATCACAAGGGAGGACATCCAAAGAAAAACCCACTGCAGTCAAACACTGCAAGAGCAACAGGAGTCCAGGGCTCTGACAAGGGTGCTAGAATAGACACTCCATACAGTCATGTAGTACTAAAAGAAAAAAAAACAAAACCACACACAAACCCCAATAATGACGCGTACTTTTGGGTTTTCGGTGTCAAACTAATCTCAACTTCTATGAGAAATTTAGTTCTAGACTGGATTGGGGTGAGGCACTGGATGTCATATCTAGATTTTTCTAAAGCATTGGATACGGTGCCACATAAAAACGGTTGGTAAGTAACATTGAGAATTGCTTGGGACTGGGGGAAAATGTGTGCACTGTGGGTAAGGCACCTGGCTCAAAGTGATAGAAAACAAAGGGTGGTGATTAAGGCCATGTTCACACGGCTTAAAAGGAAGTATTTCAGTCCGTATTTACGGCGGATGTGCGCAAATTAAGGGTGAAAACTGTCCCAGTCATTACGGTTATATCCACAGTTTCTCTAGAGAACTATGGATTACATCTCTCTCCGCCACTGCTCGGCAGAATCCGGAGGTGCGGGAGATAATGACATAGTGAATTACTAGCGGCGTATAAGCGCCGCGTGGTGATACAAGTATATGGGACGGCGAGGGGGTGCCGGCCCCCCGCTCGCCCCCGCTCCCAGCCTCACGGAGTAATTGCGCTGCCAAATACACGTGTGAGCTACCTAATGGTACATACTAAGACGGATTCCCCGGTACTAGTGGGGACCACAGGGGTCTGAATTGGGCCCTATCCATCTAATATTTCCTTAATGATCTTACACATGGATTGGCCCACAGTAGATATCGATCTTTGCAGATGATACTAAGCTCTGAATAGTAATCAAACATACCAGAGGATAATGTGTTATTACAAAGGGATCAGGATAAGTTGCGGCCCTGGACAGAGAACCAGAACATGGAGATGAGGTTTAACTCAGATAAATGGCAAGGTATGCACATGGGGGAAGAGAAATCCATTACATTGTACTACATGTAAAATGGGAAAACACGGGTTAAGTGACTTGGTGATGGACTTGGAATCCGGTGGACAGTAAACTTATCATGTAGCCAGCAGTGTCAGGCAGCAGAGCCAAGCAAATACGGATCATGGGGTGCATTAAAAGGGGCCATAGTTGCAATGATGGGAACATTATTCTTCCCAATATACAAGTCATCGGTCAGACCACACAGGAATATTGTGGACAGTTTTGGGCACCAGTGCACAGGAAAGAACATGTAGAGCTTTAACAGGTATAAAAAGGCAGCAACAAAAATAATAAAAGGACTGGGTGGACTACAATACCCAGAAAGATTAGTGTTATTTAGTTTTGAGAAAAGACTGCTTTGGAGGGACAAATATATTAAAGGTCAATATAGAGACTGCTCAAGATTTATTTATACCCAGGACAGTTATTTAGAACAAGGGGGCATCCTCTAGTCTGATGAATGACGAGTTTCTACATAAACATAAAAAGGGGATTCTTTACTGTAAAGAGCAGTGAGACTGTGGATACTCCCTGCCAGAGGAAATTGTCATGGTGAATTCACTAACAGAGTTCAAAAAGGGTCTGAGGACATTTCTAGATGTATAATATAAAAAGTTATAGTGACGGATTCTTGGATACATTTCTGATGTAATATAACAAAGTTATAGTGACAGGTCATTCTGGAGAAGGTCAGCTGATCCAGCGGATTTTTCTGATTGCCAGTATTGGATGTAGGGAAGGAATCTTTTTCCTTAAAATGAGGACTATTGGCTTTATAAGAAGTTAAGATAGTAGCACCGTGAACGTTTAGGACAGTGTCACATGTACCTGTCCTTGACCACATCCATAAGAGACGTCACTCGCTACAGCAATGTCGTCATTAATAGCTCTATCCCACCCCTCAAATTGTTAAAGGATTATCCCAATTTATCGTGACGCACAGAAAACCTTCAGCACGTATGGAAGGGTCCAAAGCACATTCAGGGGAGGGGGGGGGGGGGGGATAAAAATGTGAGGGTATTTTATAATATACTAGTGCATCTCAAAAACTTAGAATATCATTGGAAATTAAAGGAGTTCTCCAGGACGATCTTTTTATTTTTTACTGGGCTCACAAATGTGTTATATTAAACATTGTTAATTTCATATGTATGAGTCTATACAATATATGGGTTTCTCCATTTGACTTAAATTATTGATATCAGTTATCTTTTCAGTGATATTCTGATTTTTTAAGATGCATTAGTATTAGTTTTGTATAACTTCTAGAATATATTTATATATATATACACACATACACACACAAAACACGGCCTCTTCATGTATAAAAATTATCACATTTAATTATCTATATTAGACAGATTTTATTCTAGCAAAAAAACACATAAGGCGCCATGTCCAATCCGCAAACGCTGTTTTTTTTGGTCTTGTGACGATATAAATGAAACTGTTGTACACCAAAACTAGGCGCATTATACGCCGGGCACGACACACGACGCATAACATATAGTAGCAATGATGCGCTGTGCGTCTCCATAACGCAATGTGCCTATTGGGGCGCATAGCACATCATTACAATTGTGTATGTGTTAGGCGCATTTCATATACTTGTAATAAATTATGCATCTGTGCCTCAATAGGCACATTACATACGCTTCCAATGATATGTGCTACTCGCGGCACTTAACATTTAATTGGTAGAGTATGTAATGCGTCTGTCGAGGCACGTCACGCACAGCTTATCATTACAAGTATTTGGCCATGTTCACACGGCTTAATTGTTGGGGGGTAATGACGGCCCGCCAATTACGCCTTGTGGGACGGGGTGGGGCCGACACCTCGACGGCCCATTAGGACTTCTAATACTTAGCGGCGCCGTATACGCCGGCTTGTAATTGAACATGTCACTTATCTCCCCCCGCGGCGGATTCGCACCGAGACAGGGAGAGGAGCGTAAACCATAGTTCTCTATGAACTGGGATTACCGTAATGGATGGGCCGTATTTCAGCCGTATGCAGCGCGCAGGAGTAGCTCGAATTACGGGCTGAAATACGTGCCCAAATAAGCCGTGTGAACATGGCCTATGAAATGCGCCTAAAACATACTTGTAATGATAAGCTATGCACCTCCGTGCGCAATGTGCCTCGATAGGGGCATTACACACTCTACCAATGAACTGTTAGGTGCCGTGATTAGTGCAAATTGCAGCACATAGCAAATTCATGGAAGCGTATGTAATGCCCTATCGAGGCACATCTCACACCAGGAGGGCATCGTCTATCATTACAAGTATATGACAATGCACCTAACACTACTTGTAATGGCCTAACACATATACACTTGTAAAGATAAGCTATGTGCCGCCGTGCACAATGCGCCTCCTTAGACGCATTACATACAATGCCAATGATAAGCAATGTGTCGCAACTTGCGCATTGCGCCTTTTTAGGCGCATTAGGTTTACTATGCAATGTATACCTGGCGCCAGAGTTTTGAGAGGATCGTTCTTTTGGTGACTTTACACTGATTCAATGGCATAAAAACTGCCGCACCAATGACTCAAATTTCGGACAGGTGCCCTAATAATTACACTATTATAATATTATATTTATATATATATATATATCTATATCTATATATATTTATATACACATACACTATATATTTTTTTTTTTTTTTTGGTTTTTAATTTTTTTCCCCTTTGTGTGCTACGCCTTTCAATCTTGCCACCCAAGTGATCACAAGGTTTCCTGTCATCTAATCAGACAGGACAGACTCACTGGTCCCTTATCACTAATGAGGTTGATCTTGCATGAATCCAAAACAGTGAGACACAATCCCAACGGGCATTGCCCCATTGTGGTCTCCTCTATAGGACAGGGCGTAACCCTTTAACCCCTGACCTGCCACAGAGGTCACTGATGAGAATAACACAAGCCTTGATAAAAGAGGGGACTTTGAGTAAAGTAGCAGAACAGAGACGCCACAGTGCTTAAATTAGATGCATACACTGAAAGACGACCTGTGACCTCTCCCGACAGGTCTGTGTTAGTAAATCCTTGTGTTCTCTGTGAACAATCCTGGAGCCTCTTCTCTTATATCTCTGTGTGTGCTGCTTCCTCCTGTTTATTCCTACTGGAAATGTATGACCGAATCTGTCAGCTGGGTGTGACCTCCGCAGTCCGACATTGTCCAGTCAGTGCAGACAGGGTGGGTATGCAGGGACACGCCCCTTTGGAATGGTAACACACATTTGACTGATTCAGTCAAACATTTCCAGGAGGAATAACAGAGGAACAGCACAACAGAGTTAGAAGAGGAGAAGTCCTTTTTAAACTAGGCATCTACACGTAGGATTAGGATCGACCACAATATCAGCGATCAGTCGAGTGTTGGATTGTTTGTACAAACGATGCATTAACTATTTAAATGCCAGATTAAACAGCTTAGGATCTAAAGTGATATAAAACAAAATGCTATCGTGGAAAGTAGTAAAAGAACAAGTGGCCATTGACACTTTAAATACAGTGCCTTGCGAAAGTATTCCCCCCCCCTTGAACTTTTCTACCTTTTGCCACATTCCAGGCTTCAAATCAAGTCTTCGTATAAAAGCACCTGCTCTGTGATAGTCTCAGGGTTCTGTTTAAAGCGCAGAGAGCATCATGATGACCAAGGAAACACATCAGGCAGCTCCGTTGTGATACTGTTGTGGAGAAAGCTTTAAAGCCGGATTTGGATACAAAAAGAATTCCCAAACTTTAAACATCCAAGGGAGCCCTGTGCAAAGCGATCATATTGAAATGGAATGCAGTATCAGAGCAATGCAAATCTACCTAGACGAGCCCGGCCCGTCCCTCTAAAACTTTATCTTAAACAAGGAGAAGACTATCGAGCTGCAGCCAAAGAGGCCTATGATCCTATGGATGAATGCAGAGAATCTAAGCTGAAGGTGGGAGAGTCTGTCCATAGGACAACAATCAGTCACTGACAAATCTGCCCTTTATGGAAGAGGCAAGAAGAAGAAGCCATTTCTCATATGATCCCTAAAAAGTCTGGTTTAAAGTTCACACAAGCAGCTGGGAGACACCAACATGTGGAAGAAGGGGGCCGCCACTGGGGGTGACACCAAACATTTGTGGGAGAAGGGGCCGCCTGGGAGACACCAGTACACTGTGGGAGAGGGTCGCCCCGCCTGGGAGCCACCAAACATGTGGGGAGAAGGGGCGCCTGGGAGACACCCAATCATGTGGAGAAGGGGCGCCCCTGGGAGACCACCAAACATGTGGGGAGATGGGGCTCTGCTCAGTGGAAACCAAAATTCCAACTTATTGGCCACAAAACCCAAAACGATATGTTTAGCGTAAACGCAAACAGCTCATCACCCTGAAACCCACATCCCTCTGTCACATGGTGGGGGCGGCAGCCAGCATCATGAAGACAAAGGAACCACCACCATCCCCATGTCACACATGTGGGCGGCAGCATCATGAAGTCCAAGGAAACACCATCCCCACTTGTCACACTTGGTGGGTTGGAGTGTGGCTGCATCATGTTTGGGCTTTTCTTCAGCAGGGACAGGGATGATGGTTTAAAATTGATGGGAAAGATGGGATGGAGCCAAATACAGGACCATTCTGGATAAGAAAACCTGTTGGAGTCTGCAAATAGACGCGACTGGGACGGAGATTTATCTTCCAACAAGACAATGATCCCAAAACCAAAGCGAAATCTACAATGCGAAGGTTCACAAATAACCCCGTCTTCAGTGTTCGATGAGTCACAGTCCAGACCTGATCCAATCGAGAATCTTGGAAAGAGATGAAAACTGCTCGTTCACAAAGGCCTCTGCCATCCAACCTCGCTGAGCTCAGCTGTTCACATAACGCTCTCAGCCAAACATCACTGAGCTCAGCTGTTCACTAAGCTCTCCATCCAACCTCCACTGAGTCTCAAGCTGCTTCAAACGGCTCTCAATCCAACCCTCGCTGAGCTCCAGCTGTTCACAAACGCTTCTCCAGCCAACTCACCTGACGTCCAGCTGCTTCACAAACGCTCTCCATCCAACCTCACTGAGCTCCAAGCCTGCTCAAAAACGCTCTCCATCTACCTATCTGAGCTCCAGCTGTCACAAACGCTCTCATCCAACCCTCACGAGCTCCAGCTGCTCACAAACGCTCTCCCTCAACCTCACTGGCTCCATGCTGCTCACCAAACGCTCTCCATCCAACCTCCCTGAGCTCCTGCTGTTCACAAACGCTCTCATCCAACCTCACTGAGCTCCTGCTGTCAACCGCTCTCCATCCACACCTCGCTGAGCTTCCAGCTGTTACAAACGCTCTCATCAACCTCACTGAGCTCAAGCTGCTCACAAACGTTCTCCATCCAAACCTCACTGAGCTCCAGCTGCTATCAAACGCTTCCATCCACCTCACTGAGCTCCAGCTGCTCAACAAACGCTCTGCATCAACCTCACTGAGCTCCAGAGCTCAAACCTCTCCATCCAACCTCTCTGAAGCTCCAGCTGTTCACAAACGCTCTCCATCCAACCTCACTGAGCTCCAGCTTGCTCACAACGCTCTCCATCCAACCTCACTGAGCTCCAGCTGCTCACAAACGCTCCCATCCAACTCACGAGCTCCGCTGCTCACAACGTCCTCCATCCAAACCTCAGCTGAGCTCCAGATGTTCCAAACGCTCTCCATCCAACCTCACTGAGCTCCAGCTGTTCACATCTCATCCAACCTCACTGAGCTCCAGCTGCTCACAATCGCGACCATCAATCCTCAATGAGCTCAGTGCTCTCACAAACGCTCGCCATCCAACCTCACTGAGCTCCCGCTGTCACTAACGTTCTCCATCAACCTGCACTGAGCTCCAGCTGTGGCTCAAGGAAGATGGGCAAGAATTTCAGTCCCTCCATGTGCTAAACTAGATAGTGACAAAACCCCAAGTGCTGCAGCTGTAATGCGCAGCAAAAGGTTGGCGAATAATTTTGCATCGCCCACTTTGCAGTTTTTTATTTTTTACAAAAAGTTTAAAATAGCCAAGAGATTTTCGTTCCACTATCCAATTGTGTCCCACTGTTGATTCTTCACAAAAAAAAATTTAAAATTTTTCTTATATCTATTTGTGTGAAGCCTGATAATGTGGGCAAATGGTTGAAAAGTTCAAGGATTGGTAGGTGAATTACTTTTGCCAAGGCTTGTAATGTATATTAACCATCAGTTTTTTAATTGGACGGCCCCAAACAGGAAATCAGCAGACTTTTTTTTTTTTTGCTCATAACCACCATTACTTTCTGAAACTTCTGGGCGTGGGGAGTAACCGATTGGTTGCTATGGGCAAGACGACCAAATTTTTCACTAACGCCTCTGGTCTTGTTGCCTACAGCAAAAACACAATCACGAGTCTGTTCAGAACAGTACCAAAAATAATGGCTGCTATGAGCAACAAGGCCAAATTTCCCTTTAGTACATGGTAACAAAAATCTGACTTCGTTGCCCATAGCAACCACCAGATTTTTTTCCCCCCCAGATCACCGGCATTTGTGGCAGCCACGGGAAACAAAACCAACTTTTACCTTAAACAGGTTCTAAAACGAGGCGCTAATAGGAAATTTGGTCTTGTCGCCCATAGCAACTAGTTTTTTTGTGTAAAATGGTTGTAGGACAAAAAATCATTTTTCCGATTATACCTCATACTTCAGCCGGTTCGGGAAAAATCCCCCTTTTTTGCCCTAAAAAAAATTAAAAGGAATCTTTTAAGGACAGTAACAGAAATCATATTTGCTGTGGGTAACAAGGCCAGATTTTCCATCAAACACAATAAGGGCATAATGTGAAATCTGGCCTTGTTCTATATAGCACAGGGGATAAGTGGTACTTAGAAGGGACACTAATCACAAAGGAGTATTTTTGTTAAAACTTTATTTTAGAATTTGGCAAAATTTTTTTTTTTTTGGGGGGGGGGGGGGGGGGGAATGTTCCATGAATTTAAAAAAGTTGGCAAAATTTCATCCTTCTCTAGCTGAAAACAACTTTTGAATGGGCGGGGAAAAAACCTAACCGCCTTTTTTGAGGGAGAGGAAAGAGGGCAGCAGAGAGAGCCCAGACAGACAGACACAGAGACGAAAAGCCACTAAAATTTAAAGGAGGTTATTTTCCCCCGCATTCAAAAAAAATTTTAAAAATCATATCTATTACAAATGTGGGTTTAATGACAACTTGCTCTATTGGTCTTCACAGGGCCCGGTAGATTATTAGGACAAGGTCATTAGGCAATGACCATAAATAGATGGAAGGAAAATAGGGTTATATTCCTGCACTGGGAAGCCGGTTTCTTTAGGCTTCATCCACAGTATTAAGTAAACACCGTCCGGATTCTGATTAAAGAATCCGGTCGGTATTTTGACTTTGTATGTGGTTTTGGGGGAAGTTCCTCCCCTTTTGAGGATTCCCCCATCCCCTCAACTCCTGACTGTTTATTTTCTCCCCGCCGGGGGAAACTGAATGTTCTAAATTTTTAGAAACGTCGGCGGTGTAAAAAAATGTCTGGCAGAAAATCCGTTCAGTGTGGCCTTTACGGATTTTCTATTAAAGCCTATGTGGAAGGTTGACAGCCGGTTTACAGACGGCTTTCAAATCCAAAAACAGTCTGTAAATCAGACCAAAAGTCCTTCTGTGGGGACGAGCCCTTAAAAACTTCCCTGTCCTGTTAAATACTTAAAAGGTTTTTCAAGGGGGGTTTTGGCGCGTTTTGGCTGCAGGGATTGCACCCTTAGTTTTAATGGGCGTTGCCAGATCAAAAATTGACGAATTCTTTAGAAGGATCAAAAAGAGCATCTTGGGGACCGAGATGCCCGTTTTACATTGAAGCAATGTAACCCACACTCCACATTGTTAAGATGCGTGTTTGGGTCCGTTTACAGTCCGAAACATGGATCCAAACACGCATCTAAAAAGGGTCCCAAACGCCGTGGTGAAAAAACCCCCAAACCCCTCAGGATATAGGTGGTCTGAAAGAAGAACCATCAAGTAACCCTCTCACTACTGTGCTATCAGAGCTCACAGAAGGAAGTCAAAAACAGTAATGTAAATAGGGGATAAAATTTTTTAAAATATATATATATATATTATATATATTATTTATATATATTTTTATTTTATATATATTTATTATATATTATAGTGTGTGTTTTTTGCTGCTGGTCAAGATGTGAAAAAAAATAAAAATGGCAGTGTCCCTTTAAGTTGTTCAGAAGAAACATTGATTGTGGAAACTTGCAAAACCTATTTCAGTTGCAGCAGACCTCAAGCTGTCCGGTAACTCAAATCTAAATTTGGGGGGGGGGGGGGGGGATCTTAATAAATTGGGCCCAAAGGCATTTTGGGTTTCCCCAGCTTAAAGGGAATGCGTCAAAGAAATTACTTGTTTAACTACGTTTTTTTTGTTCTATTTATTTTTTAAAAAATTTTAAAAATTATTTCATAGTTTTTAATATTCTTAAGTCCTGCAAAGGGGTTTTTATTTTGGCCACTAGGTAATAAATTGTTTGACTTCTTGTTCTGTAGAGAAAGTTTCTCTGTAGCTGCACTGTCGCACAGGGAGGTTACATGCAGTGACACCTGTGTATAGTAACACAGGGTCCGCAGTCCAATAGGAGATGTCAAGTTCCCCCTCGGCCCCCCCTGCACACCGACTTTTCCCCGGGGACAGAGCATGAAAACAAAAATTTCTATAGAAGTCAATTTGGGGGGGGGCCCCCCAGTTTTACAGGGTCCTAGGGCCAAAGAAACTGCTGTAAAGTATTTTCTCTTTTGTTTAAAAGCGTGCAGGGAAAGAATGCGTCCCCCCAATCCCATATAGACGGGGCCCAAATTTAAAATCTACAGTCAGAAAAAAAAAACAGTTAAAAAAAAGGGGCTTGGAGCGGGTTTGATTTAATAAGTTTCAAAAAATTAAAAAAATTTTGGGGGACAAATTTCCCCCTTTTGAATGGGGGATGGTACTTAAAAAATTAGCAAAGCCCCAAAAAACAAAGGTTTGGGGGGTGGGCCCAAAGTCAATTTGGAAAGGATTTGGAATAAATTTCCCGTTTTTTTACTATAAATTTAACACGCCCCCCCCCATAAACCCCAAAATATAAAAGGAAAAACACTGTTCTTTGGAAAATATTTTAGTAAGAAAAAAGATGATCACGGTCAGCCCGTTACTCGAGCCCAAAATTCCCCACTCCCTTACCAAACCCAAGGGTCGCTTTGGGAAAACCCCTATCTGTAGATCTGCCCAGGTATTTCAACCCCGGGCGCAAAGACAAGATGGAGAATTGGCCTCACACTGGTGAAAAGATTTAGCAGGAGAAGAGGGGCCCCGGTTCCTATCAAGATAAAATTCCTGGGGGAATCCCCCAGATTGAGGGAACCTTTTCAAAATTATAAGGGTGTATTGTGCATCACAAGGCATTATGGGAAAGGAGCTGGAAGGGAAACTCTAGCCCCTCTTTTGGTTTTAAAAAAAATCTTTAATTTGCTTTCGACCCCCAGGGTCTTTGGAA
The DNA here is from genome assembly GCA_025379985.1 of Phyllomedusa bahiana. NCBI lineage: Eukaryota > Metazoa > Chordata > Amphibia > Anura > Hylidae > Phyllomedusa > Phyllomedusa bahiana. Next base: position 130,276 of record JAODAL010002319.1, read on the forward strand.
AAACAAAAAGGGATATTTAAACCCAAAACCCGCATCACCCATCGGGATACAAACCGTTTTGGGGTGTTTGCCCCCTTTGTCAAATCCCGAGGGGAGCGATGCTGGGTTTGGGTGAGTGGGAAGGCAAAAGGTAGTCAGAAAAGGGGAAAATCTCTCCTTCGGGAGGAAAAATTTTAGGCGTGTGGAGATTCAAAAATTTCAATTTTTTAAAACTCCACCCCCTATGTAGGTGCTCTCCCTAACGGAAAAGTTTTTCCCTTTTTAAGGGGTGAATTGGGGGTAAATTTGGGGACAGGTTGGGGGTGGGCCCCCCGGGGAGTTTGCAAAAAGGAACTCTAAGGGGTTGTTAACCCACGTTTTATGGATCCGCAAAACGGAACTAAAAAATTGTCAGTGGGGATTAACATTGAGTTCAATGGCAAAACGCATCGCTGTTCTCAGGAGATCCCCGCTGCGCTTTTGAGAGCCTCCCGCGCTTTTTTTGATCTGCTTTACTGTCAATTCTTATTGCGGTTTTTCGCAAGTGAAAGCCCATAGGGAAAAATGGGTTGGCCCTTTTGGGGCCCCGTCCAAAAGGCTTCCATACTCTGGGACGTATAGCTGCGCTTGCTTCCTGAAAGCGGATGCGAAAAGGCAGTGAGTGGCGCAAGTGGACGCGGGACGGGGGCGGCGGCAGAGGGGGATCCGGACCCTGAATGGAGCCCCGGTGCGGGCGGACCCTGAGATTTTAAAAAGCTCGGAAAGCGCTTGGTAAAACGCAAGTGAAAAAGCATTGAAAAAAGGATCCAAATAAAGTATCAACTGCGCGTTTTTCGGACCGCTTTCGGGTGCCTTTTCAACGTCAAAAAGGATCTAAAAAAGGGTCCAAACGGTGTGAAAAAACCCCCGAAAGAGGTTGCGCAAAGTGGACAATCTCCTTAAATTAGAAAGGGTAACAAGTATACTTAAAGGGGTTCGTCCATTTTTATGTATAACACCCTCCTAAAACTTAAGATGATGATGGAAGGGAAATATTCCCGGGGGGAGTTTTTGCTTGTACAAAAATCGCACAAAACCTGTTTGATTTTTTTTTTTTTTTTTTTTAAACCACAAAACACACTTACAAATAGGGTTTGTGGTAAAAGGAAAAATTTAAAATTGGGATTTGTGTGGTTTTTTTTTTTTTAGAGAGATATAGAAGAGAAAAAAAAAAAAAAAAGGGGGGGGGGCTCTAGGTGAATTATTTCCAATTTGGAAAAAGGTTTAAAAACAAATGGTGATGTCCCCGGGAGCTGTTGTCCCTCTATTTTATATGCAAAGCTTAGCCCCGGGGTTTGGTTCTTTTCCCCGAGCCCGAACAGACCCGGACCCTTCACTCCGAAACCGACCGCACGGCAACGAACAATGTAGGAAATACCGAAGTATGGCTCCGGCGCCCCGTTCTAGAAAAAATGCTACCGCTCCGATAACGAGGATATATTAAAATAAAAGTATTTATTCTATTAAAAGATTGTGAAAAGGGGGTTTAAACCTTTTCCCACAAAAACCCTAAAATAACGATTTTCTCGCCGTACAGGCGTTTCTTCGATAAAAAGTGTTACCACCAAAGTGATGAAGCGCCAGTGTCAGCGGAAATGGTTATTTTTAGGTTTTGTGGAAAAGTTTAAACGCTTTTTACAATCTTTTAAATAGAAAAATACTTTTTTTTAATATATCCTGTTTCGGAGGGGTAGATTTTTTCAGAACAGGGGCGGATCCATACTTCGGTTTTCCCTACTTGTTTTTTGTTTTTAATAATATTTTAAATATATTATTTTATATAATTATAAATATATAAAAATATATATAATATATATATAAAATTTAAAATATATTATATTTATTTTTAAAATTAAAAAAAACAAAAAACACACATACAACAAAAAACACCCATTTGTCACAAATTGGCACATAATATGATGGGGGGGTTTCAGGGTGTGTAAAAAAGCTATTGATTTACCCTATGGGCAACCAAAGGGTGCACAAATCACTGTCATCAGAACGTTGCCCCAGGGTAAGGGAACATCCACACGACAAATTTCAAAATACTTGTCAGATTCTGAATCTGAGTCTCATCTGACTATTTTGACGCACAAAATGATTGCAGCTTGCTATAGGCATCGATCTACAAAAAAAGGGACAAATTAGGCGCTCCGGATGAAATGGAATTAAAAATAAAACGGCCACTGGATTGTGTGTTCAATAGTGGGTTTTACTAACACTTGGTAAAAACAGAATAAAACTATGCGTTTCGCGGCACTCAGAAAGCCCGTTTCATCAGATGAATAGGAGATTTTGGTGTGAAATGTGTCACGAATACATGAATCTCTCAATCAGTTGAGATATGCATGACATTTCACGCCAATATCGCCTATTGCGGGCCGTGTGATGGCACGAAACGCGTAGTTTTATTCTGTTTTTACCAAGCGTTAATAAAACTGACACCATTGGACACACAATCCAGCGACAGTTTTATTGTTAATGCTATTTCATCCGGACCGTCCAATTAGTCCTTCTCTTGGGGATCAATGCCTATGGCAAGCTGCAATCATTGTACTATTGAATTCCGGGGAACCCGTGTGTGCTAAGGAGTCCCCGAGCCAAGTCAAAGGGAAAAGGGGTGTCCCCGGATTTACCCTTAACTTTTTATGGTGAACCCCATGGCAATCAGGTATTGTCCTTGTTTTTTAAATGTTGCAGGTGAACAGCACTTTTAGTTGTTTTGGACATTCCAGACGATATCACACGGGGTGCGCCTCGTCTGCCTTGTCCCCCTCCCTACCCCGTCCCACTTTGTACTTCTCAGCACATTTGCTGAATTATTTTTACTCTTGCTTCAAAGTGGATTTTAGGTCGGCCCCCCCCCCCCCCCCCCCCTTTCTAAATTTTGGAAGAGAAAGCCATTCCTTTTTTGGGGCTTTGGGGGCAATGACATAGAAATGTTTGGGACGCCTTTTTTTGACCTGGAACACAGCGAATTGTTCAACATGTTTTAAGTTTTTGGACAATTGAGGTCTTTTGGGGTAGATGACAGTTGGATTATTTTTTTTTGGGGGGGGGGGGGGGGGGAAAGGGGAAGGAAATCAGAATCCGCGTGCAAATCAGACTATAAATCACTGAGGTAGTGGCCCCGACTTTTTCATATTGTTAAAAATCCCCTCCCCCCTTTTGTTATATCTGTTTCAGGAAAAGCTGGGTGACGACCCAGCTTTCCCTTCATAAATAATCTACCAGGTCAGGGAGCAGTAGAGCCCAGTATGAGACAATATCCATGCAGAATTAGGCTTCATTCACAGGAGTTGAAGATTCAGTTCAGAACCTCTCTGTTCCGTCAGGAATGATGGGGACAAAAAAAAAAAATATTATTATATTAAGTAATACGCAGGTTTTACCCCTTTTTCCGGGTAAAATGACGGCCATCACGACATAGGCCCAACAGACCCTATTGTAGACAATGAGGGTTATTGGTATCTGTAGCAAAATGGATCAGTTTCCACCTCTGCAACGGAGCCTCCGACACATCTGTGAAACAGGCCTTACCTATCAGGGCAGCAGGAAATTTGGGTTTTCATTTAGCAAGGAACCTAGTCTATGTACAAAGGACAAGCCCCAAACAAATGTTAGACTAAATTGGTGAGGTCTATACTGGGAGCTGGAGTCCCATCCCCCCCACCTTCCTACATCCAAACCCTCCTCCCTTTTTGTGGTCACTGTTGTCCAGAACAGATGAAAAGCGGATTTTTGGGGAATATTGTAATTCTAGAAATCTGCTCTGGGGATCACAGCTGTGGGACCGTGCTCACGGCTAATGCAACAAATGAGGCGGAGCGCAGAAGTTACAGCGCGGGGTTGGCCCCCCGTGGGGTGTGGGTTTTTGCAATGGGAAAATTAGGGTGGTCTTGGGAAAAAAAAATTGCCTTAATTGAGGAGGATAGTTATAGTACAGGGTAATTAGCCATTAAAGGGGTTGTCTCACTACAGGGATCGCTGCTTTTTAAGTTAAAGATCTTGCAAACAAGTCACTTCGCAATATATGTCCATTAACAGTGTCCTACCTATTCCTAGATATCCCCTCTTGTATGGGCTGCATCAGCTCCTCAGGTCCTATTAGCTACAGACTGTTTGATCTCTCCTGATAGGCTGCCAGCACAGGTTGCTATAGCTACAGACCTGTATGATCTCTCCTGTTAGGCTGCCAGCACTGGTTGCTATAGCTACAGACCTGGCTTCTACTGCAGCCTAGTGGAATCCAGTAAACACGCCCCTGAATTCAAAATGAAACCAAGAAAACAGGACTGAGGTGAGATGAATCAATGTAGTGAGACAACCCCTGTAAGTGACTAAAAAGTGGAGAGGGGAGGGGGTTGCTTTGGGAATTACCCCCAGTGTCTGACAGGTGGAAGTCAGTGGGGGTATACATAAAAGAAAAATTAAATAATTTTGCCGTCAAATACCTGCACCCCTCCCCTCCGCTGTCTTCAGCAACTTTCTAAAATAATCAGTGATTCAATCCTTCATTATTTTTTTTTGTAATAGCCCATCTTGCTGCCAGTGAATGGTGACATTGGCTGAAAACCTGTATAGATCTATTATTTCTCCCAGCTTCGGTTTGTTCCAATGGAATCCAATAGCACAAACCTCTCTGGGTCCTGCGCCACCAGGCTGATCAGTCTTCTCTAAACTACTCTAGTACACTGTAACAAACTCCCAGGATAGAAAACTTTGCTTTTTAGAACAATCTTTAAAGTAGAAAAATAGGTCATGTTAAAACATCCAAATTTGCACGGATAACTGTACTGCTTCTGGAGCGGAGGGTTTGGTACAATGTGTATCCGGGAGTCTATAGCTGGGGAGAGGTTCAAGCTGATGGGGTGTTCAGCTTGTAGGATGATCCGTGGATCCTGCGGCTGCAAATTAAGTTGCAAATGCTGAAAAAGGAAGACATAGCGCGGCATGCAGCACCATCTTCTCTGGTAAACAGATAGATACCACAATGGAAACCCAATGGAAAATGGGGTCCATCAGGCCCCATTACTGTCAATCATTTAACGGACCCGGAACCGCCTTTGTGAAGTACGTTCTGAATGGAGCCTCCAACGAAGATGTGAACAAGGCCTAACTGTGTATTCAGAGTCAGGGATTTTAATGAGATTCTCTTACTGCAAGTCACGGTAAACATGGGGGGGGGGGGGGGGGGGGGGGGGGGTGGGGGGGGGGGGGGGGGGGGGGGGGGGGGGGGTACTCCAAAACTTCTTACTTGGGCAGTCATCCCTAATCTGATGGGCATGAAACATAAGGTTTCTTTGTGAGACCCTCTGCAGCGGGTAACAGTAGAAAGAGGTAGAAAAATCACAAATTAAAATGTCATGTCTGACCTCCCCAACATGTTTTTACCAGCTAACTGGCTTCATCAGGAAACAGAGGCCCGGTCCCATGTGGTCTAGCTCATTTAAATAATAGTAAATACAGTTATTAAACATCACTTTGTTCTCTTGTTAGATTCCCATTTTTTATTTTTTTAGACTATTTGACAAACCTCATGTGAATACTCCCCCAAATTCCGCGGGGCAACTTCCCGATCCTGGGCCCCAGAGCACAGAGTGAAATGGGGCCACTAACCCACCGCCAGCCATTTACACTGCTGTGGCAAAAGGGCTTTTGGGACCCACTCCGACTACAGGGCCAAGTGGCAACAGCTACCTCTGCACCCCCTATAGCTACGCCCCTGCCTGAAGTAGTGGGCATGTAACATAAGGCATCCAGAAAGGTAAACTTGAGAAGTCATTTAAAAAGAGGGGTCTCCACCTAAAATGACCTGCTGGATACGATCATCACTGGCGACCACCCTGACTCCATATCCCCTTGCAGCGATTTTTAGATTGTTTTCATTCACTTTTGACTACACAATTGACTCTCTCCCTATAAAAGTCATACAGATGTAGCAGAGCCCATATAGCTCAGCCTCTAAAGAAGGCATCCTCAAACTGCGGTCCTCCAGCTGTTGGGGAAACTACAACTCCCATCATGCCCACTGTTCTAGATTATATAAATGCATGATGGGAGTTGTAGTTTCCCCAACAGCTGGAGGGCCGCAGTTTGAGGATGCCTACTCTAAAGGGTTAACCAACAACTTTGGCACCGCTACATTCATGTGATTCTATCAGGGAGCACGGCCAACTTTACAAAATAAAAAGAACAGAGATTTGGCCAAGACGTGGAGAGATTCGACTCCTCCAATGTTTTACCATGGAGCAGCCGGGCAGCTGTGGGCAGTCACCGGGCAGCAGAGCAGGCAGAGGAGGAGGAGGGACCGTGCGGCTACTGATCAAATTACTTGCAGCCGTGGCAATTTGAACTCCACTCAAGAAAAGGGAAGAAAAAAAAAAAAAAAAGGGAGAGACACTAGCCACAAAAAGGTCTCCCATGTACACAGTCCAGGGTCACAAGGCTCCCACAGCATTATCCATAGATGACCCTACATGCTCTGCCACCTCTGGGGTATGGTTACTTACTAGTGTTCAAAAACAAAGTTGCAAATCATAAAAAAAAAAAAAAAAAAAACCCAAACCACACAAAAAAACCCCCAAAAAAACAAAAAGAAAAAACATCCGGCCTTGGGTATGAGGAACAACTACAGACTAATACCCTCCCCACCCTCACTGGAAAGATACATGACGAGCTGAAATCTAACCACAGACTAAGCATTCGCAGCACGCCCTAGACCGAAAATGAGAATTCCTCTCTCTATGGTCTAATGGGCAGATTTCCCAAAAAAATTGCTTGGTCATAGAGTGTTACTGGAGGACCCTGGGATGAGGAAAGTATACAGCTCTGTTTTAAAGGGGGCTTCCATGGGAGTTATAGAAAAACCCTAACGCAAAAAATCCACGGCACTCCAAAGAAAAATCGCTAAATAGTGGTTTATTCCTCCATGCCAATAAGTGACGTTTCAACCCCCTCAAGGAGCCTTTGTCAACACCGATATGGGGTTCCTGAGCAACATCATTTCCAGGGCTGTGGAGTGGGAGTTGGTGCCTATTTTGCAGGAGTCGGAGTCGTCATAAAAGGGACCGACTCCGACTCCCAAAATATATAATAAGTTGGTCCAGTTAGTTCAATGCAAAGAGCAAGAGGAATTGGGTCTGGCCAGTGCTGCTGCTCCCATATCTTCAGCCTCATTCACATGAGGGGTGTAATTGATGACATGAGCAGGCAAAGCGCTGCCCCAGGGGAAAAGATTCTGCTCCCCGGCAAACAGTTCAGCAAAAAGTTTCACCTGCTTTCAAAGAAGTAGAAGGTTCAACCATTCATCAAAACTGACTATAGCTGAGGCAATTCCCCTTTTTACCCTGACATTGTTAGAGATGTTTCCCCTGTGGTCACCGCTTTGCTCCCAACCCAAGTTAGTGTAAGAGGCCGTTCTCTAGCTGGAAATAATGAGATCAAATGTGGGGTCATGTATGCAGGATCTGATGGAGCAATACTATTTCTCAGAACAAATTCAAAGACTCCACAAATGTTCCTGCAGTGTTTTGCATATTTACAATTTTTTGGTGTTCTAAAGTCATATCCAATAAATATATTTTACACTGACAAGCAAAATGGTAACATTGCTTTGAACTTGTGACTTTCAGGCTCCATATCTCTCCATCCACTACAGCTTTGTACATGAGGCTACTGTAATTTTATATACAATCTTACCTATCTTATACATAAATGTGACTTGCAAATATTTAGCATCTGCTTCGTTCTGCAGATTCTTTCCTGTAACTGCATTGTTACTGTTTTGCTTCTTAAAATCAAAATGTTATTTTTTATTATTTTGTAATTCCACCTTTTGGTTTTCAATACTGCCTGAATCCTTCTGGGCCCTGGATCAGATCCAAGCAGGTCTTGACTAAAATCTGATCCCAGGTTTCTTCTACACGTTCCCAATGTTGGTGCAGACTGGACTTGGATACAAATACAGCTTTTTCTTCAACTCTACCCACAAGTGTTCAAAAAATCAAAACATTGTTACCCTTTTGCTTGTCAGTTATGTTCTACCTAAATAGCTTGATTATTGTATCATAAGGGGATAAACAGCCGGATGTTACTACAGTAAAGTTATCACTTAAACATGCGCCGTGTATGAGGGAGTCCGGAGTCGGAGGTTTGGGAAATTGAGGATCCGGAGTCGGGGCTTTGGCTTGCCGACTCCACAGCCCTGATTATTTCTATAGCATCACTGTATTTGGCAGCGCTATACAGAGATTGGCATTATTCAGATTGGTCCCTGTTCCCACTGGTGCTCACAGACTAAATTGCAGATTACCCCATTGGTAGGTTTTGGGGAAAAGCAGAGAACCTGGAGGAAACTCAGGGAGAACGTACAAACTTCTGGAAGACGTCATTGGTGGGATTTGAACCCTGGACCCCAGCACTGCAAGGCATCAGTGCTATCCACTGAGCTGCGCCGTGCCAACCAAAGAGCCGCAAGACTGCGCCGTGCCAACCACTGAACCGTCAGGCTGCGCCTTTCTAGTTTTAAGTCAATAGTGACTTTATAAAAAAAAATTATTAACCACAACGCTAGGATTTAACTACCTCCATGGCAGGCACATCACCTATATGGGCACCTGACACGGCTATAGACCAAGGTGAACCAGGGACAGGCGAAGTGTGTTATTACAGGAAACAATACACAAGTACAGCACAAAGCTTTAGGTTCATTTTATGGGAATCCCTTTTATTGGTGACAGAAAAGCCATTTATGCGCAACATAGACAAGGATACCTATTGTTACACAGACAGCAACGGCCTTTGAGTTTCCCAATAATATTTACTGGTTATTATGAGGGAGGTAACAGCAGCCAGACATGGCACTGCTTATTTTTGGTAAAAACAAAAAACTAATCCAACCTGCTGGATAATTGCCTTTTGTCACCATCGATTGGTCCCCAAACCTTTTCCGATTCCATCACAACCGATAGGAAAGCTAATTTCTACAGTACTAGGGGGACGGACACACACACACACACACACAACAGTGACAGAAGGGAGGGGGATCAAATGCATCCACTAAAAAGGGTGATCTCCCATAGAAATGATTGGGAGAAAGCCACGCAAGCACGGCCGTTTACCTATTCGACTTGTAGCTAGCAGGAAGTGGCTTTGTGAGAACTCCCTTTCTAGGGCAACATTCTTATCTCCATAGAATTATGGGAAAAAAAAAAAAATTATATATATATATATATATTTTTTTTTTTTTTTTTTTTTCATTCTCTGGGGATAAGAATTTTGCCCTAGAAAGGGAGTTCTCACAAAGCCACTTCCTGCTAGCTACCAGTCGAATAGGTAAACGGCCGTGCTTGCGTGGCTTTCTCCCACTCATTTCTATGGGAGATCACCCTTTTTAGTGGATGCATTTGATCCCCCCCCCCCTTCCCTTCCCTTCTGTCACTGTCCTGGTGCATCTACTAGTGTGTGTGTATATATTTCCACATACATACACAGTAGGTTGCAAGAGTCTTCATACCCCTTGAATAGTTCGTCATTTTTAAAAGTTGCAGCCAAAAAACATGCATATGTTATGTGATAGAACAACACAAAACAGAAGTATTTGTGAAGTGTAAAAATGTAGTGTGCATATGTATTCAGACCCCTGTAGTCTGATACCCCTTAATAAAATCCAGTGTGACCAATTGAGTTTAGAAGTCCCATAATTGGTAAATAGAGAACATCTGTAGGTAACTTTCTCGGTATAACTACAGCTATTTTGTGAAGGCCTTTGTTAGAGAACGTTCTGATGCTTTCACATGGTGCAGTTTTGTGCATTTTTCCCCCACTTGAAGTATTACACAGCAATTAAACTTTATTACCAGCAAGCTTCTTTCAGTTATCTAAACTGTTTCATAAGGTGTTACAAGTGAGTAGTCAGTTACTTGGTATAGAATTCACAAGACTTCAAACACAATAATTGACCACTCACTTGTAACACCTTAGATAACTGGAAGAAGCCCGAGGATAATAAAGGCAGTTTAAAATTGCACCATGTAAAAGCACCTTTAGTGAATAAACAGCAACATGAAAACAAAGGAACACACCATACACCTCAGGGATAAAGTTGTGGCAAAGTGTATGGCAGGGTGTGGTTTTACAATAACAGTCCAACGCACTGTTCAATCCATCATCCGTAAAAGGAAGGAGTATGGCACAACCGCTAACCTACCAAGACATGGCTGTCCACCTAAACTGACAGCCCAGGCAAGGAGTGAACTAATTAGAGAAGTAGCAAAGAGGCCTGTGGTCATTGTGGAGGAGCTACAGAGATCCAAAGCTCAGGTGGGAGAATCTGTCCACAGGTCCTCCACAAATCTGCCCTTTAAGGAAGAGGGGCAAGGACAAAGCCATTAGAAGCTTTGTTTGCAGAAAGCCCTAGGGAGACCTAAAATGCCAAACGCTATGTGTGGAGGAAACACTGTGTCCCCCTGAATGGACCATCCCCACCATGAAGCCTGGTGGGGGCAGCATCATGGGAAGCTGCAGCTAAATACAGGGGCAATCCTGGAGGAAAAAGTATTAGAGACTGGAGAAGACTTGAGACTGGGGCGTAGGTTTCTCTTCCAACAGGACAATGACCCTAAACATACAGCCAAAGCTACAATGGAAGGGTTTACATTGTATCAATTTCTGTACACTTCAAATACTTTTTGTTGTTCATTTAAGCTCATGGCTGTAACCATTAACCACAAGGAACAGTTCAAGGGGTAGGAAGACCTTTGCGAGCCACTATATACAGTATATGTACACAAACCCATAAATATCCATCTGCTCCACTGCTGAGTGCAGGGCACAGTGGAGCGAGTTTGGAAAAGAGGACTTCCTTCTCCCACTTCCTTGCCTGCCATCTACACCTCACGCAGTATATTCCTGCATAATTCTTAAATGTTAGCACTAACTGAGTGTAGCAGAAGCAGCTTTCTATTACAGTACTGAGTGCATGGCGCAGTGGAGTGAGTTTGGAAAAGAAGACTTCCTTCTTCCACTTCCCTGCTTACCATCTACACATCATGCAGTATATTCCTGTATAACTTTTAAATATTAGCACTGACCGTGTGTTGCAGGAGCAGCGTTCTACTACATTGCTGAGTGCAGGGCACAGTGGAGTGAGTTTGGAAAAGAGGACTTCCTTCTTCCCTGCTTACCATCTACACATCATGCAGTATATTCCTGTATAACTTTTAAATATTAGCACTGACCGTGTGTAGCAGGAGCAGCTTTATACTACATTGCTGAGCGCAGGGCACAGTGGAGTGAGTTTGTAAGACGACTTCCTTTTATACCCCTTCCCGCTTTGGTACTGTGTTCATTTCTATACAGTACTTTGTTGTGGGCACTGACAGTGTAGCCGGAGCTGCTCTTTGCTACACTGGTGGATGGCATTGTTCTAGCACCCCCAGTCATATCACTCTCTATTGGCCCACATATATAAATGCCTTAGCGTGCCATGCACATATATGTATACTTTGTATATGTAGTGTTTGGAGTAAACCTGCAACAACTTTTTGGGAGTCATTACCCATAATTCCCTATAAGACACCTTGAATGCAGAGGTTGCCCAGTTTGTACATGAACTCCTGCATCATTAATCATTTATGGGACACTGGTTTATTACCAAACCAGAATAAATATTATAGATCACATAGGGTCATAGTCCTTCCCCAGAGAGGGCAGATTGTACAGTGCACATGACCAGAGCCGTCACTTAAACCCTTATATCAGCAAAACCTGAATGGCAACAACTGGAAACAAAGTTACAACTGATGTTTACAAATACTTATAATGTTAAGACATAAGGAAAGTCCATACAGGGGGTCACATCTGCTCCGTGCCCTGTATGGGAAAGGGGCTGTGAGGAGGCAGGGCGCTACTTGTGCAGAGGATAGCTGTATGCTCATGTGCAGTGGAGACCACAGGCATAACTTCAAACTCTTGGACCCTAGTGCAAAAAGTGAAATGGGGGGCCCCCCAGTTACTATGCATCATTTACAATACTGGTGTCTTCTTATGTGGCAGAAGGATGTTGGGCCCCCTCAGGCTGCAGGGCCTGGTAGCGACTGCTGCACCCCCTATAGCTACACCCTTGGTGGAGACAATATCTACGAGTTGTGTCCGCGTTTAAATATAGTGTATTGGAGGCATATTACAAGGCTGGTAGCTATGCAGGGGTCACATCTAATTCATAGCAAAACCACATGAGGGCATAAAGGGGCAATGCCATGAAAAATACTAGGATTGTGGACATACATAAACTATAGAGTGAGGAGTTATGAAATTTAGTTACATAGTATGGCGTTCCCTGGTGTTTAAAGTGTGCACCAATGTGCATGTCCACCAAATAAGCTGCCCGCTTGTAGAGACATGCTCAGTCTCTCTGCCCCGTATGTAGCGATCCTCTGTCCAAGGTGTATAGCAACATGCACTTCCACCTGATTGAGCATGTGTGTCCACCAGAACTTGCTTCGTCACTCTCCAGGTTCTTACATAGTAATCTCCTATTTACAGTGGATAGCAATGGGCATGTCCATCTATTGAGAAGAGCGCTGGTGGACACACATGCTCAGTCACTCTTTCCACAGCCAAGTCTCTGCATAGCGATCCTCTGAGCACAGTGTATACAATCTAATGAGCTGAGTGCTGGTGGACACTCATGCTCAGTCATTCCTCCCACAGCCAAGTCTCTGCACAGCGAACCTCTGATCACAGTGTATAGTAGTGTGCACGTCCCCCTAATGAGCTGAATGCTTGTGGACACACATGCTCAGTCACTCCCTTCACAGCCAGGTCTTTGCTATACACTACAAATACAGGATGACTGTAAAAAGACCTGGCTGTGAAGGGAGTGACTGAGCATGTGTGTCCACAAGCATTCAGCTCATTAGGGGGACGTGCACATTGTATACAATGTGCACGTCCCCCTAATGAGCTGAATGCTTGTGGACACATGCTCAGTCACTCCCTGCACAGTGATCCTGAATTTACAGTGTATAGCAATGTGCAAGTCCCCCCTCATGAGCTGAATGCTTGTGGACACACATGCTCAGTCACTCCTTCCACAGCCAGATCTTTGCATAGTAAACGTCTGCTCAGTCTATAGCAATGTGCACCTCCAACAAATAAGCCAAGAGCTGGTGGACACACATGCTTAGTAATAGGTCTGTATGGCACCTATCCCTTCATCGCAGGAAAGTCAGATAGGGCTTACTGCTCTTTAGGGGGCATGTTGTAAAGCTGAGCAGACACTAGAGGGGAGTATATTTACAGCTGCCAGAGGGGGAAGGAGATTGATTCTGTAAAAAGTCAGTCCTCAGCAGCACCAAGAAGGACTAATAGAAGTATGTATATCATATTTTATATACTTGAAACCCAACAAATTACTTTTTACAGCATCCTAGGAATTTTGGTATCAAAATGATTAACATCATACATAAAGCTGGAACTGATGTTGATGATGCCATAAGGAGCACGTATGGAAGCCATTACAACCAGAACAGGAATTCACTCCCACACTGAGGTCATATCCCCCACCTTCCCCTTTTACAATTGATTTGCATTAAAAAAAAAACCTGCAAATCAGCCCAACGGTGTGAATGTGCCTTGGAAGATTTGGCATAAAAGTTAGTGAACCCCTTGCCTGCTGTTCTGTGGTTTAATACCAGATGCAATGGAAATAGTACAGCCAGGTGGGTTCATATGATGTATAGGAAGAGTCCATTAAAAATAGAGCCACGTGTTGCATTGAGGGGTTAATTCAATGTATGGGGGAGGGAAGGCGGGGGGAATACAATGAAGCTGGTGGAGGCATGTGTGGCATTAAAGGGTTAATACACTGTATATAAATAATGCATAGTAAGCAGTATATTATAGAAATGACTTGAAGACCCTACCGCTGCCAGAAGGTAAACACAATCTGTAGGAAGCTTGCATTGAAATTAGTATATAGGGGTAATATGTGGTCTAATCTAGGAAAGGGAGCGCTGTCTCCTATGCAGGGGTTAGTGTAATAAGTGCAGGACTAGAAGTGAAGCCATGTGAGGAAGGGGTTAATACAATGCCAGGGAGTTTGCATTGAAGTTAGTGGAGCCATGTGTAACATCCAGAGCTGTAGGTAAAAATCAAAACACCCTTCTGCCTGGAATACAAGGTGTGGGTAGAGGTCAGTGAGCAGTCACATGTGCTGCTAATACATTCTATAGGAAGAGTCAATGATGGTGGAGACGTATGTGGCCTAAAGAGTTAATGCAGTGTTATATATAAGAACCTGTGGCTGCTACACACTGTACAGGACACATACACTGAAGCAGTAATAGGGAGTGTATGGAAAGGAGCCCTGCCTCCTATGCAGGGGTTAATACAGTGAATGCAGGGCTATTGGGGGGGGGGGGGGAAGTGTTAATATGATGCACTGAAGTTACTCTTGGAGTGGCATTCAAGGCTGTATGTGAAAATCAATGGCCCTTCTGCCTGAAATACAATATATAAGTGGAGTGCAATTGTATTCTTGTGTGGTGTAAAGGGGTTAATATGATGTATAGGAAGACTGTAAAAAGTGTAAAGGGGTTAATACAATGTATGGGAAGGGTGCAGTAAATGGTCGCATGAGGGCTGAAGGGGTTAATACAATGTATGGGAAGGATGCAGTAAATGGTCGCATGAGGGCTGAAGGGGTTAATACAATGTATGGGAAGGATGCAGTAAGTGGTCACATGAGGGTAAAGAGGTTAATACAATGAATACAGGGCTGTTGGTGAAGTGTTAATATGAAGCACTGAAGTATCTAGTGGAGTGGCATTCAAGGCCATATGTGAAAATCAATGACCCTTCTGCCTGAAATACAATGTATAAGATGAGTGCAATAAGTATTCTTGTCAGTGTTAAAAGGGGTTAATATGTATAGGAAAACTGTAATAAGTGTAAAGGTGTTAATACAATGTATGGGAAGGGTGCAATAAGTGGTTGCATGAGGGGTAAAAGGATTAATATAATGTATGAGCAGGTACAATAAATGGTGACATGAGGTAAAGGGATTAATACAACATATGGGACGGAAGGAATAAGTGATCAAATGAGGTGTAAAGGGGGTTAATATATGAAAAGGGTGCAGTAAGTGGTCACAAGTGACAAAGGTTAATATGATGTATAGGAAGACTTATAGGTGTAAAGGGGTTAATACAATGTATGGGACGGATGCAATAAGTGAGGTGTAAAGGGGTTAATATATGAGAAAGGTACAATAAGTGGTCACATGAGGTAATGGGATTAACACAATGTATGTGAGGGGCACAATAAGTGATCAAGTGAGGTGTAAAGGGGTAA
This sequence comes from Phyllomedusa bahiana, assembly GCA_025379985.1. NCBI lineage: Eukaryota > Metazoa > Chordata > Amphibia > Anura > Hylidae > Phyllomedusa > Phyllomedusa bahiana. The sequence goes on from JAODAL010002319.1 coordinate 145,651, forward strand.
CTATAATGTTTGGGAAGGGTGCAAAAAGTGGTCATATGAGGGGTTAATATAATGTATATGAAGAATGCAATAAGTGGTCACATAAGGTAAAGGGGTTATTACAATATATGGGAAGGATGCAATAAGTGATCACACGAGGGGTAAAGGGGTTAATATAATGTATGATAAGGTACAATAAATGGTCACATGAGGTAAAGGGGTTAATACAATGTGTATTAATAGTGTAGTAAGCAGTCATGTGGTGTAAAGGGGTTAATACAATGTTTAACAAGAGTGCAATAAATGGTCACGTGTAATGTAAGGGGGTCAATACGAGGTCTAGGAGGTCACATGTGGTGTTAAGGGGTTAATACGATGTTTAGGCTGTTTGCATTGCGCTTAGTGAAGCCATATTAGTGCAGAGAGTACACATAAAAAAAGTTAGTGAACCCATGCCAGAACCCAGGGTTAACCCAATTATAGGAAGGGACTGAAGTTTAAACCCATCCCTCTGCGCACGCCCCATCCCATGTCCATGAGTTACAGGCTGGCGACCCGGGTGGTGTTGTATCCCCTGTAGAATTAATCCAAAGAGGGGGGGGGGGGTGTCCAGGGTGCAGCAGCCGAGCCCCCCCCCCTTTTAAATGCGTGATGGACCCAGGGGGAAGCAGGCTCGGGTCACGGGGGTTGGTCACCCTTCTTCGACTTGTTTTTATTTATATCCAGGGGGAAAAAGCAGGGTCCTTGCTGGGAGCTGCCCCCTGGAGTTGTGCTGGAGGCGCTGCTTCCCCTGTCATGGCCTGAAAGAAGGGAGGTTGAAAAGAGCAGGCACGGACACAAGCGTGCACAGCTGCGAACAAGGCACCGTCAACAGCTGGGGACTAGAGGAGGCTTTAGGGGAAAATCACTTTAAACCCCTGTACTTCTTCAGTATTTTTCCCCCTTTTTTCCCCCACAGTTCAGTGGAAATTCCCCTTTAAAATTTTCCCCCTTATAAAATGCCCTTTGGGAACGTTTAAAATTTTTTGAAAAAAAATATATGTTGGGATACTTTGGTTTAACATCCTCAATGTAGTTTTGGGGGATGTAGAACCCCCTAATTTTGATCTTTCTTTCTGATCTGAAATTTGTTTTATTACTTGATTTTTTAATGCAAAAAAAAAAAAAAAAAAAAGGGGGGGGGGGGGGGGGGGCAGAATTCCCAAAATTAAAATGGACCCCAATCATTTTTTGGGGGTTTTGGTTTTAAAATGTTTCTCCCCGCCCAATTAATTATTAGGACCATTTTTTTCATATCATACCCTGTATTGTCAAAAGTGGATGCGTGGGTGGTGCGTGGCTAGGTTAAATGAAGGGGGAAAAAATTTGACTACCCACTCTGGGGGAAAACTTTTTCGGGGTTGGGGGGCCCGGGGGGAGGGGGGGGATTTTTCCCGGCATTTGTACCCCGGGGGCGGGGAAAAGACGGGGGGGCACGAAATTGGGAATTTTTTGGGGGTAGGGGGGAAGCCAACCAAATGGCCAATGCCCTTGCTAAAAAACGTTTGGGCCCCCACAAGGATGTCACTGCCCTTGTAACCCTATTTGGGGATGGGGCCCCCGGGGCAGGGATGTGACTGCACCCGTAACCCCATGTGTAGGGGCCCCCCGGGCGAGGATGTTGACCTCTGCTAACCCTACTGGGTATGGGCCCGGGGGGCAGAGGTGCATGACCTCTGCTAAAACCTATTGTATGGGCCCCGGAAAAACGGGTGTCAGCCTCTGCTAACCCTACGTGTATGGGGCCGGGAGCAAGGGTGCAATCTGCAACCCCCCTGGTAGGGCCCCGGGGGGCAGAGGTGTCACTGCACCCCCTTTCTAACCCTACTTGTATGGGGGAGCAGAAGGTGTTGGACCCTTTTAACCCTATGTGTATGGGGCCCCCCAACAAAAAAATGCACTGCACTCTGCTAACCTATGTGTATGGGGCCCCCAGAAAAGGGGTGTTGCCCTTGTAAACCCCACTGTGTATGGGGCCCCGAGCAAACGGATGTCATGCACCCCTGTAACCCTACTGTGTATGGGGCCCCCAAGCAACGGATTTTTCCCGCACCTCTGCTAACCCTACTGGGTTTGGGCCCCCAAGGGGAAAAGGATGTCACTGCACCTCTGCTTAACCGTTTCGTAAAAAAGGTGACAGAAAAGACTTAGATTTTCCCTTTCAGTATCAGATTTGGATCTTCCCTGATTGGTAAAGGGTTGTCTTTCTGAAAAACTGTTTTCTCTTTTGCAAAAGGTGGATTGGGTGACAGGTTTAAAAACATCAAGAACATACCCCTGCAAACCATTGAGGAAGAACACAAGTGTGGTGGGAAATTTAGATGGGGTATTTGAGCCTTTTTTTTACAAAGGATCTCTGCCAATTTTGGTAGAAACCCATACTTCAGAAAAACTGAATTTTGGGTTTAAGACCAAGCTTTAAAATCTATCCTGGCCATAAATTTCCCCGGGCCCGTTGAGCCTCTGTGGGGCTCCTGGATGTGGTGTTGGCCTATGGCCCCCCAGTTGTTTGGGTCAGTCGCATGGGGGGCCCCGGTGGTGGTGTTGGGTTAGGCCCTCCAGAGTGGGGTGCAGTCGCATGTGTGGGGCCCTGGATGGGGGTGTTGGTCTATGGCCCTCCCGCACTGTGGGTGAGTGATGTTTGGGGGCCCCCGGATGGGTGTTGGCTCTATGGCCCCCCAACAGGGGGGGGGGGGGGGGGGGGGGGTTGCGCATGTGTGGGGGCCTGGATGGGGTTTGGGTTATGCTCCTCCAAAGGGTTGGTGAGTAGCATGTTGGCCCCGGGGTGGTGGTGTTGGCTCTATGTCCTCCAGCAGTGTGGGGCAGTCAGATGTGGGGCCCTTTTATGGTGGTTGGGTCTATGGCTCCCCCGCAGGTGGGTGGCAGCAGTGGGGGCCCCCCGGGTGGTGGGGGTTTGGTTATGGCCCCCCCGCACTGTGGGTGCAGTCAGATTGGGGGCCCCCGGGTGGTGGGTTGGTTTGGCCCCCTTTTGGTTAAAACAGCTGTGGGGGCCCCTGGGGTGGTGTGTTGGCTTATGGCCCCCAGCGTGTGGGTGCATCGCATTTTTGGGGCCCTGGAGGTGGTGGGGGTCTATGCCCCCCCAGCAGCTGTGGGTTTCCAATGGTTTGGGCCCCTGATGGTGGTTTGGCTTTGGTCCTCCAGCCGCGGGTGCAGTCTGATGCCTTTGACAAACCAACCGAACCTTATTTAACCCCTTGTAATTTTCAGCGTCTGTCCGCACCTTCCCTTTTTCCGCTTTGAAAATGCTAAATAAGGTCGTTTTCCCAGTTTTAGTTTGGTTGAATTTTTGGCGGATTCAGTATTTTTAAAAAAATAAAAATCCCACTGAAAACCCGTGCCCCTAGCGCAATAAAATCTGAGCTGTAATCTACACGCTGGATTTTCTTTGTCGATTTCTAAACCCCGAAATTAAAATGTTCTATCTTCCCATGGATTCCTGTATACTTCTATGTACTGGGCCGGCCGATATCCGAAAACTGACCTTGCTTTTTTGCCCGCTGCAAAAACCACAGTACTGTGAAAATACTGTTGGATTTCCAATGGCAATTTAACTTATGCCGTGTAGACATAGACATTTTATTAAAGTAGATTTGGGGTCCCAAGGACAGATACAAGGGGGCCCCTGTGTAAGAACACTATATTTTTATAATTTTTAAAAATATTATAAAAAACTCTCTCTCAATATATAATATATAAAAATGTGGTGTTTGTTATATATATAAAAATGTGTGTGTTATATATTAAAAGTGTGGTGTATTTTATAAATATATATAAAAATTTTGGTGTGTTATATAAATTTAATATATAATTGTGTGTTTATATATTTATAATATATAATATTTTCACCACACATACTACAACACACACACCAGGGAGTATGAGCTATGAAAAATATCCAGGATACTACTTGCTACTTTTAAGGTGGCAGGGGGCTTCTTGCCCCTTTTAGGCCCACGTTGCACCTACAGTGTGTTCATCCTTGGTTGAAGATTATTAAACAAATGTTGCATTAAGTTAAATTTTGTTCCTTTAAGTAGAATTGATTCAGTTTACTGCAGTTTACAGTGCCCCATTGCATTTTTGCCCAGTTATCCCCATAACAAGAATTCCCCAGGTCCCCCATAATTTCCCCACACCTCAAATGGCCCCCAGTGGGGCAGAAAAAACTGGTGCCCACCCACAAGGACTGTTCAGGCTGGGGCTATTTTTCATGGAGAAAGAGGCAGAATGTAAAAGTCAGATTGCTATAATCATTTACAATAGCCTTAGTGTGGTCCCCAAGCACCAACTCCACTGGTGGGCACCAGGTGCGGCAGTCCCACACTGCATATTGCTTTTCCACAATATCTTGCAATATTCCTGTTTGTTGCAGGATCAAAACCACAACCGCAGGGCCATACTTACAGCTCAAGGGGTGGCGGGACATAACTGAACCAGTGGGGAGGAACCAAGCTGCTCTGCTACTTGAGAAAGTTATAACAGGTGCAGATAACTAATGAGCAGTAGCTCACACACCCGTCCACAATCAGGATTGCAGAGAGGGGGCCGGATCTGTATATAAAAAAAGGGAATTTCTGGGCAGGATTGAGCTTACAATGTCCGCTGATTAAAAGTTGGGAGGTATGGATGGCCGTGACCCTTTAATTCCAGGCAAACTAAGCCCACTTGTGCCCCTCACTCTATCAGTGGGGGTCTCCAAGCCTGGACCCTCAAACTTACAACTTCAAACATGTGAAGGATTGATATTACCAACCTGAACTCAGGTTTTTTTTTTTTTTTTTTTTTACATTTTTCTCTTCTCATCTCCTCTGGACAATTCCAGTTCTAGATACCTGCACTATGATCAGTCATTTAGTTGTCCTATGACTTGCAGTACCACTTCTCACCACTGTGGCAGCAAATCCTTAACATACTCACAAATGCAGCGGCTGCACCAGTACTGCTATGGGATGTGAGTAAGGCAGATCCAGTGGTGTGATCAGTAGAGTACATAGCACCCAACCATCTGTTTTGCATGCTATGAAATGGACCTGATAGAGGTGGCCTTATGTGCACCAAGGCAACCATTTATAGGGGACATAAGAAATGTTTGAAACCAATGAGCCTGTAACCCAAATATTCTAGTGCCCATTCTGTGTCCCACGAGCCCCATTCCCCAAGGTCTATGCATAAAGAATTGCTGCATGCACAGGTTTGTACCATAGACCTATACGTGCTGTATGCAGGCTTGCGTTCAGAAATTTCTGGCCCCATACAGCCCCCTCTTTTGATAGGTAGGACCCCATTAAATAGGTATGTAGGGAAGCTCATTATTCGGTAGGTCTCCCAATATGTTAGTGTTTAGGCTTCCTATTAGATAGGTAGGTCTCCCATTAGTTAAGCAGGTAAGCCTTTGCATTGGGTAGGTAGGAAAGTCCCCAATAAGTTAGGTAGGTAATCCCTCACTAGGTAGGCCTACCATTAGGTAGGTAGAGAGGTCTCCCATTATGTAAGTAGGTAAGCCCCCATTTGGTATGACTCCATTATTATTATCATTATTATTATTTATTTTATAGCGCCATTGATTCCAGGGCGCTGTACATTCGAGGGAGTTACATACATAACATTACATAACATTACATAACAGTACAGTGATAAGTTGTAATGACAATTGGCACGACAGAGGGAGAGAGGACCCTACCCGCGAGGGCTTACAATAAGTAAGACCACATTAGGTAGACCTCCTATTAGGTAGGTAATCCCCCATTAGGGGGATAGGCCCCCCACTAGGAAGGTAGGTAAGTCCTCGATTAGCTAGATACAGTGGGGAAAATAAGTATTGGATACACTGGCAATTTTGCAAGTTTTTCCACCTGCAAAGAATGGAGACGTCTGTAATTTTTATCGTAAGTTCACTTCAATTGTGAGAGATAGAATCTAAAAAAAAAACCAAGACAATCACAATGAATGATTTTTATATAATTAATTTGCATTTTATTGCATGGAATAAGTATTTGATCACTGACCAACCAGCACAAATTCTGGCTCTCTGTTAATTTTTCTTTAAGAAGCCTCCTGCTCTGCACTCATTACCCGTATTAATTGCACCTGTGTGAATGCATTCCTTGTATAAAATACACTTGCCCACACAATCATTCACACTCCAACCTCTCCACCATGGCCAAGACCAAAGAGATGTCTGAGGACACCAGGGATAAAATTGTAGCCCTGCACAAGGCTGGGATGGGCTACAGGACAACAGGCAGCAGCTTGGTGAGAAGCAAACAAATGTTGGTGCGATAATTAGAAAATGGAAGAAACACAAGATGGCTATCAGTCTTCCTCGGTCTGGGGCTCCATGCAAGATCTTGCCTTGTGGGGTAAGATTGATTGTGAGAAAGGTCAGGAATCAGCCCAGAGAAGGACCTGGTCAATAATCTGAATAGAGGTGGGGCCACAGTCTCACAGATCACCATTAGTAACACACTGCGCCGTCATTTATTAAAATCCTGCAGGTCACAAGGTCCCCCTGCTCACACCAGCACATGTATAGACACGTTTGAACCTCACCAATGACCATCTGGATGATCTAGAGGAGGGAGAAGATCATGTGGAGAGATGAGACCAAAATAAAACTTTTTGGTATCAGCTCCACTCGCCGTGTTTAGAGGAAGACGAATGAGTACAACCCCAAGAACACCGTTCCAACCTTGAAGCCTTGGGAGGGGGAACATCATACTATGGAGGGACTTTTCTGTAATGGGAACAGGGCAACTTCACCGTATTGAACGGAAGATGAATGGAACTATGTATCACAAGACTCCCTCAGTAACAGCATTGAAGATGGCTCATGGCTGGATCTTCCAGCAGGATAATGACCCGAAACACACGGCCAGGGCAACTAAGGAGCAGCTCAGTAAGAAGCATTTCAAGGTCCTGGAGTGGCCGAGCCAGTCTCCGGACCTGAACCCAATCAGAAATCTTTGGAGGGAGCTGAAACTCAATATAGGCCAGCGACAGCCCCGAAGCCTGAAAGATCTGGAGAAGATCTATATGGAGGAGGGGGCCAAAATCCCTGTTGCAGTATGTGCAAACTGGGGCAAGAACTACAGGAAATGTCCGACCTCTGTAAACGCAAAGGTTTCTGTACCAAATATTAAGTTCTGTTTTTCTATTGTGTCAAATACTTATTTCATGCAATAAAATGAAAATTATTTAAAAATCATACAATGTGATTTTCGGGATTTGTTTTAGATTCTGTCTCTCACAGTTGAAGTTGTACCTATGATAAAAATTACAAACTTACCCATTCTTTATAGGTGGGAAAACTTGCAAAATCGCCAGTGTATCAAATACTTATTTTCCCCACTATAGGTAGGTGAGCCCCCTCCAATGTAATTCTTCCAAGGGAGAATATTCCTGTTATACAGCAAGTGCTGAATCATACCGTTATTGTTTCCTATGAGTTCAGTGTAAATCATTGTCATTTCCGATAATCTGTTACAATGTATCAGTGCCGGTAAAACGTATCAGCCTGGAATCCAGGCATTTCAGGTCTGTGGATTGTAAAAACCCTCAGTTTGAATGAAAAAGAAGATTATTTTCAGCTATTGCAAGCCGAGATCTTGTAAATTAAGTGGAACTGAAACATAACATACATCAGAAAGATAAAGAAGTTTTCACATATTATTTAAGCTTCATATATATAACCAGACCTACACTCATTCAAAAATGTATCGCAATGTATCCAAGCTATTAGGGAGCATCAGCTTAGCAAGTACATACAAGGTGGCCCAGGGCCGTAGCTATTGCTGCAGCAGCTGCTACAAGTCCCAAAGCCTGAGGGGATCCACTAAGGTGCAAGAACTTTGGACATTTTAGTAAAAAATAACAGGTTTGTGGCTTTCTGCTATCTAGTGCTGCAGTGTTGCTTATTCTATATATGGGTGTAATCAATACCTTTCAGTATTATCGCTTATGCTGCTGATTAAATTTCTGGCCATGAGGTTTTAGGGCCTATCTAATTTTGCTGTGGAGCCATATGATGTCTCGTTATGCCTCTGGTCTGGCCATGTCAAAATTATAACCAACCCAACCTGTTCTCCAGGTTCTCCCACAACAACTGGTTCAGTGCATCTGCCTGTTCTAATGCTTGACTTGGTGGCTGCTTCCTTCTTCCTTGTTTCTTAGTGGGTCCCTTTGGCCACTCCTGACTCCATGACATACCCCTGGGCAAAGCTTTAACTCTGTGCTATGTTTCATGAAAAAGCTGCCATTAGTGGGCGCTCTTATCCAGTGTAGCCTCTATAGTCCCCTATGATTACAATTAGAGGGGGCTGTTTTTAAATCTAGTCTCTATAGTCACTTATCAATACAGTTAACCTCTATAGACCGCTATTGATACAATTAGCCCGTTAGTGGGTGCTGTCCTCCAATCTAACCGCTATAGTTTCTTATCAATACAATTAGTCCAGTCTAGCCTATATAGTCCCCTATTAATACAATTAGTTGGCGCTGTTCTCCAGTCTAGATTCTATAGTCACTGATCAGCACAATTAGCCCATCATTGGCCGTTGTTCTCCAGTCTAGCCTCTACAGACCCCTATTGATAAAATTAAACAAGTATTGGGCGCTTTTCTCCAGTCAAGTATCTGTAGTGTCCTATCAGCACAATAAGCCTATTATTGGTTGTTGTTCTCTAGTCTAGCCTCTATAGTTACCTATGGATACAATTAGCCCATTAGTGGGCGCTCTTCTCCAGTCTAGCCTCTATAGTCACCTATCAGCACATTTAGTCCATTAGTGGGCGCTCTTCTCCAGTCTAGCCTCTACAGACCCCTATTGATACAATTAGCCCATTAGTTGGCGCTTTTCTCCAGGCTAGCCTCTACAGATCCTCTATTGATACAATTAGCCCATTAGTGGGCGCTGGTCGCCTGTCTAGCCTCTATAGACCCATATTCATATAATTAGCCCATTAGTGGGCGCTGCTCTCCAGTCTAATCTCTATAGTCACCTATTGATACCATTAGCCCATTAGTGGGCGCTCTTCTCCAGTCTAGCCTCTATAGTCACCTATTGGCACAATTAGCCCATTAGTGGGCGCTCTTCTCCAGCATAGCCTCTACAGACCCCTATTGATACAATTAGCCCATTAGTGGGCGCTCTCCCCAATCTAGCCTCTATAGTCACCCATTGGCACAATTAGCCCATTAGAGTGTCCTGCACATGCTACTTGCACTATGGCCATACGGGATGTATTGCATGAAAATAATCCCTACTACAAAACAAAATCAAAACTGTACACAAAGCAGAGGAAAAATACTGAGGTGACATGTCTGATGGAGAGCTGAAACAGAAATCCAATTACAGAACCAGGGGTGCTAGAAAATAAACAATTCCTATCCCCCCGAGACAGCACTTTAGCTCTATAGACGGCATTTATGTCTGAATTTCGTCTCAGAAAATGCATCAATTTAATAAGTGGATCCATTAGCATAGATGAAGACTGCGGTATAATGTCTCCCAGAGCAGCGCTCCTCACATGTTACCACTGACGAAGATTAAGAGCCACTTCCAAGTCTATTCAGTGACTGTCATGATAGAACGGTAAAGTCTCTTTCATTTAAAGAGAACCTGAGGCCGTTCCTGACTTGTCTGTTTTAATAAATTGTTGTGTTCCCTGTAAAATAACAATTCTGGAGCCTGTTCTCTTATATCTCTGTACTGTTCCTCTGTTATTCCTCCTGGAAATGTAGTACTGAATCTGTCAGCTGGGCGTTACCAATTGGGGGTGTGTCCTTGCCTAGCCTGACATTGTCCAATCAGTGCTGTATATTCAAACTTACCATTTTTTAAATATTTATGTTATCCAAATGATAGCACATCTAAAACCAAGGGCCGCTGTGGCCAAATTGTTGAGAAACGGACATAGGTTTTTTTTAGGAAGACAAAAGTTTTAATCAACACCATTATTTTATTTTTCTATGTCATTTACACCGGTTTTGCCAATTGATCATAGGTGATGAACATCTGGGCGGTTGCTGTTTAACTCTGCATAGACGTTCCAGTAGAGAGCACAGCTGCTGGAGTGGAGGGCTGGCTGTCATGGTCAGCCTGGCTCTCCAGGCAGAAGGCAGGGACAATTTATTACCATTCCTGCCTTCCCCATCACTGTATGTACAGCATTCAATGAGCGCTGCAGATACAGTATAACAGGAAGCCAACAGGCTTCCTGCTTTCTGGTCGTCATGTGACCTCCAGGGCTCGGTATTTGCAGATTCTGCTGGGTCTTATCAGACCCAGATCAGCTCAGCAGTTATTCCATATATATGGGCGCTCTTCTCCAGTCTAGCCTCTAAAGACATGTTATTTTTTAACTTTTTTTTCTTACCGTTTTCCCCTTTGACTGCAGCTGATATATATGTATGAATGCGCACACATAAATATATATATACACTCACCGGCCACTTTATTAGGTACACCTGTCCAACTGCTCGTTAACACTTAATTTCTAATCAGCCAATCACATAGCGGCAACTCAGTGCATTTAGGCATGTAGACATGGTCAAGACAATCTCCTGCAGTTCAAACCGAGCATCAGTATGGGGAAGAAAGGTGATTTGAGTGCCTTTGAACGTGGCATGGTTGTTGGTGCCAGAAGGGCTGGTCTGAGTATTTCAGAAACTGCTGATCTCCTGGGATTTTCACGCACAACCATCTCTAGGGTTTACAGAGAATGGTCCGAAAAAGAAAAAACATCCAGTGAGCGGCAGTCCTGTGGGCGGACATGCCTTGTTGATGCAGAGGTCAAAGGAGAAATGGGCAGACTGGTTCGAGCTGATAGAAAGGCAACAGTGACTCAAATAGCCACCCGTTACAACCAAGGTAGGCAGAAGAGCATCTCTGAACGCACAGTACGGCGAACTTTGAGGCAGATGGGCTACAGCAGCAGAAGACCACACCGGGTGCCACTCCTTTCAGCTAAGAACAGGAAACTGAGGCTCCAATTTGCCCAAGCTCATCGAAATTGGACAGTAGAAGATTGGAAAAACGTTGCCTGGTCTGATGAGTCTCGATTTCTGCTGCGACATTCGGAGGGTAGGGGCCGAATTTGGCGTCAACAACATAAAAGCATGGATCCATCCTGCCTTGTATCAACGGTTCAGGCTGGTGGTGGTGGTGTCATGGTGTGGGGAATATTTTCTTGGCACTCTTTGGGCCCCTTGGTACCAATTGAGCATCGTTGCAACACTTTGTGGAATCTATGCCACGAAGAATTGAGGCAGTTCTGAAGGCAAAAGGGGGTCCAACCCGTTACTCGCATGGTGTACCTAATAAAGTGGCCGGTGAGTGTATATGTATAGTAAAGGAAGATGGTGGAACCGGCGCACATGTGTATCCAGGAATGCCAATGATGCAGGCAGGGAGATCCAGAAAATTACTTTATTATTCTAAAAAAGGCTAGGGCGATAACCTCAGCCAATCTAAAACAATTTAAAAGCAAGTAAAACCCGACGTGTTTCGTGTTTATCAAACGCTTTCTCAGGGATATATATATATATATATATATATATATATAATATATATATATATATATATTATATATATACATAAACATCTATGTATATATGTGTATATATATGTATATAGATTCATAAATATAAATCAGCTGCGGTCAAATGGGTCAATGGTAAAAAAAAAAATCTTTAAAAAAAAATATCAGGAAAAAATACGTACATGTACAATATGTACATTGAAAAAATTAAAAAAAACACAGAAAAGTTATAAAAAACACTACCTGCCCAAAGCACAACCTTAAACCCTGCCCCTGACCAAACTTTCTATCACCTCCATAGAAAAGTCCATCATGAAAATGTGACACAATTACAAAACTTATTTTCATGCCACTTTTGTTGTGAAATAAATAAATGTAAAAAAACAGACTTTTTTTTACTACTTTCTTTCAAATTAGAAAAAAAAAATCCTATGTAAACATAAAAAGAAAGCCTAACATATCATGAAAAAAAGGTATAAACAAAATAGTAGAATAACTGAGTGTGAAAAAATATTTTCTGTACAAACCTGCGTGTACCAAGGAAAAGGAAAATGTGCCCATTCAGGTAGGAGGTCCGGGCGGGGTTGGGGCAGGAGCTGGTTGAAATATCTGCATGGTTATAGAACTCCTTTCATGGAAAAATGACTAGATGAGCTTAGCCACACCCCTTTAAATAATTCCCACCCTTAAACTTAGCCACACCCTTTAACAAAGCTCCGCCCTTTTAACTAAGCCCCACCCATTCCGTGGTCCCCAGTGGAAGATGGAGGGGATCAGATGGAGATAGACCACTGTCTTCTCTCTGATATATAGTTTGTTTCCAGGCTTTGTTCAAAGTCCTACAGGCCTAACCATGGTGCAATTTTTCAGTGTTTATATATATAATATATATATATATATAAATATATATATATATATATATAATATATATATATATATATATATATAATATATATATATATATATATATATATATAGTATATATATATATTGTGTTACTGTCACTTTAAAATTTCAAGCTTGTCAGATTTAAAGCCTGGCAATGCGGTCCGGTGCACTTTTCTAAAAAAAAAAAAAATTCCATTAAGTCCCTTTTAATTAGAAACAATGGAGGTAAATGGGTCTAACGCTGTTATCTACCTGAAAGTGTCTTCCCCGCGGATTTTAATGACCAGAGTCTCATATAACATCATCATTTTATTAATAGATGAAAGAAATCCATTCACCTTTGTTGGCCAAGGTTAAAATACACGTTCTACCTACAGGAGAGGCGCTGTCATTAATTTGTGTTAACTGTAGACTTAGCGGACTGGATGTAGCGCAGATGGAGTAGAATTTAGGGCCCTATGTATGAAATCTGTCCAGCAGTAAGACTGTCCTTGTTGCCCATAGCGACCAATCAGAGCCTATAACAACCAATCAGAGCTCATAGCGACCAATCAGGCCTATAACAACCAATCAGAGCTCATAACAACCAATCAGAGCTCATAGCAACCAATCGGAGCTCATAGCAACCAATCAGAGCCCATGGGAACCAATCAGAGGTCATAGTGACCAATCAGAGCTCATAGTGACCAATCAGAGCCCATAGCAACCAATCAGAGCTCATAGTGACCAATCAGAGCCCATAGCAACCAATCAGAGCTCATAGCAACCAATCAGAGCCCATAGCATCCAATCAGAGCTCACAACAACCAATCAGAGATCTTAGCAACCCATCGGAGCCCATAGCAACCAATCAGAGCTCACAACAACCAATCAGAGATCATAGCAACCAATCGGAGCCCATAGCGACAAAACAAAACTCATAGTAACCAGAGACCATACCGACCAATCAGAGCTCACAACAACCAATCAGAGATCATAGCAACCAATCGGAGCCCATAGCAACCAGAGCCCAGAGCGACCAATCAGAGCCCATAGCGACCAAACAAAACTCATAGTAACCAGAGACCATACCGACCAATCAGAGCCCATAGCAACAATCAGAGCTCATAACAACCAATCAGAGCCCATAGCAACCAATCAGAGCTCATAGCGACCAATCAGAGCCCATAGCAACCAATCAGAGCCCATAGCAACCAATCAGAGCTCAAGCCCGCTGCCCCCATAGACATGAATTGTTCACGGCATGTAATCGCCGCAAGTAATAGACATGTCACTTATCTCCCCACGTGTACAATACATATTGTACGTACAGGGAGATGCTGCGTAATCCATAGCTCTCATAGATAACCGTAATTGCGGCGCGCATTTCGTCTCGTATAACGTGCAATACGCGGTGAAATAGGAGGTGAAATGCACGCCAATATAAGCCGTGTGAACATGGCCTTACTGCTCAGCTCTGGTGTGAGAATACTAAATATTGTCAGCAATTACCTAATAAGTAGGAAGACCCCCCTCCTTCCAGTGCAGAAAAAGATTACCCTATTTTCCTTTCATGTATTTCTCATAGTCTAGTTTAATCTTATCTCTCCCTGTGAAGAGAACAATGGAACAATCATTATGTCATTACCTACTATTTGTAATGCGATTACGTAGAGATAATACAACTGAAGTAAAGTGAGATTGGAGTGCCCTGCCAAACAAAGTGTTCTTTTACACCTAGAGATGGATAATATCAGGCAGGCAGTAAGGGGAGCTCACTGTAACGGACGCTCAGTGAGCGGGAGGTGGATCGTCTGGTCATCACGAGATGTTGGCGTACCCTACGCCGAGGAGCGGAGTCTAAGGGGCCCCTCGTATTCACCGGAGCCCGCCGCAAGGCAGGACGGGCTTTGCCACAGGGAATCCCCCAGGTGTCTACCCCCGACGTAGGACCCAGTGGTGACAGCCGAAACTTGGTAGAGTTGGCATGGAGGAAACTGGAGTGTAGAACAAGAGCTGAGCAGAACCGGACGTGGCAGATGCAGATGAGCACGATAAACGTAGATGATAAACGTGGGCTGGAACAGGAATGCTGACGGAATGGACAAGGAAATCCCCAGAGAGCACAAGGACATCACTAGGAAAGGTAGTGTGGCACAAATTTCAAACTAGGCACTCGGAGACGGATGTGCTTGGAGGAGAGCCAGACTTTGTCCCCAGGTTGGTATATGGGAGGCTCTCTGCGCTTCTTGTCGGCTTGCGTCTTAAGATGGGCGTCAGCTCAATGCAAATTTTGACGGGTGAGTTGCCAAATATGAAAAAAGTCTCGTTCTAGTGTATTGGCTGCAGGAACTTCCAAAGAGCCAGAGAGCTGCAGAGGAAGACGAGGGTGTTGGCCAAACACCACGTAGAAAGGAAACTCTCCAGAGGACTCGCTAGAATGGTTATTGTAGGCGAACTCTGCCCAGGGGAGCAGAGAGACCCAATCGTCTTGCTGAGCTGAAATAAATTGGCGCAAATAGTTTACCAGGACCTGGTTGACCCGCTCCACTTGGCCATTGGATTGCAGATGGTAGGCAGACGAGAAATCCAACTTGATTTTCAGCAAAGAACACAGGGCACGCCAAAAGCGAGAGGTGAATTTCACTCTTCTATCAGAGACGATGTTTGAAAGTATCCCATGTAAGCGGAAGATGTGCTGCACGAACAATGAAGCCAGCTGCGGAGCCGAAGGAAGACCTGGCAGAGGTGTAAAATGTGCCATTTTAGAAAACCGGTCCACCACGACCCAGACAACCGAACACCCCTTGGAGGACGGGAGAGCAGTCACGAAATCCATTGCGGTGTGACTCCATGGTCCTTCTGGCACTGTCAAAGGCAACAGGAAACGAGTGGGCCGTAGACAAGAGCTCTTATTTCGGGCACAGTTAGGGCACGCGGCCACAAAATCCCTGACATCCTGCGGGGGAGGGCCACCAGTTGTGACGTGCGATAAGATGAAGGGACTTACGATCCCCAGAATGGCTGGCCACTTTGGAAGCATGACCCCAAGACAGAATGCGCTTCCTCAGGGCGGGGCGCACGATTGTCTTACTAGGTGGAATTTTACGGGAGCAACATGGACGAGGCGGTCCGGAGGGATTAGGTACTGTGGCTCAGATTCAGCATCAGAGGCATCCGTGGCCCGGGACAGAGCATTGGCATTGAGGTTTTTTGCGGCTGGCCAGAAATGGAGGGTAAAGTTGAAACGGGAAAAGACTAGCGACCAGCGGGCCTGACGAGGATTCAAATATTGAGCCGTCTGCAGGTATAGACGATTTTTGTGATCCATGTAGATGGTCACCAGATGTAGAGCGCCCTCCAGAAGATGCTGCCATTCGCCCACGGCAAATTTGATCGCCAGCAGTTATCTGTCCCCGATGGAGTAGTTCTTCTCGGCAGAAGAGAAGGTTTTAGAGAAGAAGCCACAGGTAAGAAATTTGCCTTTGGTGGACTTTTGCAGAAGTACGGGCTCCTCCCCCTACTGAAGAGGCACGATTCAGGAAAAAAGGACTATCTGGATCCGGGCGGTGAAGAACAGAGACGGAGGCAAAGGCTTCCTGAGCCTTTGAGGTTCATAGACGAGGGTTACTGCCCTTCCTGGTGAGGGCAACAATAGGAGCTATAAGCGTAGAGGAATGTGGGATAAATTGGCAGTAATACGTTAGAGGGACCCATAAAAGCTGCTGGATTCTCAGAGTACCGACAGGGCATGGTCAGTTTTAATACTGCAAAGACTTTTCGATGCCATTAGATAGACATGTGCAAGATTATGTAACCCCATGAATGGTAAACTGGTCTGTTCAAATAAACACTGTCTCCAACTTGGCGTAGAGATGGTTTATCCTCAGACGGGAGAGTACTTAGTCAGAAACTATGATACCGATAAGGTGTAAGATCCGGAGAGTAAAATTAGGATTCGTCCTAGTATGCAATGGTAGAGAAAGGTCTCGGAAAGATGTCATACACGAACTCTTGGAACACAAGCTGGGGAATTGCAGAAACCAAAGAGGCATGACCATATATCTCCGTATGGCCATGCCCGGGTGGTTAAAGGCTGTCTTTTCCACTCATCCTCCTTCACTATTCCAGATCAAAGTTGTAGAGTGCCGCCGAAGTCCAAGCCTGGAGAAGACTGTGGTCTCCCCCGGATTTTCTGGTT
The DNA here is from genome assembly GCA_025379985.1 of Phyllomedusa bahiana. Lineage (NCBI taxonomy): Eukaryota > Metazoa > Chordata > Amphibia > Anura > Hylidae > Phyllomedusa > Phyllomedusa bahiana. The sequence continues at coordinate 162,294 of JAODAL010002319.1, forward strand.
GAAGAGTTTTAGAAATCAAAGCAGCGGGTAACGGTTCTTCAATGGTGATTTTCTATTAAGACCTCCGACAAGACTTATGCAAGGGCCGCAAAGACCCATCATTCTTTCTTCTCGAGCAAAAAATAAGCCGCCCCCCGCGAGATGAGACTTTTGGAAGAAGCCCTTTTCAGATTCCCCTTGATTATGCCGACATAAGCTTCCCAGTTTCAGGGGTCCAAGATAGTGGATATACACACTATCCTCTCCTGTCACACATTCGTGTCATCTGGCCTGGTCCGTGCGCGAAGGCTCGCTGCGACCCATAACTGCGGCCATATTTTACTTTTTCTTGTGTGAACACTGCTTCCTTCGGACTCTAATAGATTACTGGCCAATGCCCGTGGGCCAGGAACTTTCCACAGCACTCTCTGGGTTAACTCACTCTCAGTTATTGACAGATTCTCTCGCTTCTATCACCTCAGCTCTCTTTCTCCCCTTCCCTAATTATAACCACACTTCCTTCTATCCTTCGCCTGCTAGAGGTTATTTTTTTCCCTGTAGTTCGCCGTATTTGCTTCCTCGATTGCTATGTCGAGCTCCTGACCATTTTGGCTTTGGCACTCCCTGATTTTTCCCCATCTCTGTCTCACTTCCCTCTGTAGCCACGTTTGCCCGTGTCTCTGCTTGCGACTTTTTGACTGCCCCCTTCCTCGTTGTCTCACGCCTCTGTACCCTCGTTGACCAGATACGTTGCCTGACTTTGGACCGAGCCTGACTACTCTTTTGTTTGTTGTCTCTTTGTCTCCCCCTAATTCACCACTCGGTCCACCGTCTTGTCACACTTATAACAGTTGCAGCTATCAGTCTTCTGGTTGGGGCAGGGCCTTTAAGAGTCGGTTCCCCAAAGGCAGGGACAGGGCTGGGATCAAGTCATGGCCCCCGCTTTGTCTGTGGTGTGTGTCCGACCATCCCTGACATTTATACAGGGACCATACTCAAAAACCTTCTCACCCTGCGGATTCAGATAAGAAGTACCGATCTGTCGGTCCTCCCGGACCGTCTGGATGAGTTAACCACCGCAATTCAGGGCATGGAGGGCCTTATTCCCCAGATCTCATCCGACAGCTGCCATGTTCTACTCCGCCTCCTGATCAGTCGTCAGTATATCGGGCCCCTCCCCGGGTTTGTGGGTCAAGTTACAGCATTAAACCAAACACTTCGACTTCCTGACTGTTTCGAGGTAAACCCCTGACACTAATCTTTCAGACTCGGTACCTCTCCAGGGAACACCTGTCGCCTCTATTCTTTCGAGTCAAACAATCTTTTTTCCCTCAGGAGCTGAGAAAGTTGCCATGGCGGTGTCCCTCCCTCCAGGGTCCACCCTCAGAGTTGGGCATTGAGCATGCCTCCTGAGGGCCCATGATGGTAGAAATCGTGGACAAATATCTTTCTTACATTGGCCCATATTTATGATGACCCTAACCGGGGCAGCGTTGGCGCGAAACTCATCTCTTATCCATCCGAGCAGGGTCATCGCACTGCTGAGGAGTACTGCTCTTGAATTTCCGCCATGGGAGCTCGCAATTGGTGGCGCTGATCCCACCTCTGGAAAACCCTCCTTCAGACAGTCGCTGTCAGAAAGCTGTGAAGGGAACATGTGATGGTCAGTCAGTCCTACTCCCTTGAGAACCTTAATGGATTTTTATGACCTTAGCTGTAATCTATCGACAGAAGTGAGAGAAGAACGCAAGGTGAAAAGATGGGGGGTTTTTCTGGAAAGTTTTAGATCGAAGAGAGATTTCCCCTGTTAATCTTTCTCCACTATGTCTGCTACAACCCCACTTGCCACTCTTTTCACCATCGTCCTGCTGCTGCTCGTGGAAGAACCCATGGTGTTGAGGCCTCCGCTCGCGGCTATCAGGAGGAAACGATCGAGCGGACAATGCCTTGTGTATCTTTAACTACTGTTGGGGAGGTACCTCCATGCCTGAGGAGTCTGCCCTACCCGGTCCTAAGTCCGAAGACCGGTGGAGATCGGCAAACGCTGATAGGATACTCAGGCGTACAGGTACCCAAATTGGGATCACAAGATTTCTGTTGCCGGTAACCTTTAATTTCCTCGGCCAAGGAGTTTTGTGTGTCAAGCTATGAACGATTCAAGGAGCAGCTGTTAGTTCATAGTATCTGTGGCCCAAGCCTTAGGGTAGAGCAAATCCCGTTATGTTCTCCCTTTTCGTTTCTCTACCATATGTGCTGACTCTACCCCTTAGTGGGGGAAGAATAGAAAACCTTAGCACCACTATAAATTACGTTTGACTGTTTTGGTGCCCAGCATTCCGAAACAATTGTTTTTTTTTGTAATGGAGTAACTTACTACTGATATAATTTTTGGCTTCGGTTACGCCTATCATAATCCTGTGCTTGACTGGAGGACCTGCTGAGAGGTAAATGGGGGAGTCATGTGGTCCTCATTTGAAGACTGTAACAGTCCATGGTGTGTTCTAATAAATGATGATTATACATCCCGATTTCCGTCCTGATTTTTGAAGATGTCCCTTGATTGAAGTCCGTTGGCGGACCGGACCTTCCCCGCCGCATCGTGCCATATGAATGCGCTATAGACCTGTTCCAGGGGCCAAGCTGCCTAAGGGGTCCCAGTATTTTCAACTTATCTACCCCGGAAACGGGAATCTAATGCATCAATATATCAGGATAAGCCTGGAAAAAGTCACATACTACCATGCCACCTCGCGCGGTGGGGTGCTGGTTATTTTCTTTGTCGAGAAAAAAGATGGAGGCCACCGTCCCCTGGTATGACTACAAGGGAGCTCAATAAATCACTATAAAAGACGGCAAGCAACCCCCACTTACCCTGATAGCCCGGATCTTTTTAGCCAGAGTCGGTGCCCGATGTTTTCAAAATTGATCTCCGTGGAGGGCATACAACCTAATCCTGGAATCAGGAGAAGGGACGAATGGAAGACGGCCTTTAAATACACCCTGAAGGGGCACATCGAATACCTAGTCATGCCGGTGTTGGTCTTTTAATGCACCGCCGTCTTCCAACGCGAATTGTAATGACATTCTTTAGAGACTTCTGGGTCGGTTTGTTATTGAGTACTTTAGATGACACCTCATCTTTTCCGCGGATTATGATACTCATCGGAAATCATGTAAGGAGGTCCTCTCCAGTTACGTCAGAATCAATTAGCGCCAAACTGTCTAAATGTCTGTTCGTAGTCCAGGAGATAGGGTTCTTGGGTACATACTTAGTCCAGTGCTATAAGTATGGACCCACAAAAGGTTTCGGCCATCCACACAGTGGGTTGAGACCTACTACCCTAAAGAGATCCAAACGCTTTTTAGGTTTGCTAATTACTCATCAGCAAATTTATCAATGAATTTTCTCCTTGATTGTTAAAAACCCCGTCACTGACCTTACATAAAGAAAGGGGCAGAACCCCCCAACCTCCTGGACACCTGAGGCCGAACAGCCATTCTCTACCTGAAAATATATTTCACTTCTGCACCTGTCTTCTGGTCCACCCCAGATCCTGAACAACCTTTTGTCGTAGAGGTTGGACGCATCTGAAAACAGGGGTGGGAGTCTGTCCTTACCCAGGAACTGAACCTTATACTAATCTCGTCGGCCCATTGCCTTCTTCTCCTCCAAAAGGTTCTCCACCGCGGAGTACAACTACATATTGTAACCGGAACTGGCTAGCCATAAAATGGGCTTTTGAAGAAGGAGGCACCTTCAGAGGGGCCAGAACATCGGGTGACTGTTCTTACAGACCATAAAAATCTGTTTGTAATCTGAATAATGCTAAAACGGTTGAACCCCCTCAAGTCACGATGGCTCGTTTTATTTACTAGTTCAATTTTGTGGTGACCTATCCTGTCCAGGGCAAAAATGTTAAGGCTGTACCCTTGTCCCGAAGCTTTGGTATAAGTGACATCTCGGAGGATGACCCGAAAATATCCTCGCTCCGGAGTGGTTGTTGCTCACCCCTTTACCAGCTGACCTTAGTCTCCACATTGCGAACCACTCAGGGCTTGGCCCCTCCCAGTAAATCCCCCCTGTAAAACTCGTTGTATCCATGTCATCTCCCGTTTTGAAAATCTTGGAGGAGGTCCACTCCCAGCTTCTGTCTGGGATCCTGGACATCGCGCGAGGCACCGGATACCTCCTTCTCGTACCTATTGGTGGGGCACTCGTGGCAGCGTGATGTCGGGAATTTTGTTACTGCTTGTGAGACGTTGTGCCTGGGCTAAGGTACCCCGGCAAACTTCCTGAAGGATTATTGCCACCCTCTGGCCGTTGCCCAATAGCACCAGGTCCCACATATCTATGGATTTTATTACCCGACCTTCCCCATTCTAAAGTGTAAGTCTTAATTTGGGTGGTGGTGGACCCGATTCTCTAAAATGTGTCCCATCTTATTGCTCTAAAAAGAAATTACCATCCACAGCCAAAACCCCGCCGAGATTTATTTTGTTCCGTCATATACTGAGACTTCATGGTATTCCTTCCAGTATTGTTGTCTGATAGAGTGGTACAGTTGTGTCAAGGTTCTGGAGGGTGTTTTTGGTAAATTAGGCATCTCTTTGTCCTTCTCCACTGCCTTCCATCCCGAAGACTTAATGGCAGGTATAACTGAAAGACTTAAATATCTGTCACTAGAACAATTTCTTAGATGTTATTTTTACGGCAGTTCAGTAGAACGTGGATGAGTTTCTCTGGCCTATGGCCCGAGTTGCTCTTAACACCTCACGAGAATTCCTCAAACCCGAATATTTCTTCCGTTTTTCTTAACTGTAATTAATGGCTTTCACACCCCAGGTACTCCACCGCAACAGGTTACGAATCTAAGTTCTCTTCATAAAAAAACCGCCATCAAGCGACTGTGCACAAGTCTTGGGCTCGGAGTCGCGAGACTCAAGAAAAAAGCCCACAACAACAAATAAATATGCTAATAGAAAACGTCGACCCGGACCTGAATATCTGTCTGGTGACAAGGTGTTGGCACCGACAAAAAATCTCCGCCGTTCGTGTCCCGTTCTACTTAGCTTTCGCGCCTCGTTTATTGTCCCTTTGTTATCCTCTGAAATTGTTAACTCCGGTATCTTTATGGATTCCGCCTTCCCGAATTCCCTCCGCAATTCATCCTGTGTTTTCACAAATCATTACTTAAAACGTACATTCCTGAGCTGTGATCGGGTCCGTCACCCTCCTCGCCCTGTGGTTTATACAAGGGGAGTTAGAAATATGAAATTTGAGCGAAAAATAGACTCCCGCACAGTCCAAACGCTCTCCAATACCTTAGTTCACGTTGGAAAGGGTATGGTCACAGATGAGCGGGTTATGGTGACAGCTAGGACTTGCACGCTCCCAACTTGGGAAAAGTCCACCAACTAACCCCCCAAAGCCAGGGGCACCTAAAGAGGTGGTCCCGTTGGCCCCTCATAAGAAGGGGGGGTACGTCACGTTCGATGTCATCTGGAACTGGTCGTCGCGACAGGCCGCTGCGTCCATAACTGCGGCCTTACTTTTTTCTTGTGTGAACAACTGTCTATCTTCACCTTCTACTTCTTGGACTCTAATATGAATCCTGGCCACGCCCGAGGCCAGGAACTTCCCAGCACTCTCTGGGTTAATCTCACACACGTGTGATTGACAGATTCCTGCTTCCTATCCACCTATCGGCTCTCTTTCCTCACCCTTCCTATTGATAAGCCACCACTTCCTTCTATCTTGGCCTGTCTATAGGTTTGTTTCCCTGTAGTTTGCCGTATTTCGCTTCCCTCGTTCTATGCTCCTCCTGACCTTTGACTTTGACCTCTGGTTTTCCCCCTCTTTCTCAAACGTCCTCTGTACCACTTCCCCGTACTGTTTGCCGACTTTGGACTGCCCCCCGGTACCCTCTTGTCTCACGCCTCTGTACCCTCGTTGCCGAACTGCGCTGGAGACTTTGACCGCCTGACTACTCTTTTGTTTTGTTTCCTGTTTGTCCTGTCCTGTGTCACAACTTATAACAGTGCAGCTAATCAGTCTTCTGTTGAGGGCCGGCCTGTCTGTGTGTGTGTCCCTGACCAGTCCCTGACACCCCGGCCTGGAGTTGAACCTGGCTGCAGCTCTATAGGACAATCGTAGGGCCGATGAGGAGGGAGAAACTCTGCCTGTTTCTTGCAGAACACATCCTCAAATTCCCGATAGTGAGTATGAAGGCCAGATGGAGCTGGAACAACTGTAAGAAGGGTCGAGGCACCCACTAAATGTGGAGGTCCTGGTGCCAAAATGCAAATAGAGTGGCACCGGCTGCCCCATCGGGTAACTTCGCCCGTTTTCCAGTCCATGTTTGGACAGTGATCTCGTAACCATAGGAGCCATAGGAGGAGAACGCTGGAGGAGCATGGTAGAACAAGAAAGGAGATTTTCTTCTGATGAAGTACTTCAACACGTAAATTAAGGAGCTGAGTGCGGTACTTGATGGTACAGGAGAGAACTTCTCCGTTAACGGATGATACAGAGAGGGGTTTATCAAAGGGGACCACAGGCAGCTGGTATTTGTCCACGATGTCAGGATGAATAAAGTTGCTGGCCGACCCTGAATCCACAAAGGCGGCAACATGAAGACAGGAACCGGAGGGAAGGGTCAGTCTGACTGGCATGGTCAATGTTGGAGAGGAAAATTCCATGCCCAGGTTAGACTCTCCCATGAAGCCTAGGCTCTGTATTTTCCCAGACGGATAGGGCAATCTCTACGCAGGTTGTCTTGGGCACCACAGTAGAGGCAGAGTCCTGGGTTACGTCTGCGTGTCTTCTCCTCCGACAGGTGGGCCCTATCAACTTGCATGGGCTCTTCCCGATTGGACACAGAGACAGGCTGCAGAGGACACTGCAAGATGAGGACTCCTACGGGGGCGATAACTCTCCCGTTGAAGCCGAACCTCCTGTTGACGTTCCAAGAAATGGATATCGATATGGGTGGCTAAAGTGATGAGGTCGTCTAGGCTGGTGAGCAGATCACGCCCCGCTAGTTCATCCTTAATATGACCGGCAAACCCCTCCCAGAAGGTTGCGACCAGGGCCTCGTTGTTCCAGGATAACTCAGAGGACAAGGTCCGGAACTGTACGGCGTACTGTCCCACTGTGGAATCTCCCTAACAGAGTCGAAGAAGCGAAGAGGCGGCGGAGGAGGCTCGACCCGACTCTTCAAATACCTTGCAGAAGGTGGACAGAAAGTTTTCCAGGTTAGCCGTCAGCAGATCTTCACGTTCCCATGGGGCAGTCACCCAGGCCAGGGCCTCGCCGAAAAGTAGAGAAATGATGAACGCCACTTTAGCCCGGTCAGTAGCAAACTGGTGAGCCAGGACCTTGAAGTGGATTGTGCACTGGTTCAGAAATCCTCGGCAGGCCTTGGGATCCCCATAGCAGGGGGGTGGCAAAGGCAGGTGCAGGGAGTAACCGCTAGATGCTGCAGGAATCAGAGCGGCCACCGGAACGGAGACTGGTGCAGGAACCTGGACAACGGGTGCTTCTGGGAGACGAGCTGCTAGGTTCTGGAGCATAATAAACAATTGCTCTTGGTGGGCGCCCTTGTGCGAGATCTCAACCACGAGGCTCTCTGTGTCTGGCAGTAGTTGTTCAGCGGAATTCATGGTCCAGTTGTACTGTAACGGACGCTCAGCGAACAGGAGGACTGTAATGGACGAGGTGGATCCTCTGGTCACCACAAGGAGTTGGCACGCTCTACGCCTGGGAGTGAAGTCTAAGGGGCCCCTTGTATTCACCGGAGCCCGCCACAAGGCAGGACGGCTTTGCCGCAGGGAATCCCCCAAGTTGCTACCGCTGACGTAGGACCCAGTGGTGACAGCTGAAACTTGCTAGAGTTGGCACGGAGTAAACTGGAGTGTAGAACGAGAGCTGAGCAGAAACGGACGTGGCAGATGCAGATCAGCACGATAAACGAAGATGATAAACGTGGGCTGGAACAGGAGCACTGACGGAATGGACAAGGTATTCACTAGAGAGCACAAGGACATCACTAGGAACGGACACCAACAACTGGGTGCTGATGGCAGGAAGAGGAATCCTTATAAAGCCCGTGTCCTAACGTCATAGGTAGAAAAGGGAACACCTGTCTTGTGCTGGCCCTTTAAATCCAGGAGAGCTGCTCACACGTGCCCCTAGTGGCCACCCAGGATAGTGTGGGCAGAGGTAGGAGCAGTTACAGCAGCGCACCGAGGAGGAAGCAGGATGGGACCGGATAAGTAGACGCGCAGCGGAGCACATGCCGGGGACGCTGCGCCTGGGATTGGAAGCCTGAACCGCAGCGTGCGGTGTTACAGTTGTGGGCCCCAAGAATCAACTCCACTGGTGGGCTGCTATAATCAACTCCAATTGTGGGTCCCAAGAATCATCTCTAATAGTGGGCTCCAAAAATCAACTCATCTGGTGGGTCCCAAGAATGAACTTCACTGTTGGGCCCCAAAAATCAACTCTACTGGAGGCCCCAAATGTCAGCTGCACTTGTGTCCCCAAGAATCAGCTTCACTGTTGGGCCCCAAAAATCAACCCCACTGGTGGCCCCAAAAATCAACTCCACTGGTGGATCCCAAGAATCACCTCCACTGGTGGACCCCAAGAATCACCTCCACTGGTGGACCCCAAGAATCACCTCCACTGGTGGACCCCAAGAACCAACTACACTGGTGGACCCCAAGAGCCAACTCCCCTGGTGGAACTCAAGAACCAACTCCACTCGTGGGCCCCAAGAAACACCTCCACTGGTGGGCCCCAAGAATCACCTCCCCTGGTGAGCCCTAAGAATCACCTCCACTGGTGGCCCCAAGAATCAACTCCACTGGTGGGCCCCAAGAATCATCTCCACTGGTGGGCCCCAAGAATCATCTCCACTGGTGGGCCCTAAGAATCACCTCCACTGGTGGCCCCAAGAATCAACTCCACTGGTGGACCCCTAGTATCAGCTCCACTGGTGGGCCCCTAGAATCAACTCCAATTGTGGGTTCCAAGAATCAACTTCACTAGTGGGCCCTAAGAATCAACTTCATGGGTGGGCCCCAAGCACCTCAGTCCGACACTGGGTGTAATATGGATCTTGTATCTAATACTGCCATATTTTTCAGACTATAAGACATACTTTTTTCCCTCCAACTCTTGATCTCAGTAATTTAACCCCAAAGGTCCTATCAATATGACATCAAAGTGCGAGATGGGAGCATCAATTTAATCATGAGAGCTAATAATGATGGATACAGTCTGTCCATCATCTCCACCTCTTCTAAATAAAGCCCCACCAGGACAGAGGGGTATCTAAGCCCGGATCTCCCTTTCTTTCATGAGACAAATAATTTTCCATTGAGTTATTGACAAACAGTGATATCCCGACGGACATTATTATACCTGAAATCACGACCCCTCCTAGATGAGCAGAGCGGCAGTCAATAGCCGAAGAGAAAAAAACCCACAGACGTTGAGTCAGAATTTTGTTTTAAGTCTCAGTGTTAATTAGTGATATTGACTTGTAATAAAGCAGCTCGATGTTCCCTACGTCTCAATAACAGGCCAAAAGTTTTGGGATAACTTCCCAATTCTTATTTTCTAGCATATAGAACTTGATAAAATATGCATGTAGTTCATGTCTGCAATTTTAATGAGATAAAAATGGTATTCTGCAAATTGCACTAGTCAAAATAAAGCAAAATATAATAAAATAGCAAATAACATCATAGAATACAATGAAATAATGATATAAAGTAATGTAATAAATATAATACAATATAATCTAACAATGTATGAAACAATGTAGTATAATAAAGTATTAAATAACAATGTTAATAAGATAAGATGCGATGCTAGATATATACTGTATATAGTGGATCTGCTGTACTTTTGGTTTTATCGAATATATATAAATCTAGCATCACATTTTGTCTCATTAACATTATGTTATTTAATACTTTATTATGCTACGTTGTTTCACACATTGTTAGATTATGTTACATTGTATTATATTTATTGTGTATATTTGTTAGATTTCTTTATATCATCATATACAGTACAGACCAAAAGTTTGGACACACCTTCTCATTCCAAGAGTTTTGTGTATTTTCATGACTATAAAAATTGTAGATTCCCACTGAAGGCATCAAAACTATGAATTACCACATGTGGAATTATATACTTAAAGGGGTTGTCTCACTACATTGATTCATCTTACCTCAGTCCAGTTTTCATGGTTTCATTTTGAATTCAGGGACGTTTTTACTGGCTACTACTAGGCTGCAGTAGAAGCCAGGTCTGTAGCTACAGCAACCAGTGCTCGCAGCCTATCAGGAAAGATAAAACAGGTCTGTAGACATATCAACCAGGGGAGCTGATGCAGCCCATACAAGAGGGGATATCTAGGAATAGGTAGGACACTTTTAATGGACATATATTGCAAAGTGACTTGTTTTTAGGAGATCTTTAACATAAAAAGCAATCCTTGAAGTGAGACAACCCCTTTAACAAAAAAGTGTGAAACCACTGAAAAGCTGTCTTATATTCTAGGTTCTTCACCTTTTGCTTTGATTACTGCTTTGCACACTCTTGGCATTCTGTTGATGAGCTTCAGTCACCTGAAATGGTTTACACTTCACAGGTCGCCCTGTCAGGCTTAATAAGTGGGATTTCTTGCCTTATAAATGGGGTTGGGACCATCAGTTGGGTTGATCAGAAGTCAGGTGGATATACAGCTGATAGTCCTACTGAATGGACTGTTAGAATTTCTATTATGGCAAAAAAAAGCAGCAAAGAAAAACGAGCGCCCATCGTTACTTTAAGAAATGAAGGTCAGTCCGAAAAATTGGGGAAACTTTGAAAGTGTCCCCAAGTGCAGCGGCCAAAACCATCCAGCGCTACAAAGAAACTGGCTCACATAAGGAGCGCCCCAGGAAAGGAAGAGCAAGAGTCACCTCTGCTGCGGAGGAGAAGTTCATCCGAGTCACCAGCCTCAGAAATCGCAGGATAACAGCAGCTCAGATTAGAGACCAGGTCAATGCCTCAGAGTTCTAGCACCAGACACATCTATACAACAACTGTTAAGAGGAGACTGTGTGCAGCAGCCTTCATGGTAAAATAGCTGCTAGGAAACCACTGCTAAGGGGGCAACAAGCAGAAGAGACTTGTTTGGGCTAAAGAACACAAGGAATGGACATTAGACCAGTGTCATGAAAGTAGTCATGAAAATACAGAAAACTCTTGGAATGAGAAGGTGTGTCCAAACTTTTGGTCTGTATTGTATATTTGATAAAACAATATAACAAAATAATAAAGTATATACATTAATATAATACAATGTAGTATAATGAAATATAAAATAATATAATATGTTACAATCCTATAAAAAAGTAAATTATAATAAAGATATAAAATATAACAAAAGCAAATAACAATAACACATATTCCGATATCATATGAAGAAACTTAAATGTATAATGCGATATAAAATACTAGATAGTAAAGTCTAAAATATATTATATTAGAATGTGTAAAAAAATATAAAATAATATAAAAAGATATTAAAAAATGATATATTCAAACCTCATTTAATGAAACATGAATTTGTACGGTATAATGCAGCCATGTAGAACTTGGCAGGATGTGGGGACTAAAACCTCTAGGACTACCCTCGGGAGCACTCACTGATGGGGTATGACTCTAAACCTGGTGGTAGCCCCTATTAAGGTGCAGGGGTTGCACAACCCCCGCCCCTTTATGGGTCATTTGTTGGCCACCAGAAAACTTTTGGTGGGCCGCGAGTGGCCTGTGGGCCATGTGTTGTATAGACCTGTTATAAAGTAATTTAAAATATTTCAAATTCACAACATTTTAAAATATTAGAATATAGTAAAGTTTAAAATAATGTAATAGAATTCATTATAAAAAATATAAAATAATCTAAAAACAAATAATAATAATAATAATAATAAAATATTCCATAATAATATCATAAAATATAAATGTATTATAGTATAATGTGTAATAGAACTAGTGGATCTGCTGTGGTATAAGCCACGTCAGGGATCGGAGTCTGAGGAGCCTCCCGGTTTTCGTCAGATCCCGCCACAAGGCCTGTTGGGGTTGTGCGGAGAGAGACTTCCAGGTTGCTAGCCCTGATGTGACTTGCTTGCGGTGGCAGCCGGGGTGCAGCGTGGTACAGAATTGGCAGGTTGAAGCTTAGTCAGGAACAGGTAGGAAGGTCAGGGCAAGTGGCAGGCACCATAGTCAGGATAAAGATGCAGGAAGGTCTGGTACGCAGAACAGCTAGAAAGTGCACTCTATAACGAACCACCAAAGAACGAACAATTGGCAGGAAGCAGAGAGAGAGGTCTCAGGGTATAGGGTCAGCACCCAGCAATCATCAAAATACTGGTACACTAACCCTTTAAACCTCACAATGGCGGTGCACACCCTAGAAGGCGAGCACGTATGTGTCGGTGCACAGCAGAAGAGCGCAGGGGAGAGGTGAGTACGAGGTGCTGGGGACCAGAGTAGCATGAGCGTGTCCACAGCACGGCGCGGAGCTGCAGCACACTTCATTTCATAATGTGATATACAATTCTAGAATATAATGAAGTCTAAAAAATGTACTATGAAAATATCAAATAATCTACAATAATAGGATATAATATAGTGTAAAATAATACAATGTGCTATGAAAATATCAAATAATCTACAATAATAGAATATAATATAGTGTAAAACAATACAATGTGCTATGAAAATATCAAATAATCTACAATAATAGAATATAATATAGTGTAAAACAATACAATGTGCTATGAAAATATAAAATTCTTTTAAAACATAAAAATGATATATTCCAAAATAACATCATTAAATATGAATGCACGTAGTAAAATGTGATATAAAATACTGGGCTACATAACAGTTTAAAATAATTGAATATATTAGACAAAATATAAAATAACCTATAAACTTATAAAAATAATATATTCCAACATAATAAAATCTAAATATATACAATATAATATTATATGTAATACAAGAATATAATGAAGTCTAAAATAAAAAATGCACTAGAAAAACTATTTTAAAACATATAAAAATAATATATTCCAATATAACATCATAAAATGTAAATGTATACAGTTAATGTCATAAAATACTAGAATATATGTTTAAAATAATATCATGTATTATACAAAATATAAAATAATCTACAATTCTCTAAAATTTTTTGGAAAAAATATAAATGTATACAATATAATATTATATACAATACTAAAATGTAATGAAGTCTACATTTAAAAAAAATAAATGTACTAGGAAAATTATTTTAAAACATATAAAAATAATATATTCCAATATAACATCATAAAATGTAAATGTATACAGTATAATGTCATATAAAATACTAGAATATATAAAAGTTTGAAATAATATAATGTATTATACAAAATATAAAATAATCTACAATTCTCTAAAAATGTTCTAAAAAAAATAAATGGATACAATATAATATTATATAGAATACTAGCATGTAATGAAGTCTAAAATAAGAAATGTACTAGGAAAATTATTTTAAAACATATAAAAATAATATATTCCAATATAACATCCTAAAATGTAAACGGATACAGAATAATGTCATATAAAATACTAGAATATATAAAAGTTTAAAATAATATAATGTATTATACAAAATATTAAATCTTCTACAATTCACTAAAAATAATTTAAAAAATATAAATATATGCTATATAATATATATATAAAAAAAATGAATATAATGAAGTCTAAAATAAAAAAGTGTGCCAGGAAAATTATTTTAAAACATATAAAAATAATATATTCCAATATAACATCCTAAAATGTAAATGTATACAGAATAATGTCATATAAAATACTAGAATACATAAAAGTTTAAAATAATATAATGTATTATACAAAATATAAAATCATCTACAATTCTCTAAAAATATATTCCAACATAACACGATAAAATATAAATGTATAGAATATAATGACATACAAATTCTAGAGTATAATAAAATCTAAAATGACAGAGCAGAATTAAAAAAAAAACATATAAAGTAATATTAGCAAAAAGAAGTAACGGACGGCACTCACCAATCTTCTCGGCAGTATTTCTTTATTTCATAACAGCAACAAGCCAGACGGGGACAGGAGGTAACAAAACACCAACACCAACGATCGTTTCGCGCTCACCTGCGCTTTCTCAAGGTGTGTGACACCTTGAGAAAGCGCAGGTGAGCGCGAAACGATCGTTGGTGTTGGTGTTTTGTTACCTCCTGTCCCCGTCTGGCGTGTTGCTGCTATGAAATAAAGAAATACTGCCGAGAAGATTGGTGAGTGCCGTCCGTTACTTCTTTTTGCTATTATCTTTGGACACTGCCTATTTGGACTGAGCACCGCCAGCAGTTATTGAGAGAGCTATTTTTTACCCGGTGGGCATGCTCAAGCCCTTTAGTCCTGTCTCTAATGAGTACATGTAGATACACTTAGTGCCGATCTATGTTCTCTACATAATAGTGCAATATAAAGTAATATATTTAAATACAATGTATTTTAATTGACATAAAATAATATAGTAAAATAATGAATTACAATGTCATATAACTCGGGTAGGTCAATAGACTGTTTTTTTGTGACTCCTATTTACACTGCATAACTATTTGACACAATTCTGCATTGGGAATATCTACAAGGTGGCCCTGGGTGTAGATACTATGGGGCCCCAGTGTGTGGTTAGTCTGTTGTGACCTGTCAGGGGGAATCATTAGCTTTGAGAGCATGGATTTGTCTTGAAGTTTCAATAATGCAGTATCTTTGGTTTCCATCATTTCACAGTTACTTCACCATCAATGTTGCAAAAATCCTCCTTATCCGCCGCATCAGATCCAATATCCATGAGTGCGACCGTCCCGTATTCACTGCAGCTACTTTAGTTGGTGCCGTAAATCCACATTATCTTTTACTGTATCCGCTTACAATGCTCTTTATGCCTCGTTACATTATTACATTATACTGGACTGTACTTTTATTTTTCTGTCTCGTCACCCATCATGCTTTTCTGGAATGTATCCCCAGCGAATAACGGGGTATTGATGGGTAGGTGACCGCATAGCGCACCATTTCATGCCAGGCAGAAAAGGGGGCACAAAGAGGCATGGAATGGGCTGAATTTTCCATTTGGTGGGCGCTTTGTGCCTTATTTGCCTAGGGCACCAAAATACCTTGTCCCTGCCCTGCTCGTTATCCCTGTAAGGGTTAACACGGCTTATTTTAGGGCGCATTTCGGCGCGTATTTGCACTTAATACGTGGCAAAATGCGCCCCGCAATTATAGTACTCCACAGCTCTCATAGAGAACTATGGATTACACCTCCTCTCCCCGCTTGTACAATGCGATCATATTGTACGCGGGGGGAGATAAGTGACATGTCAATTACTTGAGGCGAATACGCGTCGCGAGTAATGCGTGCGCCTCTGGAGTGCGCGCTGATCAGCGCGAGTTCCCGAAACACACGGTGTATTGCGGTGCGTACTGTACCGTGTGAACATAGCCTCATTGATTTAGGAGGTTTGGGCAAGTTTGTTTTTTAAATGTAGGATTAAGTTGCAGCTTATTTTTTATGTGATTTTTATGATCCATGTGTTTCTATGAACATGTTATGACATATAAGGCTATGTTCACACGGGCTAATTGCGGCGTGCATTTCGCGTTGTATTTCCGCTCTAATACTGTACGTGCGGGGGGGGGATAAGTGACGTCAATTACTTGCGGTGATTACGCACCGCGAGTAATGCATGTCTATGGGGCTGGCGCCATATGATCAGCACGAGCTCCCGAAACACACGGTGTATTGCGGTGCGTACTGTATGCGCCATAATACACCGTGTGAACGTACCCTAATTGATTTAGGAGGTTTGGACAAGTTTTTTTTTTAACATAGGATTAAGTTGCAGCTTATTTTTGATGTGATTTTTATGACCCATATGTTTCTATTAACATGTTATGACTTATAAGGCCATGTTCACACGGCGTTATTTGGCGCACATTTCGCCGCATATTGCATGTTATACGGGGCAAAATGTGCGCCGCAAATACGGTAATCCATAGCTCTCATAGAGCGTACAATACGGGGAGATAAGTGACATGTCAATTGTTCACGGTGATTACGCGCCGCAAGTAATGCATGTCTATGGGGCCGGCCAGTGCTTCAGGAGTACGCACTGATCAGCGCAACTCCCAAAACACCCGGCGTATTGCGGCGCGTACTGTACGTGCCACAAATACGCCGTGTGAACATAGCCTAATTGTAAAATCGTCCTGTGCAAGTATAAAATTTAAATTTTTTTCAAAAAGTCAGAAACAGCAACTAATAGTTTCTGGATTTATCACTTACAAGCTGTATAGTAAGAGCTGGAGATGTCAGGAAACCTAAACATTTAGAGTAATTAGGTTTCTCTTGAAATAAGCAAACTTTTTTTTCTTTTTCAGCTTTAGTTTTTTTACTACACCAACCCATTCAGAAATTTTTTTTTTTTTTTACCTTTTCAGGATGAAACGCAAATGCCCAATTTTTGGTGTTTTAATCTTGTTCCTCACCTTGTCCTGCTCCGGAGCCGCGTCGCTCGACCATTGACTGCACCGTGGACTTATCCCATAGACTTTGCACCCCGGCTCGGCACGGATCTGCTTATCACACTGCGGGTTCATTGTCTCCAGCTATTTTGGTCCAGGTCAAAATAGTTTGTTTTTTTTCTTTTTGTTGGCAGGATGGGCAGCTTGTGTCACCACTGCCTCTTAGTGCTTACTAAGCCGTGTTGCAACAGGTAGACTAGGTGCATATGGCTGCCACATTAGAAGCAGAAAGCCTTGTGGGCATGGGCATAATTATAACCATAGTGGCTATGGGGCTCAGAGGTGAAGGGGGCCCCACTCAGGTACAGGCACATTGTTCATTTTTGTAAGGAATAAGTAGATGGTGGTTTTCCTCTCTCCAGCTCTACTATGTGTGTGATATATGGCGGTATTATTTATACCTTTACTTATTGCTGTTAATGTTGTTGCTTTAGTTCATCGTCATTAGGTGGTGGGGCCCTTCTCATTTTGCTGAGGGGCCCTTTAAATCCTAGTTCTAACACTGCTTGAGGGGGAAGATGGCCGCTAGTTTCCTACCCAAAAAATGGCTAACAATAGGGATGTGGGCTGAAGCTTTTGGGCAGCATATGTATCAAGCTGTCCTGGTAATTCCTCTTATATGATAGAATAGCCCTTGGTCCATGGGGTGACTTTAACCTTTGCACCCACTATGGGTAAGCCACTGCCGTATATTGATGTTACGATAGCAGACATCTTTGTGGCCCAGCCAATATGCAGCAACAGTTCTACAAAATTATGTTAATTATGTTAAGCGACACAACCATCACAACTTTTCTTTTCCCATATTAAAGGGGTTGTCTCACTACGAAGATCATAGTTGAAAATGTGGGGACCAAAAATGTAAGGATGTACGTCCTTTGGGTTTACAAATTGGAAAAGGGTGCTACGGTTTTAGAGAATGGGCAGGTTTACATGTGCTTAGCAACGGTGTTTGTTTACTAGTCAGGGAAGCATTCGGTCCTGCCCAGGTCGTGCACATGCAAAGGAAAGGCAGTGAAGAGGAGGGGTAGGGATGTGTGTATTGGCAGGCAAGGAGGAGAAGCAGTGAGAGGATATGCAGGGGGGTTGTGTGTATTGTATCCTCTTCACTGCCTCTCCTCCATCCCTGTGGCTGCCAATACACACATCCCTGTGGCTGCCAATACACCCTCCCTCGCTCTTCACTGCCTCTTGTCCCTGTATATCGCTGCCAATACACACAACCCCCCTGCAAGTCCTCTCACTGCTTCTCCTCCCTGCCTGCCAATACACACATCCCTGCCCCTCCTCTTCACTGCCTTTCCTTTGCATGTGCATGACCTGGGCAGGACAGAATGCTTCCCTGACCAGTAAACAAACACCGTTGCTAGCACATGTAAACCAGCCCGTTCTCAAAAAACCGTAGCACTTTGCCAATAGTAACCAAGGACGTACATCCTTAGATTTTTGGTCCCCACATTTTCAACTATAATCTTCGTAGTGAGACAACCCCTTTAACAAGCAATATGCGACTATTTTATGGATTTATTATTTTTTTAATTGATTTTTTTTTCTTTTTCAATACGCTTTATTGAAACAGCAATACACATCACATAGTATGCACATGCCAGCTCGTAACTTACAATAGATTGTATAATCAAACATGACAAATGACAACGTACAATCTTTCAATCATTTTTTCACAGCTATCACTTATATTAAGAGCAAGAGCATAACATCTAGCGTTATCAAAATTTTAAAACAGTCTTTCCATTGACGGAGAGCCAATACTTCCCATCCCTCTCCCGCCGGACCACCCTTCGCTACCTGCATGTGATCCACCGAGCGAGGGACAGGTTACAAACACACGAGAGTATAAGGCCCTGTTCACACGACGGATTTGGCCGCGGTTATGGCCGCGGGTTCCAACGCGGTTTCCGCAGCCAAAACCGCGTCCAAATCGCGTCTAGATTATTAACATGGTTTCTTATGGGAAACCGCGTTAATAGTCACACGCCGCGGGTTTGGCCGCGGCTCCGGGGCCGTGGCCAGACCCGCGCGTGTGAAGAACTCTCCTGTCATTTCTTGACAGGGAGTGCTCTGCGCGGCGGCCGTGTGGTGCTTCCGCGGGCAGCGCCGCGGGTGTCGCCGCGGGTGGTGCGCGGCTGGGATGCGGCTAGCGCCGCGGCTTGCCCCCTGCTCTTAATTTGTATGGGGGCAAGTCCTCGGGGCAAGCCACGGCCCAAACCACGCCCCTCCCGACGAGGATTTGGCCGCGGGAACCTTGGCGAGAGCCGCGGCGAAACCCGCGGCCAAATCCGTCGTGTGAACGGGGCCTAACCATTGTTCTGTCATTAATTGTAATAAGAACTAATATGTATTTGTCAGTTAATGAGAACGAAGAGAAGAAAAACAAACAAATATAAAGGAAAACAAACCAACCTATAAACTAGTTCGGACGAGGCAGAATGACCAACACAGCTAGGCGACCTCAACTAATCACACAAAAAGCTTCATTTTATGTGACACATCTGAGGGAGGGAAGAGAATAGTTTGAATGAGGGGGGCAAAATTCAAATGGTAAATATCACCCAAATTTCTGGAGATCTGAACCCCCAAATATGTAAAATGATCTGTCACCCACTTAAAGTCAAATTTACTCTATAACAGCCTTAACTCTTCTGGATCCGGGGAAACATTTAGCGCAACACTTTTAGACCAATTCACTTTGTAATTACTAACCTGGCCCAAAATTGCCCAGGGGCCCATCGAGCGGCAGGGGTTTCCCGGGCTGTGTGACTAAAGCAAAGTATGGGCAAAGGCCGGGTTTGTCTCCGATCTGCTCCCTGATCCCGGGGCCGCCCTATGACCCGACAAGCACTCCATCAAAAAACACATAAAAATGGGGGACAGGGGAACCCCCTTTCCCTTGCCCCGTTGCGGTTCAAAGGCTGGACAGGGCGCCTTTGCCCTGTCGTGCCGCGGATCTCGGTAAGGGACCCAGATCTTGCAGTTACGGGGCCCACCCCCACGTTTAAGAGCGGACCGCTAAACTTCCAATCCCCCCTGTCAAATCTTTCTCGAATAAATGGACGCAACGTTAGGGGGGTTTTGATCCCCTTGCATGATAAAAAGGGAGAAGTTTTAGGGTGTGTCCCTTGCCTCTCTCCCCGGGAGAACCCCCTGATCTATAGGATTAGATCTTTCAGGATGGCGTTGGTTTTAGTGGCGATAAGTTGGGCGAACTCTTGGGTGTCGGGATTCAGCAAAGAGTGGGCCTAAAAGCCGCTAAAATTGGGTCTTTTCCGGGGTTGGGAAGTACTGTGTTGGGCCTGTGTAAAAAAAGAGGGGAATGGGTTTGGGGGCTTGTAACCGAGTTAAATGACCCCAGGAGGGGGTCCGTCAACTCATTTTTAAGTACCTTATAGAATTTGGAAGTAAACCCATCTGGGCCTGGGCTTTTCCCAGACGGCAGGGAGGAAATAGCCAACCCTAACTCCTGCTCCGAGAAGGGGGTTCCAGTGCATCCAAACGCTCCCTATCCAGTGCAGGCCCCGGGGGCCCGGGCCATAAAAGGCCCTCGGGCTCCCCCTTTTGGAAACTGCATTTCGGTCGCTGCCTGGGAAGGGGGACTCTAGAGTTCCCCATAAAATCGTGAATTTCCCAAAATTTCCCCGGGATAGAATGTTGACCCGCCCATCCGTCTTTAAACGAGGGAAAAATAGGGGGCCCTTTTATCCCTTTAAGAATAGCCAGAATTATTCCGGTTTTTACTCCCTGTAAATTTACCGCCAGTTTGCGAAATCTTCCGTTTTTTTTGTCAAAAACTTTTTAAAATTTCCCGCCGTGTCTGCAAGAGTTCCCGCAAATCCGGGTCAGCCAGAGTCGATTTATGCAAGCTTTCAAGTTCCGCCAGTTTAGCCAGCAGTTTTTTTAAGTTGGAAAGCTGCTTCTCGCTTCAAGCGGGCTCCATGCTTAATCAGCACTCCCCGCAGGACACATTTTAGCGATTCCCATTTGATTTGGGGCAGGGTAGGATCTGAAGAGTGCGTGCTCGAAAATAATTTGATAGTCTGGGACAGGTCAGCCACACAAACTGAATCATTCAGCAACGATTCATTCAACCTCCAATTAAATTGCTTAGGTAGCGCATGTGGGATCTGCAGCTCACAAGACACGGGAGCGTGATCGGAAAGCAATATGTTACCGATACTCGGCTTCAAGGCCTCAGGCAAAAGAGCATGCTGGAGGAACACATAGTCTATTCTACTGTACCCTGCATGACGATGAGAGTAGAAAGTGTAGTCCTGTACATTCGGGTGGAAAAGTCTCCACACATCACAGAGCTGCATATCATGCAGGAGCCTCCGGATTCTATTCAGTCTGTATGACGAGACCGAGGAATGTCCCGTTGAGGTGTCTATACTTGGCTGCAGAGCTATATTGAAATCCCCGCATAGGATAATTTTCCCTCGAGCGAACTCGTTAAATTCGTCTAATACCCTATGTAGGAAAGTGAGTTGGCCCTGATTCGGAGCATAAACAGTTGCAAGGGAGTAAGTGGACCCTCCAATGTCACAGTTGACAAAAAGATATCGGGCATCCATGTCACGTTTGACCTCTGAAACTTTAACCGGGAGATCTTTCTGGAAAAATATGGTTACGCCTTTGGTTTTGTGGGTCGGGTTGCTACTGCAACACCAGTGGGGAAAGTATCTATTTTTGAAAGAGTTGAGATGCCCGACTAGGAGATGAGTCTTCTGCACACACAGTATACGAGTCTTCTGCTTATGTATAGCATAGAGGATTTGCGATCGCTTTTCTGGCACGTTAAACCCTTTTACATTGAGAGAGGCTATTTTGAAAGTCGCCATGTTGCGAGGGGGGCTGAACAGTCAACGCTGTAAGCGTAGAAAAGATAAATAATCTGCCCCGTCCGAACAGAATCAAAAGAACTGAACCTTCAAACTATCAAATGAAAGAGAACCAGCAATGAAGGCCTGGGTGCCAATACACAGGTCACCAAAAAGACCTTCACTTTGCAGAATCAACCTTTGCTAATGACCGACACACAGTGTCCGTCAGGCACCTATTAGAGGGGGAGGGCAAGGAGCCCTATCAACCCTGAGTGGAGTAGAAAAAGATAAGACCGACAACCAAATGGGAATAGGTCAGTCATGGGGCCTATTGAAAAACAGGAACATTTTAACCACAAGCAATGAGTCAGAGAGTGGCATAATAAATACAGCGGCCAACAAGTATCTCAGTGGACCCAGCCAGCACTCCGGGCAACCCTAACACTAAGGGACGTTGCCAACCGTCAGGTTCACCAACCAGAGCAGGGTCCAAGAAAGTAACCCTACACATCTCGGCTGTAAAAATGCAGCTCAAGGGTCACGCCGCCACATACCCATAACAACATGGGGTTCTGGGGCGTCATTGTGTATTGTGTATCCTAGGGTGGTTTGTCCCTCCAACTACCCTCTCTATTCGCGAGACCATTCTCTGTGATCTCTGTAAACGCTGCTCCTTCGGGGGCTCCCATGAGCCACGTCGTCCTGGAGAGAGTCCGGTATGGGCTGTTGGCAGCTGCGGCGGAGCATTGGACGCAGCAGAGTCCCAATCGGAGACTGCAACCTTGGGGAGCTTCAATGCTGTAAGAAACATTGGCAGGTCCGCCGGAGTTCTGAATGTCACTGTGCCCTCCTCTGTCCTGACATGGAGTGCAAAAGGATAGCCCCAATGATATGCTATCCGTCTATGCTGCAAGAGAGCCAGTAAGGGCTTCAATGCAGCACGAAGCCGAAGGGTACGCCTCGACAAGTCTGGGAACAGAGCTAACCTAACCCCCTCAAATAAAATAGTAGGGGCCAAACTCGCTTTCCTCATTATGTCCTCCTTCATGGCATAATAATGAAGTCGACATATTACGTCCCTTGGTTTGGTGACGTCCTGGCTCATGGGGCGAAGAGCCCTATGCGCCCTGTCTATCTCAATAGGAGAATCATGGGCTTTTCCCATGAGCATATTAAATAGCTTTCGCGGATATGGGATTAAGTCCTGTGGTTTGACCGACTCAGGGAGGCCTCTAATTCTAACATTGTTCCTCCTATTTCTATTCTCCAAATCGTCAAACTGGTCGACTAGGTGTTGATGGAGAAATTGCTGGGACTGAAGTGTCGTTTGCAAGTCCCAGATAGATTTTTGGACCGAGGAATGTGTGGATTCCAAGGAGTCAACTCTAGCTTGAAGCGCAGAGATGTCAGCCTTGACCACTCCCAAATCTTGCTGCCATGCTTGTTTGATATCAGCTGCCATGGCTGCCATGTCATTCTTAGTTGGTAAAAGTGTTAATAGCGCCTGGAGGTCTGGATGGCCTTTAAGGATTCCCAGGGCTTGATTTTTCGTGATGTCAGAGGTATGATCAGATGGAGTTCCGAGATCGGAGCAAATGTGAGTCATCCAGAGAGGAAGCTTGGGTCACCTTTAATATATGGGGTGAGGCCCAATGGAAACCGGCCCCCCCCCCACGTGGGACATGCATGAGGGAGACATATGCTCGGAGACATATGACCCATGTGGAATGCAGAGATTGAGTGGGACCGCAAGTGGGTTTTTTTTATGGTTACAGTCTCTTTGGAGCAGACCCTTGGGTCATCGGAGTAGAGATGGGAAACACATCGAGTCATACCTGGATTTACGGCTCGTTCAGAGACAGGCTGTGACTGGTTCCTTTTCTTATGGTGGCATCAAAGTGCCTGAGCTGGCACCTTTGCCCCCTTCACCCTTGCCTCAGCACAACCAGGGCCATGTGACCCCTCAGAGATCATTTGATCCCAGTCCTCGTCTCTACCTTGGGATCCGCTATCACTTTGCTACCCAGCTGAGCCACAGATGGGGAGAATCTCTGAGATGGCGCCTGACCATCTGCCTCTTGCAGCCCCCCCACCCCACCGCACCGGGGCATGGTCCTGTTCTCCTCCGGCCCCAAGCAGCCTCCTCCCTCGGCCGTGTCGGCAACTGGCGACACCTCTGAGATACCACCGGGCCTCTCTCAGTTGAATCTTGTGCCGGTGAGGGGTGATGAAAAAACTTTGAGATTCTCAGTTCACATATTTTGATCAATACGGATGTTTAAGCTGCCAACGACTTTCAATTGATCTCAAAATAGGGCAGTCCTATACTATCTTTTACCTCTCAATAGAGCCACATCCAGGCCTCTCACTGGGTCAACAGACCTCCATTATGACTCTCACAGGCTGTCATAAGAAGTGCAGCTTGCAGGTCTGGTGAGGGGTGATAGGCACCTCGGTCAGGTGGCGATGCAAACGCCCACTCGGTGCTGCGGTGCCTCCTCGATGCGTCCTCCTCCTCTGTGTGGGAGCCATGGGAAGCCGGCTGGATACCGGCGCCCTGCGCTGATGGTCCCTGCTGCAGTCGGGTCCCCGGCGGCGGTGGTTGGCTAGCCATCCTCGCGTCTCCTCCTGGTGTTCCACTGAACAAGCCCCGCTCCGTGAGGGTGTCGTCCACAAGGGTTCCGGGGACCGCCCACATTTGCGGCCTCGAATCAGCCTCGGTTTGAGAGTGAGGAGGCGCGAAGGGCGGGACACATCCAATGCGGGCGATCCCTGCTGAGCCGTCCGGGTGAGGGTTGGTTGGGGGGGGGGGGCCCAAGACTCAGCTCTCTCTTCCACGGTGCCCGTCGGCGTGGAGGCACCTTCCCGATCGGTCAGATGGCGCCTGCACTTCGCCATTCTGGTCCCAGGAGATGGCCACGCGCTCCGCAAGTAAGGCACAGGGGGCAGCTCTGCGGTCACAGGTGTCCACCGTCGGGGAACGAGGGCCACTGGACCACTGCCCGCAGTCCTCCACAGTGCTCCGCCGAACGGACAGTGCAGAGCTGGAGTCCCGTCTGGAGAGGGAAGATGGCGCCCGCTCCGCCATGCCCGCCGCGGGTTCCGGGTCCTTGTGCTGCTGGGTCAGAGGCTCAAAGAAGTTTCTTATTAGCCCACTGGACACCTTTTTGGCTCTCTTGGAGGGCATTTAGATGCTTTTGCCATTCTCTAAATCGTAGGCCCACATGGAGCTCCTACAGCGTGCGTCCTCCTGCCAGCATGCTAGGCCACGCCCCCCAATAGATTTTATTTTATGGAAATTATTTCTTTTTTTAAAGTTCCCTTATGTGCATGACTTCCTGGTTTGTCACTGTGACGTCCCCTTTGTGAGCTCTGATAGCGGCAGTGAGGATTGCTTAACGGTTCTTCTTCCAGGCCGAAAGGTGTAAGTATTATCAACAGGATCTGATAAGAGTAAAGAAAGCTGGAAACCTCCCCAGTGTAGAATAAGATTCCCCCTTTATCCGTCCACATATTGTTTTTTCCACCCCCTTTTTTTTTTTTTTTTTACCCCCCTTTTTTTTTCTTTTTTATACCCCCCCCTTTTTTACACACACGACAACACTTGTTTGTCTTTTGGCATGAGCCGCTTATGGTCTTGTCTTAATCGGGATTTTCACGGTGCATAGATCAATAGACGCGATAGTTATTGTCTTTACATACTATTTGTACTAATGACGACAACACAGAAGATAAGTCAGCAGCTGCAGTAATTGATGATGTGTTATATAAATAGTTGTAATGGTATTTAATTGTCTAATATAAAATTTATATCATATAAAAAGTAATATCAGAAATATATAATATCCCAATACTAATATAAAAATTTTCTATAAAATGTATTCTAAATTCAGAGAATCTAAAACTAATTTTAATTGAATAACCCACTGATTATATTGTTCAGATTTTTTTTATCTTGTACTAGACATTAAATTTGAAATGTATTTGTTGCTGCTCTCACCCTTTATTCTACAAATAACAAGAACCAGCACAGCACAGGTAGTTGCTAGGGATCTGTGTCCAACAAGCAAGACAACTCCCATTGTTTCTATTCTCTGACATGACTATTCTGATTACGCTCTTTCTCTTATTTCCAGCTATCTTTAGCCTTTATACACTTTGGGGGAATTACTAATGTCGCCAAAGTTTCATGATGTGCCAAAAACACGGGCAGCGCAATGATCTTTTAGACAACATTTTTAATCGTACAAATTTTTCTTTCATACATTCAAGGCTCATTAGACATGTATTTAATGAATGCCAATAATTCTCTTTGAAGCGCGCGTCATTCAATTATGTTCTCTCAAGTTCGGACGGGTTTTATTACAAATCTATGCCCATTACTAAAGTTTGGCGCTTAGGTCTACTGTAATGCACAAAAATCTTTCACTCGCCGTACTGTCGTAGTCTACACTATTACTATATATTTATTTAGGAACTGGGTGGGCAACGCAGCACAGTTTACGAAAATACGCATGTCCGAATTCAGTACATGTAGCCCCAGGTGTTTAGGGAACAGATGCACAATGATAGTCAGAGTAAAATTTCCTGCTAAATAGCCTTTTTAAAAAGATAAAAAGTGTGTATATATATATATTTTATATATTTATATCTATAGTATTTATTTTTATATATATTTTATATTATATATTTTACCTATATATGACAGTAAAGACCAAAAGTTTGGACAACACCTTCTCATTCCAAGTGTTTTCTGTCATTTTCATGACTATAAAATGTAGATTCTCAACTGTAAGCAGCTAAAACTTATTGATTTAACACTGGTGGAATTATATACTTATCAAAAAAGTGTGAAAACAACTGTAAAAACTATGTCATGTATTGTAGGTTATTAAAATTTTGCTGTGATTATCTGCCTTTGACACTCTTGGCAGTGTCTTTGGATGTGCATTCAAGATGGTTGTCATCCTGATATGGTGCACAACCAGTATTGAAGGAGTTCACAGAGATGCTCAGCACTTGTTGGCCCTTTTGCCCCCCAACACACTATGCGGTCCAGCTCACCACACAGAAAAATATCTCAGATGGGTTAAGGTCTGGGACTGTGGAGGGCAGGTAATCTGGAGGTAGCACCAATCACTCTCCTCTTGGTCAATTTAAGCCCTTACTAAGTATGGATGTGTTGGTACTATATTGTCCGTTTGAAAAATAATTGAGGTCCTAACTTAACGCTAACCCGGATGGATTTAGCAGCCGATGCAAGTTGACTGTGGTATCAATGCTGGGTGAAGTTTATTCCACAAAAGTGTACACTCACAAGACAAAAGGACCAACTCACACCATGTCCTTCTACAAAGACATACTCCAGGCTACACGGTGGAAACAGACTGTAGATGTCCATATCGTGGTCTACCAGCCAGGAACCCAAGCAACCATCACACATCCTCCATCCATGCTTCATGGGGGGAACCATGGCCCCCACACACCAATCAAACCTCAATCAATCACATGACTAATGGTGGGAACCAGGCCCGACACAAAAACAAGTCACTCTAAATCCTACCGAATGCGTGAACGGCTGGGAAACGGGCACATGTAGAGTCCAATGTCGTTCCCTTTGCGGCGTCGCAACAATGACACGGTTTTTTGGAACACAAAGCGCCTAACATTTGGGACTCATAAGACCAAAGCCACAGATTTTCTCATGTTCTTTTGTCCAATTCCTTGTGTTCCTCTTTTGCTTGTTTGCTGTCCTTAGCAGGGGTTCTAGCAGCCTTTTTTACCATGATGGCCAGCTGCTCACTGTATCTCTTATCAGTTGGTGGTGAGATGTGTTCTGATGGCTTAGAAATGCTGAGGAATTGAGTTGTCTCGAATCTGAGCTGCTGTTATCCTGCGATTTCGGAGGATGGTGACTCGGATGACCTTCTCCTCGCAGCAGAGGTGACTCTTGCTCTTTCCTTTCCTGGTCTGGCGCTCCTATGGGAGCCAGTGTCTTTGTATCGCTTTATTGATTTGTCCTCTGCACTTTGGGACACTTTCAAATTTTCCCAATTTTTCGGTGACGACCTTCATTCTTACATTATGTCATTCTATAAATACAAACCAACCTCATCAAAAAAAATCCCCACACTCCCAAACACCCCTTCCAAATTCCACACCTATATACACCCATCCAAATCCCCCCCACATTACCCCCCCCCCCCCCCACCCCCCCCCCCCCCCCCCCCCCCCCCCCCCCCCCCCCCCCCCCCCCCCCCCCCCACCCCCCCCCCCCCCCCCCCCCCCCCCCCCCCCCCCCCCCCCCCCCCCCCCCCCCCCCCCCCCCCCCCCCTCCCCCCCCCCCCACCCACCCCCCCCCTCCCCCCCCCCCCCCCCCCCACCCCCCCCCCCCAACCCCCACCCACCCCCCCCCCCCTCCCCCTCCCCCCCCCCCCCCAAGCCCGCCCCCCCCCCCCCCAAAAATAAAAGAAAACCTCAAAAAAAAATAAAAAACCCCCCACCCCCCCCCCCCCCCCCCCCCCACCCCCCCCCCCCCCCCCCCCCCCCCCCCCCCCCCCCCCCCCCCCCAAACAACCCCTCCCCCCCCCCCCCCCCCCCCCCAATTTATAAGCAAGAAATCGCCACTTATTAAGCCTAACAGGGCGGCTGTGAAGGTGTAAACCATTTCAAGGTGATGAAGTCATCAAGAGCAATTGTCACGAAGGTGTATCAAAGCTGCTATCAAAGCAAAAGGTGAAGAACACTAGAACATAAGACTTATTTCCCTTGTTTTCACCACATTTTTTGTTAAGTCTATGATATTTCCACAGGGTGTTAATTTCATAAGATTTGATGCATTCAGTGGGAAGCTTACTAATTTTTGATGAGTCATGGGAAAAATACAGATAAACAATTGGAATTGAGTAGGTGTGCTCCAAACTTTTGGACTGTATTGTATAAAAGTAGATCGCGCTTTGTTCGCTGTATATAGGTGCCAACTTGAGTCTTCCACAGCAGCAGACACCAAAATAATCAAACTCCAAAGTGCAACCACCTTGACAATTAGTGTAATAAACAAACATATAGACAGTGCAAACGTTTCCCCAGAGATTATCACTTGATGCCATCAAGCCGGGAACCTCGCACTAAGCCAGGTTTTGTACACTTCAATTGTCAGTTGGTGGATTTGTCGAAATAAATATAGATAAAATTTATCCATAAACAGTTGTGGGGTGTTCACCGGCAGATACGCCCCCGGCACGGCAGGTGCGGGATCCACTCATGTTAAGGTAGGCTATGTTCCTCAGATAATTACGGCACGCAATTAAGCGTGAATTCAGGGAGGCTTGGAGCTGTATGCCCACAGGATGTGGGTGCGGGGCGGGGGGGGGGGGGAGTCCGCAGGCCAACCGGCCCCATAGACATTCATTACTTGCGGGTGTATTACGAACCTAGTAATAGACATGTGACTTATCTTCCCCCGCGGCGTATTGTCAGTGCGGGTAGAGGAGGAGTAATTCATTGTTTTACGGCACAAATACGTCACAATTTAAGCCGTGTGAACATAGCCTAACAGAATAAAAGTGACGACACTAGGGCTGTAAGCTAACAGAAAGCGAGCAGGCACACAAGGACACCTACGCGTTTCAGGAATACAATCTCCTTCATCAGGGTATAGTGCCTGGCGTAGTCTGGGTCCTTATTCTGTTACTCACCTGTTTGTTACAGGTTAATGTACTTAAAAGACAATAAGAATTCAGTTCCCTTACCTTTAATATTTTCCCACCTATTTAAACATATAGATAATAATTACAATAAATAATGCTACAATAAAAAGCCATCAATATGCCACATTAATGTGGTAAATGAGTAAAAAAGTCACTGATAAATGCTGTAACCATTTTAAAATCCCATAGGGAAAAATAAAAAAAAAAAAAATGGGATTTTTTTTTTTGTTTGTTAATTAAAACAAACATTAAAACTCTAATAGTTTCAAATACTGAATAGAATCGTTCGGTATTTGTGAATTCAAAATAAAAATTCCACCTTGTTTCTGCTCTGAAATACTTACTTATTAGATCACCCTTTCGCCAGTCCTAGTTTCACACTCTACAATGCCAAAAAAGACAGTATTTAATAATGAACTTTTAAAGTGTTTTGATAATGGGTGTCCCGGTTTAGCCTCTTCTTATATTGTATACATGCTCCATCATGCGGGTGGGCTAATGATCGTTTAGGTTCTGCCACATACATTTTCAGCTGGGCACTTTATTGCATATATTACGCCTTTGATTGAACAGGTCAGTGAAGTGTTTTATTCAACCGTTCTATTCCGTTGGAAAATTCTGGCATTTTAGTTTTACTACACATTTTATAGTTTTTACAAGCGGAACATTTTCCGCATGGAAAAATCCTGTATGTACTTCTTTACTATCAATTTCCAAACTTATTAGAACGTATAGTGGGGGCTAACATGTTTCCCAAGTTGCGAGCTCTTTTAAAAACTACTTTGGGAACATTTGGTAAATATCCCTCACCATTTTGTCCTGTTTCAGAAGAATCCTATAAACAACCCTATGGATACGTGAGCCCCAAAGTCTGGCCAAGATCAGACGAGGAGGGTTGTTTTTTCAGCAGGTCTACACCATCCATGGTGCCTTAAGAATAATCCAGCCTGACCATGGTAGAACCTTGTGTGATTTATTCCCGGGAGGGATCTTTACTTTTATCTTCCTCGGGAACAAATGATGAGTATTTTGTCAGCTGCCTTCAGAGCTCATATGGCGTAACTTACATATCAGTGGTCAAGGTCTGAAGAAACTCTACAGGTTACTAGACCAAAACACAAACCGTCTTCAGAGCGGGGCCCCATGTAACATTACACTTCATATTTGGCATATATGACCATACTGACACTGCCCTGATAGGCCCATCAAAATATCAGAGGATCCTCATATGGGCCACGCTCTAACTCCATAATGTTACATAATATATACACGGGCACCAAGCTCTGCTATAGACACTTTGGTAGTGCTAATGAATTGATGTGCTATTTGATGTCAATAATTTCCATACTTGTATATTAAGCTAATTATAATTTCATTGTTCATCACAAGCTATTAATCACTCAGGCTTGCCTATCTCTGTTTCGCATCTCAAGCCTGTAGACTTCAATTTCTTTAATTTATGACCTAATGGGGCCATCTTCTGGTTTCCCGAGTGATTTCCTGTTTTTTCCTTATCTTAGACTCAGGAGCTGGCCCCTCCATGGTTACAGGGTGAGGTCATACAAAGAAGACTTTGTACTTCTAAGGCTATGTTCATACGGTTTAAACTGCGGGGGTTAATTACGCCCGCAGTTACGCTGTGTGGCCGGGGGGCGGGCGGGTAGCGGGGGGCTCGGCACCTCGCCGGACGACAAAGAGAATCACTGCTAGCGGCAGCATTTACGCCGATGGAAAGTATTGTGAATTTCTCCCCCCGCGGCGTATTCGTCCGAGCTGGGAGAGAGAGACGTAATCATAGTTCTCTATGAGATACTGTGGTAAAAACCTTAATTACTTTTGTTTGTTATTGTGTGTTTCCTGTGGGGCCCCCCCCCCCCCCCCCCCCCCCCCCCCCCCACCCCCCCCCCCGGTGGTGGGGGGGGAGGGTGCGCCAGTTTCAGCCTCCGTAATTTGCGCACTTCGGGCGTAATGTCGGACCAGAATTTGGGCCCATTTTAAGCCGTTTGAACATTGGCCTTAGTGATAACTTGTAGGAGGTTGTGTCTGCTGTTTCTTTGTTTATGACTTATTAGATCCAGTGAAATCTTGGTGATTACAGAAGATCTGTGTCACTGCGGTTTGGACGCTTGCACGCTGGTGTTGATAGTCAATGGAGGGCCCTGTTTTAGACATTAAGCGTTCACATGGCTGAAGTTATAAAAACAGGTGATGTTTTAAGCTACGAGGTGAAGTTGGTAAGGTTTTTACACGTTGTAATTACACTGTTAGCAAAATTCTGTACCAAATGTGCACAATATGATCTGTATAATGGTGGTGTATCTTTCGGTTTTGGTTGTATTTGTTGATAATTGATGATTCCTTATTGTGATATATAAATTGGGGTGTGTAACCTGACGGAGTGGCAGTCTTTACGAGCTGTATATAGGACAACCTGTATTAAATAACTTGGCAATAACACACTTACACATTGTGTTGACTTTAGATCCATCATCAAATTTGAATTAAAGGGTTGTATCACTACATAGATTGCTGCGTTTTATGTTAAAACAATCTTGCAAATCAAGTCTCTTTTAAAGAATGTCCATTACTAGTGTCCTACTATTCCTTGATTACCCGACTTGTATGGGGCTGTATCAGCTTCCTAAGGTCGCTATAGTACAACTGTTTGATACTATCATGATAGGTGCTAGATATGGTTGCTTTACGCTAACGACAGGGCTTCTACGGAAGCCTAGGGGAAGCCTGTAAACACGCCCCTGGAATTCAAAAAGGTAAACCAGATAAAAAGGGACTGCGGTATAAGAGGACCTTGATGTAGTGAGAACAAACCCACTTTATGCCTGTGTATTAAGATGATTGTGGATCTTCCTGGTGGCACCTCCAGCGGGCTTGCTTTCATCTCTACCCTCATCCGTTGAATTCGAGGTCATTCCATAGGGGGCCGATGCACATGCCGCCCTCATTCTCTTAAAGGCCCAGCACAGGTTGAAGGTCAGGACAGGCATCAGACAAGCGCAGAGGTCAGGAAACGAGACGAGGTCAGGCACTGGTACTGAGGGAATAGACAGAGATATTGTCAGTTCACAAGCAGAAGCTCAGGACAGCTTGCCCAGGATCAATCACCTGTTACCTCAAATTTTTTATAGGGCATCTCCTCCTCCATAATTTGCCAGTTAGTTGGTGTATTTTTACTGCATTTGGCTAGTTTTTTTGTGTGTGAATTTCCTACGTTTGACCTTGTCTAATTTTGCTTGTCCGATGCCTGTCCTGACCTTGGGCCTGTTCCCTATTTACGAAAGAAATTTGCCTGTCCTGAGTGTCTGTTTGTGAACTGACCAATTTACTATGGCTATTCACTCAATCCAGTTGCCTGACCCATTGTATAATCCTCTGAAATCTGTAAGTGTCCAGATGCCTGTCATGAAAGTCATGCCTGTTTCCCATTTATGAAAACACTCCGTCTGTGCTGAGCTTCTGCTTGTGAACTGACCAAGTCTCTGCCTATTCCCTCAGTAACAGTTTCTAACCTCGTCTCATCCTCTGACCTCTGTGGTTGTCCGATGCCTGTCCTGACCTGCGGCCTGTTCCCCATATATGAAAGAACTCTGTCTGTCCTTAGCTTCTGCTTGTGAACTGACCATATCTCTGCCTATTCCCTCGTTACCAGTGTCTGACCTCGTCTCCTGACCTCTGAGCTTGTCCAATACCTGTCGTGACCTTCGGCCTGTTCTCCATTTACGAAAGAACCATGCCTTCCGGGACTTATGCCTCATGAAACGACTTACAGGTCTCGGCCTATTCCCTCAGTAACACTCCTGCAGATTAGCTGACACTGCAAGTGACCACGTCAGTGGCAGCGACCTGGGAGTTCCCTGCAGCGAAGACAAGACCCCACTGTACAAGGGGTTAAGAAATGTAGACACGAGGTGCTTCCTTAAAACTCCTCTCGTGGGTGTGTGGGTCGTAAGCCAAAGCTCGTGGCTGTCGTATAGAGCGCATGACACAAGTCTATTCATGGCATTGGTTAACTTTAAAGTGAATTCCATAAAGGGTACACAAGATAAGTGGTACTGAACATTTCCTGAAAAATGGAGGGTGGGTCCTCAGAAATATGGCCTCTGTGGGACAGGGTGTGTCGTCAGTACCACATTGGCCCAGAAAGGTAATATTTTTGTCCTGGTGTACTATTGGTACTATTGGATGGTCTTGTGGACATGATTGCATATATTGTATTCTGCTGCTACTTGGTTATACAATTAATATAGTAGAATAAGTATTATTTTCTCATGACACCTGTCTCATTTCTGTAGCTCCCCGGCTCCGGAGCGGCACACTGTCACTCCCTGTGGATATTGCTGTTGCCTTTCGTCAGTATCCTTCTGGTCACTAGCTACTGCTGCCTCTATCAGCACACCAAAAGTGCATGCACTGGCACTTCGTTTCTTAAAGGGCAAGTACATTCTGAAGCTCTTTCTCCGCCTATACTCAATGGCCTTTTCTTACTTAATGGGGTGCTCCCAGCTCAAAATGCATAGTAGGTCATGTTTGTACATGACTCTCCATTCTGTCCTATAAGAGGCCAAAAATTCTGCTGTCCCTGTACTGGGAACTCCCATAGAACAGAATGGAGAACACACGTGCTTACCTCGTACTAGTGGGACTCCCTAGAACTGAATGAGTAAACAGCTGCTTCCCTGTACTAGTGGGGAAATCCAATAGACAAGAATGGATGGTAAGACAGCGCTCCCATGGATTATGAACTCCTTTTAGAACGGATGGAGAAACTGCGCTCCTGTACTGTAACTACACTTAGAGGAGAATGGCGAACAAAGAGCTCCACCTTGTAATGGGAAATCAAATAGATACAAAATGGAGAACACCGCGCTCCCCTGTACTGGGAACTCCCATAGAACAGAATGAAGAACACATTGGATATTGTTAGAGGCGTGGTCTGATGTGGTTTCATTGGATTGGATGTTGTAAGAGGCGTGGCCCGATGTGCTTTTATGGGATTGGATGTTGTAAGAGGCGGGGCCTGATGTGGTTTCATGGGATTGGATGTTGTATGATGCGTGGCCCTGTTGGGGTTTCATGGGGGGATGTGGGATGTTGTTAGAGTGTGTGGCCCAGTTGTGGTTTCATGGGTTTGGATGTTGGTAGGAGAGCGGGCACGATGTGGTGTTATGGGATTGTGATGTTGTAAGAGCGTGGACCTGATGGTGGTTTCATGGGAGTGGTTGTTGTAAGAGGGTGGCCGATGGGTTTAATGGGATTTGGTTGTGGTAATGGTGGAGCATGTTGTGGTTTCATGGGATTGTTGTTGATAAGAGGCGGGGACATGATGGGTTTCATGGGATTGGATGTTGTTAGAGGCGTGGCTCGATGTGGTTTCATGGGATTGGATCGTTTGTAAGAGGCGTGCCCGATGTGGTTGAATGAGGATGGGATGTGTAGAGGTGTGGCCTGATGTGGTTTCATGTCATTGGATGTTGTTAGAGGCGTGGCCTGATGTGGTTTCATGGCTATGGTTGATGTAGTAGGTGTGGCTGAGTGATGTAATGGGATTGGATGTTGTTTGAGGACGTGGCACTGATGTGGTTTCATGTCATTGGATGTTGTTAGAGATGTGGCCCGATGTGGTTTCATGTCATTGGATGTTGTTAGAGGTGTGGCCCGATGTGGTTTCATGTCATTGGATGTTGTTAGAGGTGTGGCCCGATGTGGTTTCATGGGATTGGATGTTGTAAGAGGCGGGGCCTGATGTGGTTTCATGTCATTGGATGTTGTTAGAGGTGTGGCCCGATGTGGTTTCATGTCATTGGATGTTGTTAGAGGTGTGGCCTGATGTGGTTTCATGGGATTGGATGTTGTTAGAGGCGTGGCCCGATGTGGTTTCATGGGATTGGATTGGGTTTTTTAGAGGGGGTGGCCCCTTTGTGGTTTCTTTGGGTTTTGGTTTTTGTTAAAAGGCGGTGGGCCCCCGATGTGGGTTTAAAGGGATTTGGGTTTTTTAAGAGGCGGGGCCCGGATGGGGGGTTTGGGCATTTGGGTGTTTTTAGGGTGTGGCCCGATGTGGTTTCATGTCCTTTTGGGTGTTGTTAGAGGGTGTGGCCTTGATGTGGTTTCGGGGCAAATTTGGGTGTTGTTTTGAGGGTTTGGCCCGAGTGGTTTCCCTGGGGTTTTGGTGTTGGGTTTGAGGCGTGGCCCGATGTGCTTTTATGGGATTGGATGTTTAAGAGGTGGGCCGATTTGGTTCAGTATTTGGGTTTTTAAAGGTGGGCCCAAGTGTTTCATGCATTGGATGTTGTTAGGGTGTGGCCCCATTGGTTTTTATGCATTGGATTTTGTAAGAGGGGGGCCAATGTGGTTTCATGGGGTTTAGATTTTAGAGACTGGCCCAGTGGTTTATGGGATTGGTGTTTGGGCGGCCCATTGGTTTAATGGGTTGGATGGTTAGAGCGTGGGGCCAGTGGTTTCATAGGATTTGGGGTTTTTAAAGGCGTGGCCTATGTGGTTTCAGTCATTGGGTGTTGTTTAGAGGGGTTGGCCGATGTGGGGTTTCATGTTTGGGTGTTTGTTAGAGGGGGGCCCGATGTGGTTTCATGTCATTGGATGTTGTTAGAGGGTGGCCGTGTTTATGGGTTTTTAAATTGGGCCAAATTTGGAAAGGTTAGTTTAGAGGCGTGGCCCGATGTGGGTTTCATTGGATGTGGGTTAGAGGCGTGGCCCGATGTTTGGGTTTTATTCATTGGGGTGGTGTTAGAGACGTGGCCCGAAAGTGGTTATGGATTGGATGTTGTAAGACTTGCCCGATGTGGTTTAATGGGATTGGATGTTGTAAGAGGCGTGGCCCAATGTGGTTTCATGGGATTGGATGTTGTAAGAGGCGTGGCCCGATGTGGTTTCATGTCATTGGATGTTGTTAGAGGCGTGGCCCGATGTGGTTTCATTGGATTGGATGTTGTAAGAGGCGTGGCCCGATGTGGTTTCATGGGATTGGATGTTGTAAGAGGCGTGGCCCGATGTGGTTTCATGGGATTGGATGTTGTTAGAGGCGTGGCCCGATGTGGTTTCATGGGATTGGATGTTGTAAGAGGCGTGGCCCGATGTGGTTTCATGGGATTGGATGTTGTAAGAGGCGGGGCCTGATGTGGTTTCAAATTTGGGTTGGATGTTGTTAGAGGCGTGGCCCGCTGTGGTTTCATGGGATTGGATTTTTGTAAGAGGCGTGGGCCCCATGTGGTTTCAATTGGATTGGGGTGTTGTTAGCGGCGTGGCCCGTGTGGTTTCATGTCAATGGATGTTGTAAGAGGAGTGGCCCGATGTGGTTTCATGGGATTGGATGTTGTTAGAGGTGTGGCCTGATGTGGTTTCATGGGATTGGAGGTTATTAGAGGTACGCCAAAAATACAGCAACCTCCAAAAATACCATAAATATGTATTAAAATTTAGGAAAAAAGGATAAAAAATAATAATAAAAAAATAATAAAAAATGGTATTGTGCAACACTGCCTTACCAGTACAGTATATGCCTAATGAACAAACATATAACCAATAATATACCTACAGCGTATCCCTACAACCAGAAACCATCATGTAATCATATGAAACCCATAATAGGAAGGAGACTATGTCAAAGATGAAATACGCAGAGGAATAAAAGCATAAATCAGGAAGAAACAAAGTCATAAACAATCACCAAAATGGCAAAAAATGGTGGCCGCCTCCTCATGACTGCTACAGATGACATAATATTTCCCTTGCACAGGAGACAGGACACCCTGGGGAGCCCCACATGCCTGCTGTGTGGGTGTCTATACTTACTATATAATTACAAATCACAAGCCCTTATGGGAAAGGAGCAGAGAAGCTCAAGTGCCCTCTATTGGATGTAACAAATCCTCAATTTGCTTCCGAGTCTTGAGAAAGCAAAAGGGATATTAGCCAAGCCAGTATCACTCATCTGCAGACAGCTGTTTCGG
>JAODAL010002320.1:0-199450 GCA_025379985.1 Phyllomedusa bahiana
TTGGTGAGGATATATATAACCAATAATTAGCTAATCATCAGAAAAACCTTTAAAAAATGTTCAAAACCATCTACTTTAAATATGAAATGAGGACGATCTTGATCTTACACGTTAAGTCACGGGCAAAAAGAGCTTGAATTGCTGTTCACTTTTTTTCTTTTGTCCCTTTAAAAAATATGTAGGGGGAAAAAGGGGGAAAGAATGTTCTAGGATCAGTTTAACACTCCAACAGCAACCCTGCCCCAAATAGAAGGGGTTATTTAAATAGCACATGGATTTGTTTGCCCAAAAAGGAAGTCCTATGCAATACTATACGCCCACCTCAGGGCCTGATCACCCACTATCTCCTTTGTTGTTGGGCTTTTACGGGTACCCGGGTGGGGTTAAGACAGATTAAAAAATTTTTTAAAGGGGTTTTCAATCACCTGTCCCTCACTATAAGTCTTTTCTAAGCAAAATTACAATTTGGGTTCTCTGTAACTACTGCCCCCTTTACAAAATTGTAAGTGAGGGGGTAATATTCAGTAAACAAAACTCTGAGAAGTGAAAACAACTGCGTGTCTGTAGACAAAGCTAATCTTGTTAGAGATAATGAGTCTTCTCCAAGAGTTAGCTGAACATGGTGATGCCACTCCCTATCTAGGTCAATTTAAAAGGAAGAATGGACAAACCCAAAAAACCTGTGTGCATAAGTAGATAAAATCCTTTTATCTCATTCCAAGGAAAATCAAGAGCAGTATTTGAAAAGGTTTTAAATTTAACCGGGCCCTAAAAGTTAAAAAAAGTTTAACTTTAAAGTAAAAAAACCCCCTTTAAAAAGGGCACAGGGGCAAAAACAACAAAACCCTCAATTGCTCACATGAATATGCGTTGGTGCTTCTCAGAAAAAATTTGTGTTCAGGGCCCCACCCGGTCTCCTTTTTGTTACATGTACTTTTGTTAGACCTTTTGGGTGGAAAAAAAGGGCAATGTGAGTGTACAATTTGTATATACAGAGCTGCAGATTGTATTGATGGTATATCAGGAAGACTGGATTATACCTGTAATACCTCTCATAGTTTTGGAGCTTTACTGCTGACGCCCCAAAGTATACACCATATAACTGGGGTAAAATTGAATGAACGGGCTCTCCATTTTTTTGGGTTTTGAACAAACAAATTTTGTAGCTCTGTTCTATAGATGTATGAATTGTTGTACGCCAAAGCTTGGCGCTTGTAAGAAAACGACATTTTTGAAGATGGGGGGGCGTGTTTTTCCTTTTGGGTTTTATGCCCCAAAAAATGTGCCAAAGTTTGGGCAAAAAAATGTTACAAATCCTCCCATTTCAAAGTGGCTGGCTAACTACAAAAGTGCTGTGAGACTTTTTTGTACTACGTGGATGTACATATTAATACAGAGGTAAAAGGCAAGTGGGCGCCATTTATCCATGCCCCCCATGTTAATAATTTTGCAAAAAAAACACAGACAAACACTTCAAACCCATAACTTAGAGTTGATCCTGAAAGAAGGAAAAAACCTCTTTGAGGCGAAAGCAAAGAGCAAAAGTTCAATCTTCCCCATCCCAAAAAGGGATCAGAATAAACCCCCGGGTCAACGTCCCATCTCCAAACATAGTACCCCCAACCTGTAATATATATTTTTTAAAAAAGGTGATGCCTCCCACTCTGGACGCCATTTTTTGGACCATTCTGGGGGGCCTTTAGCGATGGATCGACCTTTGGAGGTTTAAGGGTTACAAAAAATGGGGGTAGGAAAAAAAAAATAAAAAAGGCATTAAAAAGAAAAATAAAAAAAACGGGGAAAAAAAAGCATTTACAAAATTAATCGGGGGGTAGGAAAGTATTTTAAAACCCCTTTAAAAATTTTTCACTCTTTGTTTCATTGCAGCCATTGGGAGATCAAAAAAGTTAATTTTTTTGTCATTGACATCCCGCACCTATCTTTAAAAAAAAAAAAAAGAAATCAGATATTTTTTCAAAAAGTATTAAAAAAGAAAAACTGAAAATATCACTTGGGCATAACTATTCAGACCTTGCGTGATTTCCATATTTAACTCACATGCTGTCCATTTCCTTTTGATCCCCTTGAGATGGTTCTACTCCTTTTTTGGAGTCAGCTTGTTTAATTAAACTGTTTGGACTGTTTAGGAAGGCACAACCTGTCTATATAAGACCTCACAGTTGGCATGTCAGGCACATAAAGAATCATGAAGTCTAAGGAACTCCCCAAGGAGCTCAGAGACAGAATTGGGGGCAAGGACAGATTGGCCAAGGTTACAAAATTAATTTCTGCAGCACTCAAGGTTCCAAAGGGAGCACAGCGGCCTCCATAATCCTTAAATGGAAGATTTTGGCGACACAACTCTTCCCGACCTGGTCGTCCAGCCAAACTAGCAATTGTGGGGTAAGACCCTTGGGGGAGGAGGTAAAAAAGACCCCAAGTCACTGTGGCTGAGCTCCAGAGATGCAGTAGGGAGATGGGAGAGAAAGTGCCAAAAGTCAACTATCACTGCAGCCTCCACCAGTCGGGGCTTTATGGCGAGTGTGCCAAAGAAGCCTCTCCTCAATGCAAGACATACGAAAGCTGCAAACAGTTTGCAAAAAAACACATGAAAGATCCCAGACTATGAGAAATAAGATTCACCTTCTGATGAGACGAAGATTGAACTTTTTGGTGTTAGTTGTAAGCGGTATGTGGGGAAAGAAAACCAGCACTGCTCATCACCTGCCCAATACAATCCCAACAGTGACACATGGGGTTGGAGCATCTGGCTATGGGGGGTGTTTTTTCAGCTACAGGGGCAGGACGATGGTTGCAATTGAAGGAAAGATTAATGCGGCCAAACAGAGATATCCTGGATGAAAACCTCTTCCAGACGCTCTGGACCTCAGACTGGGCCGAAGGTTCTTCTTCCAACAAGACAATGACCCCTTAAGCACACAGCTAAAATAAAAAAGCAGGGCTTCAGAACAACCCCTGTGACCATTCTTGATTGGGCCCCGCCAGAACCCCGACCTAAAACCATTGGCATCTTGGAGAGACTTAAAAAGGCTGTCCACCAATGTTCACCATCCAACCTGAGGGAACTGGGGGATCTGCAAGGAAGAATGGCAGAGGATCCCCAAATCCCGGTGTGAAAAACTTGTTGAATTATCCCCAAGAAGACTCATGGTTATTGCACAAAAGGGGGCTTTACTAATACTGAGCAAAGGGTTGAATACTAAAGACCATGTGATATTTCAGTTTTTCCCTTGTTTAAATAAATTTGAAAAAAATGTATAAATTTTGTTTTTTTTTTTTAAAAGATGGGGAAGGGTGCAGAGTGTCATTAATGCCAAAAATGAATTTTTGGTTCTTCCCAAAATGACTGAAATAAAAAAAGAGTAAAAAATTTTTGGGGGATCGAATACTTTCCGTACCCACTTTATATCACACTTGTAAAAATGAAGCTAATATACATTTAGGGCACATGAATTTTTTGTGGCACCAGGCCATTTTTGTCACAAAATAGTGTTTCGGGATGAATCTATAAACCTGCTCTAGGGTGGTAAAAATCAGGTGCATTCTAGTAAAAGCGACACCTCTGCTCAGGGGGAAACCCTTTATAAATGCTCTACCCTTTTAAAAAGCAATGCGACCGGTTTTCATACTTGAGCTATAAGTTTAGTTCTTTCGGTTGTAGTGCGACACGCATCCCGCACCCCCCCGATCTCAACGCTTTACAAAAATGCCGGGTGCCTTTTTTAATCCCTGATATGGGTGCGCCCGTTTAAAAAAAATTTCAAAGGGGGTGCCTAGTCATTTGGGTGAAAAAAAACCCGACCTTGGTCAGCCCCCTTCTACACTCCCCTTTAGGATAAAATGCAAAAGCCTTTTAAAAACAAAAAAACAGTGTAGTTAAATTTGGGTAGGACTAATAACCACAACCAAGAAAACAATAATTGGAACAAAAAGGGAAACCGTAAGGCCATGTTCCCCGGCTTTTTGGGGTAAAATTCGTCCGTAATTACGCGCCGAAAGGCGCCAATTACGGGGTGAAACCGTCCAGTAATACGGTAATGCCATTCTCATAGAAAAACTATGCATTATGTTCCTCTCCCTGTGGAAAATCCCCGAGGGGGAATAATTGCGGCACTTT
Source organism: Phyllomedusa bahiana (assembly GCA_025379985.1). NCBI lineage: Eukaryota > Metazoa > Chordata > Amphibia > Anura > Hylidae > Phyllomedusa > Phyllomedusa bahiana. The sequence goes on from JAODAL010002320.1 coordinate 4,139, forward strand.
CTAGGGCGTATACGCGCCGCTAGCAAGCTGTCTATGGCCGGCAGTGCCGGGCCCCCCGTTTTCCCCCCGCCCCGCCCGGCCACACGGAAATTGCGGGGCGAAATTACGCCCCGCAGTTAAGCCGTGTGAACCTAGGCTTATACCTAGCCCGAAAAGCTGAAGAATAAATAAGCGATAATGGTGCCAAAAGGGAAAAAAAAAAGCCTGTATCGTTTGAAAATTCCCCCGACAAAGCGATTTTCGCATGTGTGTACATTTTGTATAATCTATGTTTCCCCTGTTTTGCATTTTTTCATTTGGAAAAAGCAGGCGTGTGGACGTAGCCTAAAAGTGAAGGAATGCATTAAGTATGGAAAAAGATTGGGTGACGGTGAAGGGGCACATTGCAACAATCTTATTTTTTGTCCAAAAAGATAACGCTGTTTCTCTGCCCTATTTGGACACTTATATGTTGGACGCACTACATTTGCCCTGCCCAGCAACTGAAATCTGAGTTTTCTGGTTGGTACATGATGTCCCTCCTCTTCACAAGACAATGTAAAAGTTGAAGAAGCCTCAGGAGCTGTGACCCAAGCAGCCTCTCCCTGGTCGATTTTGGAGATTTCCATGGTGCCTGAGCTTGCTTGGAATGCAGGGAGGGAATGGAATTTCTGGCTCTTGCCGGTCAAATCTCCGGGTTTTCCTGACAAAAAGGGGTCCATTTTGAGGGCAAGGGGTGATAACCAATGATCAGTCACATTCCGGGCATAGCTGTGAATTGCACTCCTCCAGATCAGCGCTCAGAGAAGCTGGAGGGAGGCTTTATACAGAGAGATTGTCAGAAGATTACCGGAGATATATGAAGAATTACAGTCATTTTATACAGGAATTAAAATGATGAAAAACGATAGTGGTTTGAAAAACGTTGCGCGGGTGGGGCTCAAGAAAGTTAACTTAGGCAATAAAAAGCTCAGAATTGGCTTAAAAGTTTCATTCAACAGTATGGGCAACGTGTGAAAACTGTCTAGGTCTAAAACTCTCTTTGTTGCAAATAACAACCAAATGAGCGCCCCTCTCATTTGATATGTTCTCTGAAAAAAATGAGAGGGGGCCTGTTTGGGTTTTTATTGCAAAAAAAGTGAGTTTTAGACCTGACAGTTTTCATACAGGGGGCCTATTTTCGTTTTAAAATTCCCCGTGTTTTTATCATAACCGTAAAATATAGAAAAAACTTAAAAAGGGGGTTGTCACTACTTGATTCATCTTACCTCAGTCCTGTTTTTTGGTTTCATTTTGAATTCAGGGCGTGTTTACTGGCTTCTACGGGCTGCAGTAAAGCCAGGTCTGTCTATAGCAACCAGGCTGGCAGCCTATCCTGAGAGACTGAGCAGGTCTGTAGCTATGCAACTGAATAGCTCATGCAGCCATACAAGGGGGATTCTAGGAATAGGTGGGACACTTTTAAATGGACACATATTCCCAAAGGACTTTTTTTTGCAATCTTTAATGAAAAGCAACTTGCAGTGAGAAACCCCTTTTACCCGACCTTGGCGTTGAATACTCCGGGGTTTGGGGGTTCAGAAACCGGGCTATGGATAAGCCCCTGAATGGGAATCAAAGCAGATTTCGCGCGTCGGCGGGGGTGTCAGCTGTTATAAGCGACACCCGCAGCGTGGGCCCGACCCCCCCCCCCCCAGGGGTGGGGGGGGGGTTTAACCCCAAATTTTTGCGCCCATGGTTTGAATAACTGAGAGATGCGGAGGGGATCGCCCTCCGGGTTTTTGAGGCAGTAACTGCCGGATCGCCGACCCGTGCAGCCCTCCCTTCTGCCCGACAGCCCCAAAGGGCATGGGCCCTTTCCCGGGTTTGTCTTGACGTCACGATCCCCGGGGCCGTGCCCTGTGGGCATGCCCGGCTGTGACGACATTTGTCATAGGAACCTTCATGCAAAAAAGCTATGAATTGTTTCCTTTGAAGAGAATCTAAAAACTTTTTCCTTCAAATCCCCCTATGGGGAAAAGAAAAAAAAAAAGTGAAAAAGTAAAAAAAAAAAAAGGAAAAAACTGTAAAATAAAAACACAAAAAAATAAATAAAAACACGTAACCCCCCCTTTTCCCCTTTACAAACGCCAATCCCCCCAAAAAAGCAAAAAAAAATAAAAGTCCCCCATATTTGGTATCCCGCGTGCAAAAGACCTCCCCCTAAAAATCTTCTGTTTTAATTTCCCGTCTTTTCGCCGAAAAAAAAAAAAAAAAAACAATCACAGAATTTAAGATTTTTGTTATCCCGCAACCAAAAAGGGAATAAAGTGATAAAAAACCCCTAAAAACGCCAACGTTGTACCAATTAAACGTAGTTCTTCCGCAAAAAAAAGTCAAACCAAGCTCTGTATAGGGGAAAAAAAAAAAAACTTAGCTCTCAAAAGCAGCGAGCTAATATTCTTTTCCACAAAAACCCTTTTTTTTTTTTTTAAAGTGCTTAAACAAAAAAAAACTACATAAATTGGGTATGCCATAATCGTATGACCCACAGAGTAAAGCTAATTATTGATTGCACTTAGCGCTTTTTAAAAAAAAAATAAAAAACACTCTAGGATTGCAGATTTTTTCACTCTGCCCCCCAAAAAAAAACATTTAAAACTGATCAAAAAGTCTTGCCCCCCCAAAATTACCAATTTAAAATAAAAACTTCCCCAAAAAACAACCCGTATCGTCCATACAAGAAAAAAAAAAAAATTAGGGCTCTAGCTAGGCGATGAAAAAAGGGTTTTTCCTGTTTAAATAAAGTGTTTTTATTGTTAAAACAAAAAAAAAAAAAATATACAAATTGGTATTGCTTTAACCGTATCGACCTTGGTAAAGCTGCATGTCATATTAAAACAATGACCCCCAAAAAAAATAAAAAAACACACCCAATTTCTGTATTTTTTTCAAAACGCTCACAAAAAAACTTAATAAAAAATGAACAAATGTTTTTATGCACCCCATAAAGGGACCAATAAAAGTCAATTCACCCCCCAAAAACAAGGCCCTACCCCAGCCTTTCCACAGCAAAATTTAATTTTTTTTTAGACCATTTTTTTGTGAAAATAATAAACATAAAAAACTATAAAAATTTATACCATTCAATTTTAAATTTTCCTCATTTCAGTGCACGGGGAACCTGTAAAATTAAAGTCCAAAAAACAAAGGGGGAACTGATCCCCCCCCCCCCCCCTTTTCTGGCCCAAAGCAAAAAAAAAACGATTTAACCCAGTGCACCAAAATGCCCCCAAAACACCCCTAAATGAGATCCCGAAGGGGGGTTGAACTAAAAAGGGCGATTTGGAAGGGTTTTACCCTTTTTTGGTACTTTGGGGCTTTGGGAAATGCGACAGGCCCCACCAAAAATTTTTGCGTTTCCAAAAACCAAATAGCGCCCTCCCCTTGAGCCCTGCCTGCGCCCCAAAAAGCAGTTTACCCCACATGTTTGGTATTTTGAACTTTGGGAAAAAATTGCTTAAAAAAAGTTTTGGGGGTTTTTTTTCCCGGATTCTTGTAAAAATGAAAATTTTAAGCTAAAATTTAGATTTTGGAAACAATTTTTTTTAATTTCACGCCCAATGTAAAAAAAAAAAAATTTTTGGGAAAACCTGTGGCGTCGTATATCACTAAAAACCTGTATTATACCTTTAAGGGGTTTTAGTTTTCCATATGGGGTTTTTTTAGGGGGGTTTATTTAAAATTTTTTACCTTAGGCCTCCCCAAATTGCATGAAAATAGACCCCCAGGTTTAAAAAGGTGCCCTCCTTTCTGGGGCTTTTGGGTGAGCCAAATAATCACGAGGGCCACATTGGGTATTTAAAAAAGGCAGACCCGGGGGGAAAATTATATTTTTGCATTTACTATCCCATTTACCCTATTCCATGAATAAAGGGTAAAAAATTGAAAAAACTGCAAAAAAAGTGAATTTTTAAATTTCTCCTCCACTTTGCTTTTATTTCTGTGAAAACCTAAAGGGTTAAAAAATTCCTAAACACGTTGTAAATACTTTAAAGGGTTTTTTTTTAGATGGGTCATTTTTGGGGTTCTAAATCGGCCCCCAAAGCCCCGTCAGAATGGGTGGGCCTAAAAAAAAGTATATTTCAATTTTCTTGAAAATGTGAGAAAAATTACTACAATTTCTAAACCTCTATGAATAAAAAAAGACATTTAAAAAATGATGCCAACCTTTGTGGGAATATGGTAATGCTAGTTATAACATTTTGTGGGGAAAAATTATCTGTTTGTAGCCAAAAAAATTTTTAAAAATTTAAAAACACAATTTTTTAAAATTTTTCAGAAATTTTGATATTTTTCAAAAAAAACAAGGGTTGTATGGTAAAATTTTTTCTAAATTAAGCAAAAGTTTCACAAAAAAAAAATTTAAAATGCATGGGTAGGAAAATGTCAAAAAGTTATTTTCCATTAAGTTCTTCAGATTTTAAAAAAAGGGGGTGGGTCAGGAAGGGCCCAAAATGGCGGGGTTTTGGGTTAAAGGAACCTGTCACCCTAAAAATGCGCTGAATTTCAGGTGCCCTGTTATAAAGGGGAGGCCAAAAGTTTAGATTTTTGTTAATTATAAAAGTTTTTTGGGAATTTGGGAAAAAAGAAAGGGGAAAAAAAATTTTCCCCCCGGCATAACCTTGTTGGGAAAAAAAAAGGGAAAAAAAAAAAAAACCTTGGGTCCTTCTTTAACTTTTTAAAAAAAATTTTTCCCCTTATTAAAAATTGTTCCATATCCATAAAAAATGGGGGAAAAAAAGGGTTAAAAAATCAATTTTTTTGGGTTTTTTTGAAAAAAAACCCCACTGAAGGGGGTATATTCTTGTTTTGAAAAGTTTGGTGGTTTAAAAGGGAATAAAATTAGGTTTATTTGGGTTTCACAATTCTTTTACTTTTCCCCCTAAAAAAACATTTTTTTCCAAAAAAAAGCACGGCTTCCCCTTTTTGGCTATTTTTTTAAACCCCAAACTAACCCTTTAAAAATTAAAAACTAAAAACAACATTTAAACCTAACCTACCCAACAAAAACCCCCCTAAAAACCCCAAAATTAACTAAAAAGTAAAACCCTTCCCAAGGAAGATGTCAAATTTCAAGACTTACCCCGGCGAACAAAAAAACGGGGAGGGTCATCCCCGGAGGGCACACATGAAAAATCCTCATGCAAATTAATTAACACATGGGTTTCAGACCCCCAGGTTTAAAGGCCCTTGGCAACACGAGGGACCGATTTTTTCTAAAAATTTTGGGAGAGCCATTCATAAAGGTCTCCCCCGGTTTTATTTTTAAAATATGAAAATTTCCACCGTCCCCCTGCCCTTCTTTTTTGGGGGCGGGGAAGGAGAAAAAAAAAAACGGGCCTTAGAAAAACCAATAGGATAGGCTTTCGGGGACCCGGGTACTTGGCCCATCCCCGGGTTTTGATGGGCCCCTGGCTCAGTTTGTCCCAATGCCCCGCCGCGGTCGGTCCATTTTGTGTTTAGTAAAAAAAATGGCTGGCCAAAAGGGAGGGTTTGTTTGGGGCCTCCAAATTTTGGAGGGGGGGGATAGGGGGGTGGAGTGGGCTGTCCCTTACTGTTTAAGGAAGCCCAGGTTTGCCAAAATTTTTGCTTTTAGGGGGGGGGTTTACCCGACACCCGCAAACCGAAGCATCCACACAGAAGCAAAGCCACATTTACCCCCCCCCCATGTGGGCCCCAAACCAAACCAATAATAACTAAAACACTCTTCTGCCCTTTTTTTGTAACCATACTTTATTTGCACTCGACCAAAATCTGTATAGTATTGTCCCCATTTTTTGGGCTGTATAGGCCCTCCAAGGCGAATTAATCTATAAACTTTTTCTGAGCTATCGTCTGAATCATCGGGCCCCACCCCCCTTATTCCGGGGATTTAAAAAAATAGCTACCCAAGGCTGGGTTTCCTGGCCTTGTTGTAAGTCGGGAACGGACCGGCTTATAACCAAAAGGGGATGGTGGAGGTTATTGGGTGCGAGCTGTGTTTAACCGTGGGGTAAACGATCTCTCCAAGCCGTTTGGGTTGGGGGAGTAGGGGTCCTTCGCACTCCCTGGGGGGTTTTTGTGCCTGTGGACAGGGTAAATGTGAAACAGTATTGGGACCTTTGTCATGATACGCCCCAAATCAGGCCGTCGACCCTCGAGTGGGCCGGTGGGAGTTTTCCTGACAAACAGGTTAATAAATTCAGGCGCATTTGACACGACTAATGCTTATAATAAAACTGACGTCTGGCGACAAAATTCATACATGTCGCCCTTTATGTCTGTTTACTGATTGAGGGCCAAAAGTACATGGCATGAGGATTAACAACTGAAAAGTGCAGCAGATCAGCTGTAGATGACACAATCCCAACACTCAGCTGGTGTAATGTAGCTGGAGATATATCCATAGGGTTTATGAGCAGGCAACTATGCAGACCAAAGAGGTAACGTAAAATTCCTGCTGATAATAAAAGCTTTCTTTGACAAAGCACCTGTGATACGGAATTAAATATGAAGCTTAATAAAAAGTGACACCGAATATAGAAACACTGCTGTCACATCCACAAAGCAGAGAAGCACAAAAGATGGCACATTTATTATGGCAATGTGCACCAAAATAATGGCGCTCCTGCCTTACACCACATATATGTGTTTTAGACAGTTTCTAGGCACTTCTGTGCCTCATCCGACTAAAGGGCGTGACCTATACAAAATGGGTGTAGCTTGAAAAGGGATGTTAGCTTGCAACGCTATGTGCCAAAATGTCCCAATCAGTGGCATAAAGGAAGCCAGCTAAAAGAAGGATGAAACTGCATGGGGGCCAGAGTGCTGGCCAGCGGGTACTTCCAACAGCAGGCATACAGTGACGCACAGAGGTACACGCCGCTATACACAGTGAGAAACCCGGCCTTAGACAATATTGATAAATCTGCCCCATTGTCTTTGTAAACGAAAGAAACATCATTATCACACTGATACACAAATAACACGGCCAGTCTTGGCCGATGAACAGAGCATAGACGAATACAAGCCTTAAAAAATGGCAATATTCTGCATAAAGTAAGTGTTCATGATGTAATAGCAAGTTTTTTGGGGTCTGAAATTCTATGCTGAATGATTTCCTAATACAGGTAGTTCCCGGGTAATGAACAGGATAGGAACTGTATGCTTGTTCTTAAAAGGGTTGTCTCGCTACAAGGATTGTTTTTTACATTAAAGATCTTGCAAAAACAAGTTACTTTGCAGTATATGTCCATTAACAGTGTCCTACCTATTGCTAGATATCCCCTCTTGTATGGGCTGCATCAGCTCCTCAGGTTGCTATAGCTACAGACCTGTTCAATCTCTTCTTATAGGCTGCCAGCACTGGTTGCTATAGCTACAGACCTGGCATCTACTGCAACCTAGTAGAAGCCAGTAAACACCGCTGATTTCAAAGTGAAACCAAGAAAACAGGACGACTCAATGTAGTGAGACAACCCCTTTAAGTTAAATTTTTTATGTTTGTCGAAACAGGTACATTTATTAAATGTATGTCAAGCAAAAATATATTTTAGTTTTGGATAGTGCAGGGAAGGGTTTTTACATTTGTTTTGTTGTCTGTGCCCCTGTTTAGAAGATTTCACCTCACTTTGTATCTCTCATGTGCTGCTGTGGCATGTTGGCACTTGTAGTTCCACAGCTACTAGTTGCTGTGGGACATGGAACTCCAAGTGCCAGCATTCCACAGCAGCCCATATTAAACAAATGTACTTATCAGTACTCATACAATTAGTACACATGTGATGTGGAATGCTGGCACTTGTAGTTCCACAACTACAAATGCCAGCATGCCAAACATACTAACTGTATGGGTGCTTATACAGTACAGTATTGTTTTTTAGAATGAAGGCGGCTTGTGAGGGCGGGAGTAGTAAGAACAGATTTACCCCACCCAAGACCGACAGCGCAAGACCAGAGCGGTGTGAGGAAGAACTGTTTTGCTGGACTGAAGGTGGAGGCTCTTCGCGCAAAGCGGTTGAGCGAGAGGAAGGTAAAAAAAGAGCTGCTGTGCTATGACGATGCAGTGGGCAGAGGAAGGCTACAACTTTCCGATTTTATTATGTGTGAATGATGTCAGCACGCCGAGCCATGCCCCATAAGTGTCCTTTGTAACTAGAAGACAGATGTAAGTCGGAACGTTGTAAGTCAGGGACAGCTTGTATGTGTATAACAATGGCCAGAGCTTGGTTTTTGTTTCATACAGAATCCCAACCCTACAATACATAAAAATTATAACATAACATTGTGTTGTCATGTCAGTGCAGAAGATCTGGACCTCTGTATCAGAAAAACAGAGCTGTAACCAAGGTCAGTTTCACACATTGCAGTTTTGCAGAAAATGCTTATAAGGGTATGTTTCCACGGCTAATTGCAGATCGTACAGTACACCCCGCAATTACGTCGGGTGTTCGGGAGCTCACGCCTACTCCCGCGGCGCGTAGGGACCGGCAGCCCGCCGGCCCCATAGACTGTCATTACTCGAGGCGTAATCCATAGTTCTCTATGAGAACTGTGGATTACCGTACTGATTGGGGCGCATTACGCTCGTATTAGAGCGCAGTACTCTCTCAATACGTGGCAAAATGCGTCCCAAAATAAGCCGTGTGAACATAGCCTAAATAGCAGCACTACTAAAAGTGCATGTTTTTTTTAATTTTTTTGCAAAAACTGCTGTGACCAGATGTTAGCTGAAAGTCAAAATGCAAATATAAAATGCACTACAGGCCTTTTTTTGCAGTTTGGGTGTTTTTTTGGTTTGTCAGTAGCAGTTTATTTTACAACGCAGCATGCTGTGGGTGCTGCATATTTTCAAGCAATTGTAGCGTTTTTCTCTCCATGCCGCCATTGTTTTTCTTTGCACCAGTAAAGGCATGTGTGTATGTGTGTTGTGTTTTTGTTTTTTGTAGTGGTTTCTCACATTGCATTTTTTTACACACAGAGCCTCAACTCTACTGCACATACATAAAATTTAAATATGACATTCTGTTACTATGTCAGAGTAGCGGATTTGGAACTCTGTATCGGAAACATTATTATTTGATCTGGTTCCAGTCAGAACCTACGTCACAAAGGTGGTGCCATGATGGACACCAACGGCGCCCAATGGACCCCTTTGACTACAATGCAGTCCATTGGGTTTCCATCGTCGTGGATGTCGTTGTAATGGAAAAAATGATGCTTCATGCTGTGTAATTCTTTTCATAATTTTTGGGTCTACATTGGAAGCTTCTAAGGGAACCTCCGACCAGATATGAACAGTGCCTAAAACATAGGGCGACAGCCCTGTTCGCAATAGTTTAAAACTTCCCAGGGCGCACTAGAACCGTACGAAGCTATAGATTTATAGGTTCAGTACGGCAAATCCAGGCGCATTACTGCTGGAACAGGTAAACCACTTTCAAAGTGGTTTACCTGAGCCAGAAGTGTCGTCTTTGCACTAGAATACGCCTGATTTATGACCCGCAGTAGAGCGGGTTCATAAATCAGGCGCACTTTAAACGCCAAAAATCATGTTGCCCATAGAGTGTTAAAGGGAATGTGTCATCAAAAATGACTTATTGTTTAACTCACATTTTTATGTTCAACACATTTTGTAAGAATTTTTGGTAATATTTTTTTTAAGTTTTCCATAGGCCACTAAGCCTAATAATAGCCTAACACTTCCTGTTCTGTACAAAAAGATTTTCAGCAGTCTGCTCATTATTAGCACAAAGAGGGTCAAACTGAAAGGTGACACCAATGTATATAGGTAACACAGGATCCACCAGTCCCAATAGGAGATAGTCACAGCTCATCCTCTCCCCCTCCCTGCACACTGACTTCTTCGCAGGTCACAGAGCATGACAAGAAAACTCTCCTATAGAAGTGAATGGGACTGAGACTGTCTTAAAGGGGTTTACCAAGAAGTGAGTTTCTTACCTTTTAATCTGCTCAGAAGAGAAAATAAACAAGCATGCTGCCTCACAGGGAAGAGAGAGGGGGGCTGAGAACACAACCATGAAGCATTGAGCGTTGTGCAATGTTTAATCAAATAATCACATTACAGCTAGCAGATCCTCTATACAAAAGACAAGATCTTTCTCCACAGTCCCTTGCCAGTTTGTTCAAATTCCCTGTCATCAGATGAGAAGTGCAAACACGCAAGTGGGCCAGGGCCAGATCAGCTCCTGTCAGCTGCTGGTCGTGTCTAATGTAAACTTTTAAGTAACTAAGGGCATGAAAGGAAGGCTGTAACTCTCAGAGGCTTCACTTTTTGTAATCACATATATTTAGAAAAGTGATTAAATACCCATTTTGGAGGATCCCACGTCAACATTACATCATGGCAAAACCCCTTTAAGTCTCCTATGTGCATGAAGCTACTGTAAAGCATCTCTCTGACTGCTGTTAAAGCAGTGCAAACAAGGCCTAGTGGCCACAGTTAAAACTGCAAGACTTAAGAATTGTTAAAAAATATTGAAAGTGATATGAAAAATTAGAAGAAAAAAAACAACCAAAAATTCCTAAAAAATGTGTTTAACATAAGAATGGGACTAAAACAATGACTCATTTTTTGATGACACATTCCCTTCAAGCTTATTTAGTAAAAACATGGTACTAAAGGGTAAACATTTACAAGATTGACAGGCCAGTGCAACAACTGATGCTTTAGTTTTTTTTTATCAGTGATTATTATTCCATCAGTAAAGGCAGAAATTATGCCGACCCCTTCAGAAACATAAATCTACGTATTTAAGGTGTAATGAGGTGTCTCTGATAGCTAAATGATAACAAATGCATTCTGTGTTTCTCAGTGCTAGGAACAATTTCAGATCTGTTTGAGAAAATGAAAAATGGAGAGCAGCCCTGTAACATCTGTTTTTGGGAACATGGTGGGATGTAAAGGGTTAAATCTGTATGAAGGCATTCCCTTTTGGCGGTGTTCCCGGAAACAGCAGGTTTCCAACAACAACATAAGGAAAATGGAAAGGCTGAAGCCATAAATGTGTTTATTCCTGAACTTTACCTTGTGAATCGGAATCCCAGAGCAGGTCTGGCCCCACTGACTAATGTTTGTATGAGCAGCAGATAAGGCGTTGAGGAGAATATTTGCAATGGGAGAGCTTAAGTGGGAGATCACACATTCCAGTGGTGGAAAAAGTGAGGCACATTTTGATCCTACTCATTTGGGTTGTTCAAGAATGCATTCAAGAGCTCTACATGTTTATATGACCATAAATATAGTCACAAGTGTGCACCTGGGGTATGTACGAACAATGTGCAAGAACTCCTTATTAATTCTGCACTGTATAGGCATGTGGGCTTTCCTGATGAGCACCTTACATGCTTCATCCAACAATACTTTATAGTTTTATTACACAATATGGATGCAATACAAACCAAACAATAGTGTCACAGGCAGGTGGTGGATCCAAAAATGTACCAGGAGATTTTTTCTTTGAACCCACACCGAGGAGCGTTAAAAGGGAAGCTCTTTAATCCCTTATACCAGGGTAGGGACAAGGCATTTGGGCGCCCTAGGCAAATAGGGCAAACGTCTTTCCCCTCTCCAAAGAAAACTTTTCATCCCGACGCATAGCAATTTCAGCTTTGCCAACCCTGCTAGATGAAATGGAGAAAAAAAACCACACTTGCGGCATCTTTTTTTGGAGGTGCGGCATTTTCTGACATAATCTTTGTTTTGTGGGTCAGTACGATTCCAATGTTTTGTTTTCTTTCTTTTTCATTTTCTTTGTATCGGCATTTTCTGACATTAATAACTTTTTGATCTTCCGTCCTGTATGAATGCTTGTTTTATGCGGTTTGAAGTGTGGTTTTCATTGGTAGCATTTTCAAAAACTTATGACTTTTTTATCCCTTTTTATTCCAATTTTTGAGAAGGCAAAGGGACCAAATAAAACCCGCAATATTAGCGGTGGATATGTTTTTTATGGTGTCCACTATGCAGAATATATGAGGTTATTTTGAAATAGACTTTTAGGACACAGTAATATCAATTGCATCGCGGGGAAATTGATCAGAAGGTGGAAGGAGGCATTTCCTCGTATAACTGCTAAGATCCCTCGGTTGTGTTAACCTTGGCATCTAAGTAGTTAAATAAGCAGGATCTGAGTTTTCTCCAGTTGCGGCTGCTAAAGGCAGGTGCTGGCTCTTGAGCCCACTCCATACTTGCGCCCCCTTACTGATAGGCAGAAATAGGCGCCCTAGATGGTTGTCTATATCTGCCTATCCGTCATTCAGGCCTTACCCTATATAAGGGATCTGGTCTGTGGTGACAGCTGATGAACAGACATGGTACCAGAGGAGTGACAGAAGATGTAGCTTTTTTACAATTGGAGGGTCAAGGCAGAAAGAGTTCTTGCGTGGAGTCGCAGGAAAAAAGTCAGGGCACGCAGCAGACAAAAAGGATAATCAAGAGCAAGCCAAGGGTCATAACTGGAAGACGGAATACAAGAAAGCACTCTCTATGCTATGAAGAACACCAATAATCTGGCAGAAAACTGATGGGGACTCTCCACCCTGCACCAGTTCCTCTCTCCTCCCACCCTGCACCAGTTCCTCTCTCCTCCCACCCTGCACCAGTTCCTCTCTCTCCCCCTGCACCAGTTCCTCTCTTCCCTGCAACAGTTCCACTTTCCCCTGCGCACCACTTCCTCTCTCCCCTCTGCACCACTTCCTCTCTCCTCTCTGCACCACTTCCTCTCTCCCGCCTGCACCAGTTCCTCTCTGCCCTCTGCACCACTTCCTCTCTGCCCTCTGCACCACTTCCTCTCTGCCCTCTGCACCACTTCCTCTCTGCCCTCTGCACCAGTTCTTCTCTCTCCTTTGCACCAGTTCCTCTCTCCCATGTGCACCAGTTCCTCTCTCCCCTTTGCACCAGTTCCTCTCTCCCCCTCCACCAGTTCCACTCTCCCCTTGCACTAATTCTTGTTCCCCTTGCACTTATTCCTCTCCCTTCTGCACCAGTTCCACTCTCCCCCCTGCACCAGTTCCTCTCTCCCCTCTGCACCATTTCCCCTCTCCCCCTTGCACCAGTTCCTCTCTCCCCCCTGCACCAGTTCCTCTCTTCCCCTGCACCAGATCCCCTCTCCCCCCTGCACCAGTTCCCCTCTCTCCCCTGCACCAGTTCCCCTCTCCTATGTGCACCAGTTCCTCTCTCCCCTATGCACCAGTTCTACTCTCCGTTGCGCACCAGTTCTTCTCTCCCCTCTGCACCAGTTCTTCTCTCCCGCCTGCACCAGTTCCTCTCCCTCTGCACCAGTTCCTCTCTCCCCTATGCAACAGTTCCTCTCTCTCCCCTCTGCACCAGTTCCTCCCGCCCCCCTGCAACAGTTCCTCTCCCCACTGCGCCAGTTCCACTCTTCCCCGCACCAGTTCCTCCCCCTCTTAGTAAACACTCACCTGTAAGGAGAGCTGCCCATTTTCTTGCTTCCTCACTTTCCGCTCACTCTCCCCACCACACACTGTTCTGGCAGCTTCCTGTCATGTGACAAGAAGCTGTAAAACCAGTGCAGGGAGGTGAGGAGACTGTACAACCTCCCCTGCGCACTACACACTGCTGTCCCCGCTCCCTCCCTGCCCCTCTCCCCCCATTGGTGCTGGAGGTCGGAGGAGGAGGGAGCAGGGGGTGAAGATAAACTCCTGCCCCTCCTGCTCTGTGAAGGTGGCAGCTATGACTAAAGCCATTTCTGCTATTATATGGAGCCAGCTAGTTTACTGAGTCGGATCCATACCTGTATTTACTATTTTGCCATAGGCAAACTTAAACTCTATCAGTTCTCTATCTATTAAACACTAAAACGTAACTTTTATTATATCTAACTCTATCTATAACCTCTAAGCCTTGATAAAGCCAGGTTAGCTGGCGAAACATGTCGGCGAGGTCAGGCATGACGTTTTAAATTTTGTGTCTCTCCCTCTGTTACAAGTGTCACCTGCTGCAGACGGTGTCACAAGGGGGCCTTTATTTGGTTCTGTGTCTATGAGATTGGGACGACTGCCCAATTTAGTTGGCTTGGGATCCCTTACTGAAGCTGTACTTTGCTATAGATATAAGGCTCTCCCGTTAATAGGTGGGGTTCCACCAGACTTGATGATAGAAAGGGGGGTTATTCCCTCTTTCAGAAGCAAAAGGGTTAAATGTTTAGGATAGAGATTTAGGTTTTTAAATAGTTGTGTATAGAGGTTAAGAGTTTAGATATAATAAAATTTACGTTTTAGTGTTTAATATTTAGAGAACTCATAGAGTTTAAGTTTGCCTATGGCAAAATAGTAAATATAGTGATCAAAAGTCACTCTTTGTTCTCTTGCGAGATTCCCAATTTTTTGGAGATTATGGGATCCATACCTGCACCCCCTACTGACAGGCTGAGATAGGCGCCCTAGGCCATAGCCTACTTCTGCCTACCTGTTGTCCCGGCCCTGTATACAGACAGCTGTTTTGGGGTGTTTGCCCCTCTTTAGTACAGAGAGGCACCATACAGGAGTGTGAAGACTTACAAGCCATGAATTATCCATTAAAATTTAAATATATTCAAATAACCTCAAGGGAAAAGAACTGAAAAGGGGCAAACTCTCCGAAACAACTGTTTGGCTTCACTTTAAACCCATAATCATATTTCAAGGCTCCTTGGGTTGGATGTGATTTTTTTTAAATTCATGTGATAAAGACACAGCATAATTTAAACATACATAGACTGTGATCTCATTAACCATGATCCAACTTGTTCAGTTATCTGCAGGTTCGACGAAATGAACCTGTATGAGATAACACTAAAACAATGGAAAGATATCACAGTAGAAGTTATAGAAGAATGGGTGTGACTTTAAAAGGGGTACTCTCACCATGCACTTGGCTAGCATATTGATAGGATATGACATCATAGTGTGATAGGTGGGACACTACCTATTTTAGAAACAGGTCCCCAAAAGTTTTGGCTCAGAATGGAGATCTTGTCACACTTGTACACAACTCTCCACTCTGTTCTCTGGGAGTTCCAAATACAGCCGAACACAACTCTCACCTGTACCAAGAACTCCCAGAGAACAGAGTGGAGAGTTGTGCACAAGCGCAACCGGATCTCCATTCTCAGCCAACACTTCTGGGGACCCTCTTCCAAGAGCTTTGGGGGCCTATTCCTGAGACTTTTGGGGGCCCATTCCCACCTTGAGGGCCTGCACCTGTCATACATTGATGATAAATCCTATTGATATGCCATCAAAGTGCATTGTCGAAACACCCCTCTAAGGAACGCTACTTTTATTAGCTGATACTGAAGTCCTAGCTCTCTTCCCTTAGACTTATTTGAATATATTTAAATGTTAGTGGAGCATTCATGGCTTGTAAGTCTCCACACACCTTCATGATGCCTCTCTCCATTTTAAGCTTTGTGCTATTTGATACAGACCATTAGGGTATATTCACATAACGAAGATTACTAGGCGGATTGCACAAGGATTCCACCTTAAAATCCTCATTGAAAACTGAAAGAAAACAATGAATATCCCATTGACAACACGGGTTGTAGTTCATAAGACACATATTTTTGGCGCAGTTTTCAAAACTGAGATGTGGTCCAAAAAACTTTGCCACGTCCTAATTTTTTGGTCATATTCCAACTCGTGGAAATTTAGTATTGATGTCAATGGGATGGCTTAAAACCTCATGCAATAAACGGCCAAAACATTTGTGCATGTATTGCATGTGGATTTTAACATGGATCCGTTTCCTAAACCAGTCGGCATAAATTGCACTCTTTCTGACTGCAAACCATCTGTATCATGCTGCCCTTTACCAAGGCAGCAAATTATATGTGATAGATCCTCCTGAAGTGAGCCTAATGCAACACATGCTGAATCTCAGGCTGACTCCATGCTAAATATGACTGCAGAGAGCATTACATTAGGAGACTGCTATTTATGCAGTTACCCAATATAATCTATATAAAGTGGTTCCAAGGCAGTGCTTCACTTACAGATTAGACATGCAGGCAAGCATTCAGTGAACGTGGCTTAATTTAGAATTGTAAGAGGGACATAATCATAGCTGAAAATTCACTTTTATTGTTATGATGCATCCAGACCAATTAAAGTCCATCTATAAAAAGCAGCACAAATAAGATGCTTCTGAGAAACACCTGTCACCATCATCACTACAGATAGACACTGTTCTCCATTCATGCTGAGTGAGAGCATAGTATGTCCTATGAAAATAACTTGCCATTTGCCCATTTGCCCACTCCATACAACAAACAGAAAAGAGGCCACCTGCAATTTTTGGGCTCCACAGCACTTAAAGGAGTTGTCTCACTACAATGATTCATCTTACCTCAGTCCCGTTTTCATGGTTTCATTATGAATTTAGGGGAGGGTTTACTGGCTTCTACTACGCTGCAGTAGAAGCCAGGTCTGTAGCTATGGCAACCAGTGCTGGCAGCTTATCATGAGAGATTGAACAGGTCTGTAGCTATGGCGACCAGTGCTGGCAGCCTATCATGAGAGATTGAACAGGTCTGTAGCTATGGCGACCTGAGGAGCTGATGCAGCCCATACAAGAGGGGATATCTCAGAAAGGGTAGGACACTGTTAATGGACACATATTGCAAAGTGACTTCTTTTTGCAAGATCTTTAACATAAAAAGCAATCATTGTAGTGAGACAACCCCTTTAAGCTAGGATCAAGCCTGTTTCGTTATTTCTGATGTTTTGTTCCATCATAGGAGCAGAAAAATAAAAATGACAGCAGCAGGTCTGTTTTGTGATGGCCACCAACGGCGCCCACTGGACCCTACTAACTACAACTAGGTCAGTCAGGTCTCAGTTGTGGTGTCCATCATTTGAACAGAAAACATTGCTCTGCATGTGGCACTGTTCTTTCGGTCATTTTTGAAGAAATTTGTGACGTGGCTACGAATAAAACCTCTGACACTAGTGTGAACTAGGCCTAAGGAAACATGCTTCTACGGTAAATGTGTCACTGAGCATTTTCTTCTAATTTAATACTAACAAGTATCAAAACCACAAGCCAATAGCATAAATCCTAGGGACCACAAAGCAGATAAAACTTAGCTTTTAATAAATACAAATAAAATGTAAAGACAAAAAAAACCTAATCTATCTGAACCAATACAAATCTAAAATCCTACATCTATGGCTACTATCAATATAATGGGAAAATCGCACCAATAAGGGCGTTCCCACCCGTACCTAAACTACCAACACCCTATACTAACTATCACTGTACAAAAAAACATAAACAGGACAAAAAACAAAAATGTATACATTCAGTTATCCCAAATGAATCTGGATGAATTCATAAATCCGACGTGTTTCCCCCCATAATAATTGGGGTTCATCAGGGAAAACGGGAATATGTATACAACACACTAATAACCAGTTTAGATAAACTTACTGCCCATATTAGAAATGCAAAGATGAGTGCTGATAGTCCGGTGGATCCCAGAGATAACTTATAACGGAGACACCAACATATTGATGTTGCAATATTTTTTGGTATATCCGGGGTATATATATTAAATATTTAGGGTCCATGTACTCCCCCCTAGTATCCTGCAAGAGGAGTTTTCTGTTGTTGTTTTGAATACTAACAAGTAGTCTCAAGGATCTGTCTATTGACGTCTTTCTTGGAGTCAGGTTCTTTTTAAGAATACAGTAAAATTCCTTTAAAGGGAATTTTGTTCGCTAACTAGGATCAGATATTAAAGGGGTTTTGCCACAATCTAATTTTGACAAGGGATCTTCCAAAATGGGTATTTAATCACTTTTCTAAATATATGTGATTACAAAAAGTGAAGCCTGTGAGAGCTACAGCATTGCTCAGTCTCCCTTAGTTACCTGAAAGTGTATATTAGACACGACCAGGACACTGACAGGAGCTGATCGGGCTGCGCTTGCCGATTGCAGGGTTTTCCCTGGTTGCCATGGCAGCCGGAGGCCAAATAATGGCCTCTAAGTCTGTTTAATACAGGACTCAAACTCCTATTAGCGCATCAAAGACTAATTTTTGAAAATTAAAACTTAATAACTTTGAATTCATATACTTAAAAAGAGAAAAAAGTACAGGACCAAAAGAAAAATTTTAAGTTACCGATTCTCTAATCCCTTAATTTCCAAATATGAAAACCAAAGTGACAAAATGCATAAAACACCAGTATAGTAACTCCAGTTTTAAAACCTGCAGGACACAAAATTAATTGTTATCCATATAGTTAAAAATAGTCAGCTGAATAGGACAACAAGGAGATCAATGCTCCTAATAAACCTGTAACAAGTTGACTATCCAAACCCTAAAATCCCTAAGAGAAGGGACATCGCTAATCTTTAGCCCAAATAGGCATTGGAAAGACCATCACTGGGTCATATCTAGCAGTGGTGTCTAAATGTTGCAATTGGCAATAAGGAATAAGTGAACTACTGCAGTTAGTTCACTAAGGGGCCGTTCACACGGCTTATTTTGCCGCGGATTGGAGCCGTACTGCGCGCCGGATTTGCGCTGCAGTACGGCTCCAATTCGTCGCAGTAATTACGGTAATCCACAGTTCTCATAGAGAACAGTGGATTACGTCGCTCCTGCTCGCTCGGCGAATCCGCCGGGCGGGGAGAAAGTCACCTGAACATTATCCAGGCGCATTACGTGCCGTGGATAATGCAAGTCTATGGGTCCGGCGGGCAGCGCCACCGCCCCTTATTCAAGCCGAAATTGCAAGCGCAATCCGGCTCGCAATTACGGCTTGAATAAGCCGTGTGAACATGGCCTAACAATGATGAAGAGAGCTTGGAAACTAAAATAATTTCTTACACCTCACCGACATATTTCACCACATAGTTTTTGAGCTCTCTTCTTCCTTATTAGTGAACTAACTGCAAAAAATACTTTCCATGACACATGTTGATGACACAATGCTTTTCAACCAGCGTGTATAATATTTTCTGAACTATAAAACTTTCTAGATTATTTGATACAAATTTTAATTCACTGTGGAATGAATTGCAGGAAAGTACTCAGAATTTGGTGAGTTATAGTCTTACTACTGTATGTTCATGGCATGGTAAAAATTATGCTTGGCATCAACAAGAGCCCATGATTCAGTTGTTCCATTTCCTTTATATTGTTTCAGCAGAATTGGGAAAGAAGCCACAGACCTCTGGATGGGAATACAAATTCAGCTCTCAATAATGCCCCTCAAATCTTCACATGCCGCCTTTCATTGCAGGATCTGAAAACATCACAAGTTCATGCTTCGATTAGCAATATAGTCTATAGGTGAACACCACACCCTTTTCCGAAAAATGCAGCAAAAAATGAAATTGTGAATTGTCAGCTTTTTAATGTCAAATAAATCTGCCCTTGTTTGATTCATTCCAATCATGTGACAACCAACTTTAAGAAAACAGTTTTTTGTCCCCCTTCATACTTATGACTTGCAACGCATTTTTGCTGGTAAAAAGACACTTCTGAAACTGTGTTTTATGTATTTTTCACACAGTTTTTGTAGAATTTTTTTGCAAATGATAAGTGATAGCACATGCATTTTGGTGCATTTTTTATCTGCAGCATTCTTCTTCATCATAAATCATGTAATCCATCATATGATTTGCAATGTGGAAAATTCTACAAAAACGCATAAAAAACCCCAGAAGACTCCTGCACACATGCCATTTTGGTGCAGATAGAACACAGACACAGAGGAGAGGCTTGCACTCCATTGTAAGCACGAGCCTCCCCTCTGTGTCAGGAGGAGAACCTGGAAATTGAGAGGAGCAGATCGCCGGAAGCTTGGGAGTGACAGCAGTGGGGGAAAGCTAGATAAATATTTGTTTTTAATCTTTTTTGACAACCCTGGCTCTAATGGAATATACTTTTATACTGGACAACTCCTTAAAAACCTAGGCAGATTTGTAATGTTTGCCCCTCTTCAGTACAGGAGTAATGTTTCTCTTACCCCTCGGACCTCTAACCCCTGATGAAGCCAGCTTATCTGGTGAAACATGTCGGTGAGGTCAGATATGACGTTTTAAATTGTGATTTCTCACCTCTGTCTAGAAGTGTCACCTGCTGCAGACGGTGTCACAAGGGGGCCTTATTTGTTTTGTGTCCATGAGATTAGGGACGACTGCCCAAGTAGGAGGCTTGGGATCCCTTACTGGAGCTAG
Source organism: Phyllomedusa bahiana (assembly GCA_025379985.1). NCBI lineage: Eukaryota > Metazoa > Chordata > Amphibia > Anura > Hylidae > Phyllomedusa > Phyllomedusa bahiana. The sequence goes on from JAODAL010002320.1 coordinate 24,353, forward strand.
TAAATTGCTGTATATAAGGCTTTCCTGTTAATAGGTGGTGCTCCACCAGACTTGATAATAGAAAAGGAGCTATTCCTTCTTTCAGAAGTAGAAAGGGTTAAATGGCGAGGTTAGAAATCAGGTTTTTAAATAGTGTGCATAGAGGTTAAGAGTTATACATAATAAAATTTACGTTTTAGTGTTTTACAGATAGAGAACTGATAGAGTTTAAGTTTGCCTATGGCAAAATAGTAAATATAGTGGGCTAAAAAACCGGGCACACATGATCGCTGTGGGAATCCAGCTGTACTTTACAATTGATGTCCTTCAGCATCTGCTGATAAACCCCTTAGATAACGTGGTCAATTGCGACTATGGCAGCTTAGGGAAAGACAGAGGGAGGAAGCTCCTTCTACCTTCATTGGCATCCCGCAACCACATTGCATCGTAAATAGCTGCCATGATGACCTGGAAGTCTAACAAAGGCTTCCGGGTTATCTCTGATGTCACCATGCCATGTGACAGCTTCAGTACGTAGCAGTAAAGTAGTGTATTACTATGCATTGTAGCAGCAATGCACTACATTACTGAGTCAAGTTCCAATAAACAAAGGTGAATATAAAGAGGAAGTGGAAGTAAAAAGAAAGTAATAAATACACCCTTCTTTCCCCATTACAAACGCCAATCGCTCCAAAAAAGGTCAAAAATAAAAAAGTACAAATATTTGTTAACACCACGTGTGTAATTACCTAGCCTATGAATCTGTTACATCAATAAAACCCGCACGAAGAACGCCATAAACCTTTCACCCCCCAAAAAATGACAAAATTTCAATAAATATAAAATTGAAATATAAAGCGATCAAAAAGTCATATAAACCTCAAATTGCTGCTAATAAAACGTCAGTTCATCCCACAAAAAATCCCTTACATCGCTCCGTATGCGGAAAACTAAAGAAGTTATGGCTATCAGAAAATAGCGATGTATAGACATTGTTTTAAACAATAAAAACACTTATTAAAAAAAATTGTACAAAATAAAAAAAAACTATATCAATTGGGTATCACTTTAATCATATCGACCCACAGAGTAAAACTAACTTATCACATGTACTTATCACACCAGGATTGCCATATTTTGTTTAACTCGCCTCCCAAAAACCTTGATAAAAAGGGATCAAAATATCATATGAACCCTTTAATAGTATCAATGAAAATGTCAATGTTTTCGGCAATATTTTACAAAAGCATTTTTACTGTGTAAAAGTAGTAAAACATTAAAGGAGTTGTCTCACTACAGGTTTTCAGCCTACCTCAGTGTGTCTGGCAGCATAGGATTTTTGAATTCATGGGCGTGCTTCTTGTCTGCCTCTTCTTCTCCCCCTTCCCCCCTCCCCTCAGCACACAGACAGCTCTTCTCCTCAGACTGCAGTAACTTCTATACAGCAGGGGGAGCGCAAGGGGGTTTGCTACCAGAGTTAACCCTGTGTGTGCCTGCCTAGATCTGCTGCTCACTGCTGGATCAACTGCACTGTGCTGTGGCCGAGCTCTTGCTGCTCCTCTCCACAGAGTAAGGAGACAGGAGAGGGTTGAGCTATGAGTGTGGAGAGGTCTGTGAAGCTGTGTATGCTAATAGCAGTGCAGGGGGGGGGGATGTAAAGGTCCCTATACCCCCTGCTTAGCATACAAATCTCCACGGACAACTCAAGCAACAACAAACAAACCCTGTCAGAACAGACACAGGGCAGCTGTGAAGTGTGTTACTATAATCACGATAATCACGATGTGTCACTAATACAGCAGAGCAGGGAGGGATATGAACCGTTCACATGCCCTCCTGATCTGTTCTATTAGTATAGTCAAAGCTCCACAGACACATGGTGATTATAGTAACACACTTCACTGCTGTCACATCCTACTGACCACAGATCAGCCTCATCTCTGCTCTCCTCAATCTGTGTAGAGAGCAGGCACACACAGGGTTAATCCAGGCAGCACAGCTACACAGACACAGAAGCCAGAGCCCTCCTCCCTTCCCTACAGAAGCATACTGTGCGGGAGGGGCTCTGTGCTCCGACCTGTATTGAGAAGCTGAAGAGTCACCAACCAGCATATTAAAGTTATCCTGTCACTTATAACACACAATGAACACTGTAAAAATAAAACCTGAAAAACAATGGGGGAATCACAGTATTGTTTTTTTTCCATTTTCACAGCCCAGTGCAAATAAACTGTGAAACACCTTTGGGCCCAAAATTCACAATACCCCTCTAAATTAATTCCCTGAGGGGTGTTGGATCCAAAATTGGGTGACTTCTTGAAGGTTTCAACTGTTCTGGAACTTTGGGGGCTTTGTAAATGTGACATGGCCCCACCAAAATCTGCATTCCAAAAGCCAAATAGCGCTCCCTCCCTTGTACACCCTGCCATGCACCCAAACAGAAGTTTACACCCACATATAAGGTATTGCCGTACTTAGGGCAATGGGGTACTTTTTTTCCCAGGATTCCTTGTGCAAATGAAACATTTTGAGGTAAAACTGCAAATTATTGGAAAAAATTTACTTTTTCATTGTTAGATCCTAAAGCTAAAAAATCTGTGAAACACCTGTGGGGTCCATATACTCACTACACCTCTGGATATATTTCTCAAGGGGTGTAGTTTCCAAAATGAAGTCTTCTTAGGAGTGTTTATTAAGTTTTAGCACCTTATGATGTCCGCAAACCTGTAATGGTGCCTAAAGAAAATCCTAATGAAAATTAGACCCAACAGTCCAGTAGGCGCTCCTCCTACTCTGAGGTTTGAGTCAAATAGCGTACTAGGGCCACATATGGGATATCCCTTTAAACAGCAGAATCAGAGGTATCAATTCCGAGTGGCATTTCCCTGTTATTACCTACGGTGTCCCAGTGAATAATGGATAAAAATCTGCAAAAAAGGTGAAATTTTTAAATTTCACCTCCAATTTGTTTTAATTCCTGTGAATTAATCCAAACTTCCTAAATGCTGTTTTGAATACTTTAGGGCTTCAGTTTCTGAGATGGAGTCATTTATGAGAGTGTCTAGTATACAAGGCCCCTTAAAGCCACGTTAGAACAGGACTAGTCCCTGTAGCAAATTTTCTTGAAAGAGTGAAAAATTGCTACTAAATTTGTAAGCCTCCTAACATTGTAAAAAAATAAAAAGACATTTAAAAAAATGATTCCAACATCAAGTAGGTATTTGGTAGGTACAAACTATTTTGTGTGGTATAACTATCCGTCTTACACGAACAAAGTTTGAAGCTTTGAAAATGGCAAATTTTTCTAAAATTTCATGACACCTTGATATTTTTCACATATAAACAAGGATTTTATGGACCAAAAGTTAGTACTAATTTAAAGAGGTTTTGCGACGATGTAATGTTGACGTTGGATCCTCCAAAATGGATATTTAATCACTTTTCTAAATATAGTCATTAAAAAGTGAAACCTGTGACAGCTACAGCATTAATTAGATGCCCCAAGTTTCCAGACAGTTTACATTAGACACGACCAGAACACTCACAGGAGCTGATCTGGCCGCGCTTGCATGTTTGCACTTCTTATTTGACAGTAGGGAACATGAACGAGCTTTGTAGGGACTGGGGAAAAATGTCTCTGTCTTCTGTATAGAGAATCCACTGGTTGTAATGTAATTATCTGAGTAAAAATGCAGACACTCCCTTTGTTCACTGCTCACCCCCTCCCTCTTCCCCTGCAGCCCTTTAGTGAAGGAATGAAAGATACTGCTGCCTTCAGAGCTTATCTTCTCTCCTGAGCAGATAAGTGGGAGAAACCAAAACCCATTAACTTGTGCACAATAGTCATTCTCTGTGATTTAGCAAAACAATGTTTGCTCAACTATAAAGACTGAGCCTCGGGAACGTGCATGGGAGGTGGTGCTATAACATCACAGAGGAGGCACTTGTTTTTTTAAACACAGAAACACAACGCCCCTCTTTTCAGGGCTCAAGTTCAGCCTGTTAGCTGATGGAATCACTTCCTGGCAAAACCCCTTTAAAGCACAATGTGTTATGGGAAAAAATTCTCTGAATCACATGGATGCATAAAAGTATGGAAAAGCTATTCCCACATAAAGTGACACATCAGATTTGTAAAATGGGGCTCTGTCACAGAAGTCAAAGCTTGCTGGCCTTGCCATTTTGTTGTTGTTGACCTAAAAATTTCTACAGCCATTTATCAAGCAATTCAAACTGTGCAGCATTTTCCATCCGTTTTTGGCCATGCCATGACCGTGCTATGTATTCCTACACTTTACAGAGTTTTTGACCTACCTGTGTATGTATCACCACTGTGTACACCAGACATGTATATCAATCTAGTGAATTAAAAAAAGAAAATTGAAGTTTCACTTACTTGAAATAATAAGATTGCTTCTGGTAAGTATGCATGCCCTAATACAGGTATTAACTCACGTACTGTAGTGGTGACAACAGGGTTAATAGTTAGTCTGTATTTCATTGTATAAACTGAATGGTTCTCTTGGGGGAAAGCTGATTTACAGAACAATCATTAAAGCCATTGTGTCAGCTGTCAGAGGAACCATAACAATGAGATTACCAGGGACTGTGATCTCCATCATCATTCAAATGGCTCTAACTTCCTGCATCTTCTATTTAAAAATATCAATAACATCTTCCATTACCAAAGTTTTCCACATCTGTGATTGTTATTACGTATTGTCAAGTTGGTTGTGACTTCTGGTGACCATTTGAATAGCTGTTTCCTAGAAGGCCATGCCCTCTGTTTGGGTTTTAAGCTTCTCAGCAGAGCCTTCATTACAGCTTAGTCTTTGGAGTCATACTTGGAATTACAGTTTCACAACTGTCTTCTTTCCTGAAACAATTGAAAGCCGTAGTGCATTTTCCAATCGGAAGGAAAGCAGTGGAAAAAAACACAAAGTACAATGGGCGTTGACAGTTTCTTCAAAGATCACTAGATTCTGAGGACATAGTTAAAGGGTATTCTCACCACAATGATTAGCTTGGAACATATAGGCAAAAGTAAAGATTATAATCAAATACATTGCTGTTCCAATTTTACCTTATCCTCAAAAAATAGTCGGTCACGATACGAAAATATGCAAATCTTCAACTTCATATGCGTAAATACTTATTTATTATTCCCAGAACTTATAATAAAAGTCCCAACAAATGGTAGTATCAAACACTAATAGCAATTTTCTTGTATAAAACAAACTTGCAGTTTTAGGAAGTCCTCATGGAACGTAGTGTATATTAAACGTTAGCAGCTCGATATTCGGCACCCCTTGGCATCGTAGCACTTGTAGTTCGATGCGGGGCGAGCGGAACTCCAAAGTATGTCCTCTCAGTAAGCGTCTGAGTAGAAAACTTGCCGAGGGGCCTCTATGTTGGCCACCATCTTTCGGCTTTTAAGTGAATTAAGAGATAAAGTGAGCTCTATCCAATTTTACCATATGTCAAAGTTAGAGTAGTTTTTATCGCCTGCTTGTGTACACAAGCTAAACTAGATTTCCACCACTCTTCACTAAAAGTGGCTACGCTGGTGATGAAACTCCCTGTTGTCTTATCAGCTGAAGGGAGCTTGCTTTTCACTCTCTACTTTTATCTTTCTACTGAGGAAAAACCTTAACCTTTCAGACCGAAGAGAAGTCTTATATCATCCTTAGGCTATGTTCACACAGTGTATTGCGGCATGTTTGATACAGTACTCGTTTCACTGTTCATAATGAAACAATCTTACCAGCTCCCGCCAGCATCTTCACGAGGTCTTTTGCTTTTGTTCTTGGGTTGATATGCACATGTCGGACCACAGCACGTTCAACTTTGAGACACAGAACCCGTCTCCTTCCTGAGCTTTATGAAGGCTGGACATTCCCATCTTTTTTGTACTTGTGTATAATTGTTTGTACAGATGAACGAGGCACCTTGAGGTATCTGGAAATTGCACCCAAGAATGACCCAGACTTGTGCAAGTCCACAATTATCTTCCTGATATCTTGGCTGATTTCTTTAGACTTTAAAATACATCCACAGCTGTGTCTCTGATTAACTCAGATGTTACCAATAAACCTATCAGAAGCTTCAAAGACATGACATCATCATATGGGCTGTCCCAAATTGTTTAAAGGCAGAGTAATCCTAGTGTATGTAAACTTTTGACTTTGCCAAAAGTAATAGAAATTCCTTAAAAATTCTCTCTCTCATTATTCTGGCATTTGGCCAATATAATAATTTTGCATATGTGTCTTTTTATATAGTATATGTAAGCTTCTTCTATATCAACTGTATTTGTCAGTCACTATTAGAGATCACTTCCAGACTTACTAGTTTAGAGGTAGCTATCAGTCAATCAATCAATCAATCAATCAATCAATCAATCAGTAAGACCAACCCCTAGACTCATTACTCCGTTAATCACTAAGAGAGATCACCCTCTTGGCTCATTATAGTAAAGATAGCTGTCAATTACTAAGTGAGACCATCCCCTAGACTCATTAGCCCAGAGGTACCTATTAGTTGATAACTGAAAACACTTTGAGACACATCAGCTCCAAAGCACCTATCAGTCACTAAGACCACCTTCCAGACTCACTAAACCAGAAGTCAGTCAGAAAGTTAGATCACCCCCTGGACACAATACTGTAGAGGTATCTGTCAATCAATAAGAGAGACCACATCCCTGGAATCATTAGCTTAGATGATGCTATAAGCCACTAAGTGAGACTATCCCCTAGACTACTTAGCCCAGAGATATGTTTTAGTCAATAAGGGAGACCACCTGCTTGACTCATTAGCCCAGAAGTACCAGTCAGTCACTAAGTGATTCCACCCCCTGGACTCATTAGCCTGGAAGTAGTTGTCAGTCACTAAGGGCATGTTCCCACGGCAGTTGACAAATACCGGCCAGTTTGCCGGCTGGTATTTGTCCGGTTTTGCTGCCGTCCCCACGGCCGCGGGGGGGACGGCTTTTCTCCGCGCTGAGGGACCGCTGCACGGGTTTTCCATAGAGCACAATTGTGCTCATTTTCGGCCGGTTTTTCAGGCGGTCTGAAGAAAAGCAAACCGGCTGAAAAACCCGTGCCGTGGGGACATGCCCTAAGTGAGATAACCCCACAGACGTACCAGTCAGTTGCTAAATGAGCCTTCTCTCCCACCTGCCACCAGGCTCATTAGCAATCACCAAGTGTGGCAATCAATAAATTACAAGTTATCTTGTGTCTTTTCCCACAAAACTGTAATAAACCTGTTCAGCTGCCCTTAATCTATAGCATGCTGCTGGTAGGAGTGCTATCACCCCCACCGATGACTAGACAATGGAGCCCCTGTTGACAGTCTTACCCATTTACCTACCATCAGGATTTGTTAACATATATTCTATGTTAAAGGGGTGTTCCCATCATAGACTTCAGTGGCATATCGTTAGGATATGCCATCAAAGTCTGATACATGCAGGTTCCATGTCTAGAGCCCTCATCTATCTCAGAAATGGGCCCCCTAAAGTTACAGTTCAGAATGGAGAGCCAATTTTGCTTGCCCACAACTCTCCATTATATTATATAGTTGTTCTGAATAAAGTTGAACACCTGTACTTGGAACTCACATAGACCAAAATGGAGTGTGTGGTCATAACTTTTAGGGGGCCTGTTCCTGGAACCCTCACCTATCAGACTTTGATGGCATTAACTAGCCATATGCCAACAAAATGTATACCGAGAACACCCCTTTAATATTCTCTTATGTACTTTCAGAACTGAGGAGACATCAATTTGACCTCACTTTTACCTTTACAGATGATGTATGCTTCCCAGCAGTCTGACCCCTCAACCATCCTACATGTACCATTGAAGGTGATAAATATTATTTGTGGGAACATTTTCAGTTGCTGGTGAAATATAATAAATTCTACAGTTCAACCGTACAGAAACATGTTTTAAAAGACAAAAACCTACATAGCAGTGATGCTTGTGGACCCATGCAGTATGTAGAGGAGATGTGTCACATTCCGCTCCAGTACTTGAAGATTAAACTAAACAGGTAATTACAGCTTCAACATTTCGTCAGCTATCATCCTGCTACAGCACAGAGTCAGCTTTGCTAAACAAAGGTGAATTTGACCCAGAAAATTTTTGAAAAGCTGTCAGGACGTAACAGAGGAGACATGTTCTGCTGCTGCGGCCCCACACCTTTACGATTTACGTTGCAAGGTGGTGTAAATTATAGCTAGATTATAGATTTCTATTTGTGGTGTATGAACAGCTACAGATGTGACAAATGTGTTAGCTACAGTCTAATGTAGGCAATTGGTTATCACTCTCAGAATAGAATTTAAAACAACGTGGAGAAAAAACATGATTCCACTTTGAACATCATATTACAAATATATAGATGCAATCTACTAATGTTGAGTAATGTTGTAAATAAGTTGCACTGCTTATCCTGGACTGATATTTAGATACAGCCTGTAGTATAGTCCAGAGCGGCATTCACAGTTCTGTCAATCCTGACACATAGGGCGACATAAAAACACTACATAGGCCATACTTACAGCTCAGTGGCTGGACTAGACTGAATCCAGTAGCAGGCAACTCTGGCCCCTATGTTACTTGGGAAAGATAAACAGGTGCAACTAATTGCTGAGCAGTAGCTCACACACCGTACCACTAGGGGAACAATTAGATGATAAAAAACTGCACATTAACTTGATACCTATTCACACCAGCATGCAGAAAAGCCACAGAATAATGCATGGTGAGATTTCACAAATGCAAAAATACCAATAAAACAACCACTCACATGCCCTCCATGCACGAGGGGGGTGGTTGCTGGTACTACAATTGCATATAAATAATGCGATACAGAAGGGTGCTATAAATATAGATATGTGTAGTACACCATGCTGGCTTACAACCTATTAGTGGCGCCCATACTATTCGATTAGGCGAGCTGCCCAGCACTTTCTAGGTGTCCAACACGAAATACAGACACAATCCGCTCCCCAGTATTTTTGGGCAAATAACATATGACATACTGGAAAATATTAAATATGAGGTATTAGTTGATACAGTGGCCACTATATTTCACAAGCTCGCAAACCCACGTCAAGGGTCCAATTAGCTGCACCTGTTTATCTTTCCCAAGCAGCATAGGGGCCAGTGTTGCCTGCTACTGGATTCAGTCTAGTCCAGCCACTGAGCTGTAAGTATGGCCTATGTAGTGTTTTTGACTAAATAATGTCCCATTTTTTTCTGTGTGTTTTCTGTACATAGGGCGACATGTCAGAAAAGAGGCGCTTCCACGCCAGTTTTAAGGCGCATTAAATGAGTGTATAATGCGCCTGAATAAATAAACCTGCCAAAAATCTGGCGTGTGGAATGCTTTGTATAGTTTATTTAACGCGCCTAATTTAGGCGTATACCAAAAAAAATGTCTGCTACTTCCTGTAGTATTTAATTATTCGGTCATTATTTATATAAAGTAGGGAAGATAAGTATTACCAGTGATACACTGGCAATTTTGCAAGTTTTCCCACCTACAAAGAATGGAGAGATCTGTCATTTTTATAGTAGGTAAACTTCAACTGTGAGAGACAGAATCTAAAAAACATATCCAGAAAATCACATTGTATGATCACCTACCAAACAGGCTCTCACAGACCGGTAAGTTTTTCTCTAAGGGTGCTTTCACACAGAGCGTTTTTTGTGCATTTATTTTTTTTGCAGAAATACACAGCAATTAATCACACCAAAAAACGCACAAAAAATGCTCCATGTGAAAGCACCCTAAGGCGATGTTCACACGGCTTATTTTGGGGCGTATTTACGGACGTATTTACGTCCGCAAATACGTCCCGAAATATGTTTCAAATACGTGTCACTAAGTGTGGCACATATTTCGAGTCGTAAATACATTCCCCATTCTTTACTTTGGGGATTTACATTGCAAAATACGCCTCAATAAGTGACAGGGGACTTAATTTTACGATCGTATTTACGGACGTATTTACGCCCGTAAATACGTCGCGAAAATACGCCTCGTGTGAATGATGAGGCGTATTTTACATTGGAATCAATGCTAATCTAATTGTTCATTATTTGAAACGTATTTCGGGACGTATTTGCGGACGTAAATACGTCCGTAAATATGTCCCAAAATAAGCCGTGTGAACATAGCCTAAGGGGATGTTCACACAGCGTTTTTTAGATGCGTGTTTGGATCCATGTTTTGGACCCAAAATGGACCCAAACACGCATCTAACAATGAGCAGTGTGATTTACATTGTTTTCAATTTAAAATCCGCATTAGTGTTCAGACGAGTGATCGCTGTTCCATGTTTTACATGCTTCTTTCTGATACGTCTTTCAGATCCGTTCAAAGAATTGTCATGTCAATTCTTGATCCGTTTTATGCAGCAGACGCCCTATTTAAAATTATAGGGTGTATTTCTGCTGCACAGAAAACACATACAAACACACCATGTTTTGGGTGCGTCTTTGGATACATTTTACGCAGCACTTTTCAAACCGTTTTTCGGGTTGAAAAACGGTGTGCGAACATACCATAAGGAGCAATCCTACTCTGCACTCAATAACTGTATTAATTGCACCTGTTTAAACTTGTTACCTGCATAAAAGACACCTGTCCACACAATCAATCAAACCCCAACCTCTCCACCATGGCCAAGACCAAAAAGCTGTCTAAGGACACCAGAGACAAAATTGTAGACCTGCACAAGGCTGGGATGGACAACAGGACAATAGGCAAGCAGCTGGGTGAGAATGCAACAACTGTTGGTGCAATTATTAGGAAATAGAAGAAATACAAATTTTACCATTAGTAACACACTACGCCATCATGGATTAAAATCCTATAGGGGACGCAAGGTCTCCCTGCTCACCCCAGCACATGTCCAGGCCTGTTTGAAGTTCACCAAATGACCATCTGGACGATCCAGCAGAGGCATGTGTGAAGGTCATGTGGTCAGATAAGACCACAATACAACTCTCTGGTATCGACTCCACTTATCATGTTTAGAAGAAGAAGAAGGATGAGTACAACCCCGTACCAGGAACACCGTACCAACCGTGAAGCATGGGGTTGGAAACATCAGACTTTGAGTGTGCTTTTCTGCAAAGGGGACAGGACGACTGCCATGTACTGAAGTGATGATGGATGGGGCCATGTATTGCAAGATTTTGGCCAACAACCTCCTTCCCTCAGTAAGAACGTTGAAGATGGGTCATGGCTGGGTCTTCCAGCAGGACACTGACCCAAAAAACACAGCCAGGGCAACTAAGGAATGGCTCTGTAAAAAGCATTTCAAGGTCCTGGGGTTTCCTAGTCATTCTTCAGATCTGAACCCAATTGAAAATCTTTGGAGGGAGCTGAAACCTATTGTGGCCCAGCAACAGCCCCGAAACCTGAAAGATCTGGAGAAGATCTGTATGGAGGAGTGGGCCAAAATCCCTGCTGCAATGTGTGAAAACTTGGTCAAGAACAACAGGAAACATCTGACTTCTGTAATTGCAAACAAAGGTTTCAGTAGCAAATATTATGTTCTTTTTTTTCTATTGTATATATACTTATTTCATACAGTAAAATCCAAATTAATTATTTAAGAATCATACAATGTGACTTTCTGGATTTTTTTTTTAGATTCTGTCTCTCACAGATAAAAATGACAGACCTCTCTATTCTTTGTAGGTGGGAAAACTTGCAAAATCGCCAGTGTATCAAATACTTATTTTCCCCACTGTACATTAGACCCTGCATTATCTATACATTGTTGTCTACTCTTATTGTAATCCTGCCTTAAACTACAATGAGGAGCATGCTGAGATGCGATATCTACAAAACAGAAAGTGGCAGGCAATAATTAGGCTCAGTTGCCAGAATGAAAACGGCAGGATTTGGGAAATTAAAAAGAAACACCACCAAAAACTCTTAAAAAATATATTTAATAATAAAAAAATGAAACTATAAGTCATTTTCTGATGATACATCTCCTGTTAGCTGCCCATACACCATGAGTGTTGAATGGATGAGATTCCCCTGACGGCAGCTGATGTCCTGTGGATATAATGGATCAGTTATATTAAAATTGTGATAGATCTAAGCTTAGTAGCCAAGTGAACCGTGAATGCAGTAGAGCACACGTGTCAAACTGCGGCCCTCCAGCTGTTGAGAAACTACAACTCCCATGATGCATTTTATATAATCTATAGCAGTGGGCATGATGGGAGTTGTAGTTTCTCAACAGCTGGAGGGCCGCAGTTTGACACCCCTGCAGTAGAGGATGAAAATGGGCTGTAATATAAACACTTGTCACTTTCTGGGTGATTTCTTCCTGTTTTTCTTGAATCAATGTATTATCACCTTATTTTAGCAAATTACATATAATAAACATATAGATATACAGAAGGTCCATGGACTCCAAGCCTAGGGCAATATATATATTTAGAAATAAATTACCAAAGCATGGAAACAGCAATTTTTCAGCGTGTATTTTCTATGCAACTGCTGCATGATGTTGTCGGTGTAGAATGTGTGACTGCCACATGCACTGAAGATGGTCTGCCAGCAGGGGAGACTAAAGGGACACAAGAAAGCAACATTAAAAGAGGAAAAATATCCAATTGTAATAAATAACACGATATAAAAAAAAAATGTTTTTACTATATTTATTTTCAAAAGGCCCAGAAAATGTAAAAAAATCACTACTAAACATTTCTTGAAACAAGCAAAATGTCTATTTTGACTTTAAAGATACTCAATTAAAGCTGCGAGACGGGAAAAATCTCTCCTTGTGGAGAGGAATCAACAAATTGGTCGGTGTGAGGGTTTACATGCCATTCAGACCTCACTGACTGTTTTGGATAAAGCAAAGGCTTATGGGAAAAGAGCTGAGGAGCTGCACAGCGCCCTCTATTGGATGTAGTTATCCTCAGTTCACATGTAGCTCGCAGGAGCCTTGCATTGTGAAAGGGATTTGAGCCAAACCAGTTAAGTTCAAATACAGACAGCTGTTTCGGGGTATTTGCCCCTCATCAGTGCAGTGTAGAACTTACTTGTTGGCTGGGTGAGTGGCAAGAGTGGCTTCGGAAGGGGAAAAATCTCTCCTTATAGTTTGGTATACCATTAGGGGAATTTTAACTCTTTTTTAAATGCACAAATGCCCCAAATTCTTATTTTGATGACGTGTCCAATGTTCAGTGTTCCAGTATTTTTACACAATTTGCTGATTTCAAACAAGATTTTAAATGGCAAAATGCCAAAAAAAGGTGTTTGATCCTAAAATTACCCAATAAATTTGGGGATAAATTTGATTGAGATAAAAAGTCCTCCTCACATTTGTTCACTTTTTGACTTATAAGCCCAAGACAACACCTTCATTGTCAACAGAACCCCCCTTTGGGGTTTAAGCGGTGTTCTCTGAGGGAAAATGGCCATGAGCTTAGAGTACACCACCGGGTTATTCAGAGAGACTGGAAGAGTACAAAAAGCAAAGAAGAATGTCCTTTGGCTCCATCAAAAATTTGACGTAAACAATGGCCTGGGGAACCGGGAGGGAATTTCACAACTCTAGCACTTTTAAGGGGGGGTAAAGAGGCGACCAATGTACATAGCCCATTCTAATCATTTAATCAGTGTGGTCTGCGTGTTTGATAACCGGTCCGACCTGGTGATAAATGCTCCCACATGTTGGGGCCCCCGCCCTGGTGTGATAAGCTGTTTTCTGGGGATAATGTCAAGGGGGCTGGCGCGGGTGCCGCGGCTCCCCGCGACCATCCCCCTGCTGCCCGGTCCCTGGCGCCGGTTCACTTACCCGTCCACGCTCCTGTGCACGCTGACCCAGCCTGTCCCGGCTGCTTACGGCGTGCGCTTGAGGCTGGTCTGGTTTTAAAAGGGGCCCAGGGGCCCCGGGTAATTAGTCTATTGCGGCCCGTGGTCCTATAAAGGATTCGCCCCACATCTCTCCAATTGTTGGTGTGCGTACCTTGTTTGAAAAGTTTGGAAAGTCCTGTCTGAATATCCGTGTCCGTCCGTTCGCTATTTTTCCTAAACCTTCTGTTTGGCACCTGCCCCTGACCGTCTGCCCCGTCTCGCCCGAACCTCTGCCCCCCCGTCCTGCCCTTGCCTGCCCCCGACACGCTTCTGGTTTAGTCCTGTACCAGTATTCCCCCGGCCGCCCGCAACAATGGGGGGGGGGCGGGGGGGGGGGGGGGTCAGGGGAGGATGGTGAGGGAAGTAAATTTTTGGGGGGGTTGGTAAATTTAGGGGGTACTTAGGGGATCCCTTTCCCGGGTGGGGTTTAACTATCATCACTTGGGGTGGTCCCGAATCCCCCAAACCTTACAGTACAATTCCCCATGGATTCCCCCGGGTCCTTTGCCTAGCTCCGGGACCCCGAGGGGCTTTCCCCAGCAAGCCAGGTATTACCACTCCGGCCATGATGCAGAACCTTTGCGGCCCCCAACACCTGCCCCTGCCCCCGGGCCTTCTCTGCATCTGCCCCCCCTCACGCTTGATGGGCCCCTTTAAAAGTCCCGGGGGTTTTATCAATGCCCCTCCACATGAGATGTTGGGGCATAAATTTCCTACGAGGGGCAAGGTGGCCTTTTAAATTGCCTCTTTCGGGGAACCTTGGGCTGGGTCACCCGCTAGGGGGACCAAGGGTCCTTTGACGGAAAATCTGCAAGCCTTCCTCCGGGGTTCCGCACCGTCGGGGTCCGCTCCGTCGGGGGATCATGGGGTCAGTACCCCCGTGCAGTTCCGCACCCTAGCCTCAGAACTGGACTGGAACAATGAGGGTTGGTGGAAACCCTTCGGAAAGGGGCCTCTCTGGGCGTTTAAGCGAGCCCCTGGGGGCCCTGCCTTCACTCTGGACAAACTGATTCATTGGGCCACCCAAATTGACATACGAGGCAACAAGAGCTCCGCCCCAACGGGAGGTCACCCACCACCCCGGGGCTACCCGTCTGGCCCCTTTTTTTTAACGACCCCCACTTCCCCCCCAATGGTTTCCCGGGGGACAACCCATCCCGGGTCAAAAGGGCTCATTTTCCCCCAGGGGGAAAAGCCACAGCGTCGTCAGAGGCGCTTGTTTCTACTGTGGGGTTTGGCCACTTATTGGGGACTGCCCGGGGCCCCCAGGAAACTCTCGCACCTAGGGCTGCAGGGAGGGATCCCTGGGTGTCGTGGGGGCCTTCCCCGTCGACCATTCCCTCTCTGTGGAATTTCGCGGACAGACCTTTCAAGCCCCCGCCTTCCTTGTTCGGGGTCCACTGGAAACTTTACACCACGCGCGGTGCCCAAGTTTCGTCCCCCCGGGGGCCCCTCGCAGAAACCCATTTTCGTCTCCTCTGTCGTGGCGAAGGCCTAAAAATCTATTCGGTTTGCACTGCGCCCCTCACCTTGAGATAGGCGTCTACACAAGGAGACTCGAAACTTCTCGCTTGCCTCCCCCTTTTTAAAAATTCTTCCTGGGGCCTCCCTTGGTTGAAAGCCCATGCTCGACCCTAACTGGAACACGGGCGAGATTATTTGTTGGGGCCCCGGTGGCCACTCGCGAGCCTTTCTGTACTCCCGTCCTGTTCTACGGTCCGCCTCGGGGGGGGGGGGGGGGGGGGGGGGGGGGGAAAAGCTTATGAGCCTCTCCCGGGTCTCCCCACTTTTACCGGGGATCTAGCCGACGTCTTTTCAAAAAAGACACCCGAAACTTTCCTCCCACCGGCCGTTCGACTGTCCTATTGACCTGCAACCCCGGACTACTCCCCCCGGAAAGGAAGTTTTACCCTCTTTCGTCCCGGAGCCCAAAGGCGATGTGGATTATATTCAGGAGAACTCCTAAGGCTTTATAGAAAGTCCTCTTCCCTGCGGGGGCCGGATTTTTTTTGTCAAAAAAAAGAGGGAAAACCCCCGGCCCCGTACGATTATCGGGGACCCAAAAAAATTCCTATAAAAAATCGATCCCCCCGCCTTGATTTTGGGATTTACGCAGAGCATCCCTTTGATCCGTATCCGGGAAGGACGAATGGAAGAGGGCCTTTTAATCCCCAGATGGCCATTCGAATATTTGTCATGCCTTTTGGGCCTCTGCAAGCTCCGGCATGTTCCAAAACTGTCAAGAGATATTCCCGCCTTTCAAAGTTGTGTCATTGTCTTTGGCGACATTTTAATTTTCTCCCAGATCTAGAGACTCCCCACCCCCACGTCCGCCAGGTGCCAGACGTCTCCGTACCCCCCAGCTATATGCCAAATGGGAAATGTTTGTTTAAATACCTGGGCCCTTCCTGGGGTACATCGTTTGGTAAGGTTCCAGATGGATCCTCAAAGCTTTCAGCGGTCTTGCGTGGCCCCCGACCCGGTGGGTCTGGTTTTTTTTTCCATCCAGCGTTTTTTGGGGTTTCGAAAATTTTTCAGGCAGTTCCCACAATTCTCCCGCTGGTACCCCCACTGGTGGCCTTCAAAGAAGAACGAACCCCCAAATCCGGCCTCCGAAGCCCAAAAACCCTTTGATCGTCAAAAGCAGCTTGCTTCAGCCCTGTTCTGCCCGCCCGGACCCGCAGGTCCATTTGCCCAGAAGGGGCCCCCCTTCCCCGAGGTGCCGGCGCTGTCCTCCTTAAAAAGTCCTCCTCTGGGAGATTTACTTGCGGTTTTTTTCCCAAAGACCTTCACCCCGCCGAACGGAATTACCGATCGTGACGTGAACTATGGGCCATAAAATTTAAACCCCAAAAAATGGGAACTTTTTCTGGAGGGGGCCGCCCTCCCCCTTTGAGATCTTACCGATCACAAAAAAATCCTTTATCTCCAGCTGCTCAGCGATTTAAACCTCGACAAACCCCGGGGGTCCTCTTCTTTGCCGCTTTAATTTCCTCCTTCACTTTGGCCCGCCAAAAAAGGGGCGGGCGGACGCCCTCTCTAGATCCTCGGGGCACTAGGGCCCAGAGCCACCTCTGCAGCACATAATTCCTCCCGAGTCTCCCCCCCCCGGCGGGCCCCCTGGATCTTAAAAATCTACCCCTGGGGAAAACCCACGTCCCCCTGCCTGCGACCCCGAATCCTTAAATGGGCATTCCTCTTTAAAGCGGGCCATCCTGGGGGTTCCAAGTCTTTACAATTAATCCCGCTATATGGTGGCCAACCTGCCAAGACTTAGAGTTTTGTCCTGGGCCCGTATCCTGTGCCCGTATCAAAGGGCCCCCCGTCTCAGACCCCCGGGGGCTGCTTCACCTCTCCCGGGGCCAGAAAGACCTTGGTCCCCTATAATGGACTTTGTTTACAGACCTCCCGGCCTTCCCGGGTAACAGGTCATTGGGGAGTGACCGTAGATTCTCGAAAATGGCCCACTTTGTTCCCCCGCCCGGGGTTATCTTCTGTCCTCAGCTGGCCCCACTTTTTTCCCCCACATTTTTCCGGGTTTCAGGCCCCTTTTTTCCCTTTTCATGTCGTCTCGGATAGGGGGGTCCAGTTTGTTTTCAGATTCTGGGCGGCTCTAGTGTCAAATTGCATTCAGCTAGACTTCTCGTCTGCTTTCCCCCTCAAACCAAGGGAGGTAAGAGGGTTTAACCCGTTTTAGGGACCCTACCCACGACATTTTGTTCCGCCCCTCAAGATAATTGGTTCCCCCTCCTCCCCCGGGCGGAATTTTTATATATTCCCCAGACTCTGAATCCGCTCCTTTTTTTTTTCGTGTTTGGGCCATCCTCGCCCGCCTCTCCCTTGGCCACCTTGTGTTATGTTCCGGTGGTGCCCCAGTGGTACATCAAGGATTGGGAAGCCCCATACAGGCCCTTCTACGGGCCCTGCTCGACCAAGGCCCAGGCGACAGGGACCTAGACCTCCGCCCTATTTAAGCCAGGTGAAAAATTTGGTTGTCCCCCAAAATATATTTGTTTTAAAAATGCCCAATTTAAAATTAGGCCCCCAAAATATTTGAACCCCTTTTGTTTATTTTGGCAACTAAACCCCGGGGGTCACAAGCTCCCCTTGCCCCCTACTTGGGTTTTTTCCCGAACACCTTCCCTGTTTCGCTCCTCAAGCCGGGGGTGCGAAACGCTTCTCCCATGGACTGTCTTGCCCTTTTTTGGGCCCAAAGTGATTTAAATCTTTGAAGGCAAGGAGGTGTGGGGGGAAAAACGTGAGGGGGAAGCAGTTCTTTTGATTGCTGAAGGGGTTCGGGCTGGGGGAGCTTGGGGAACCCCGAGGCTAACTGTCATTGACCTCCTCCTAAAATTCCTAAAAAAGGGGGAGACCTAAGGGGGGGGGTACTGTATGGGGGCGGCCAGGCTGCGGGTCCCCGCACCTCCCCGCTCCCGGGGCCCTGGTGCCGGTCACTTACCCCCATGCTCGTGCACGTGTCCTGCCTGTCCCGGCCCCCCCGCTCGGTACCCGCTGCTTAGGGCGGCCGGCGGCTGGTCGGATTTAAAGGGCCAGGGCCCGGGAAATATCTATTGCCGGCCCCTGGTCCCATTAAGGATTACCCCCCAGCACTCTCTGCCAGATTGTTTGTGTGTGTACCTTGTCTTGAGAAGTGTTGGAAGTTCTGTCTGATTATCCGTGTATCAGTCCGGTCCGCTACCTTGCCTGTTTGGCACCGGCCCTGACCGCCTGCACGTCTCTGACCACGAACCTCTGCCCCCCCCCTGCCCCCTGCCTGTCCCCCCACTAGCTTTGGATTACGTCTCTGTACCACGATACCCTTGCCCCCCATTGCAAGCAATCAGTCAGGGGTGCGCCGGTAGTCACGGCAGCAAGTCCATCCGCTTTTCGGCGGGGTCTGGGGAATACCCGGAGGTACTAGGACTCCGTCCCCGGGTGGTTAATTATCATCGCTTGCGGGGTCCGCGAAAATACCAAACCCTTCAGATATAGTAGCCGGGGCCCAGTATGGTAAAATATTTTGGGGAAAAGTAGTGTTTTCCGTTAGTGCAGGTACAGGTGTGTTAGGGGTATAACACCTGTACTTTGTTTTGCATGCTATTGAAATCTACTTTTTTACTGTCCTGAGTGGGAATTAGAAAAAAATCTGTTCACACAAAGACATGGAATGCTACTGTTGGGTCTTGTAGGGTATGAGTTAGTAAATTGTGTAAATTTTTTTAAATGCAACCCCCCAAACCCCAAAATTTAACCAAAGGGCATCTACAAGCCTGAAAGTGTAAGGATTTTTGCGCGCTTGGTTTTTGCATTTAATAAAAATTCCCCTTCATTGGGTTGGGCGGGAAAGAATTATTTTTCCCGTTGAAGAAACATCCGAATTATGCTGCCCCGAGCCCGTCCACTATAGAGAAAAAGAGGTGAGCTGGACATTTTTGGGGCTATAATTTTGGTATAACCTGCTAAGTATGTTACACTTCTATTCCTTATGCCTCATCACTAGCACAAATACCAATACTTTGCTTCAAAAAACGTAAATTCATTTTAATAACTCTGGGGTGTTTTATGACACATATTAGCTATACTACATACAAGGGGGGCCAGATTCTGGTGGCATATCCAAACAACTCTCATGAAACATTGATTGTGTATCCTAAGGACGTTGGTGACGTATTGGTGGGCTATACTAATGTCAATGGTGACACATTGGTGGTGTATGCAAATGATATTGGTGGCATATTGGTGGGATATACAAAAACACTAGTGATATATTGGTGCTGTATACTACAGACATTGGTGACACATTGGTGCGGGTATACTAGAGACACTGGTGACATATGGGTGGGGTATACTAATGATAGTTGTGTCATATCTTAGTGATTTGGTGGCTTATAATAGCGACATTGACGGGATATTCTAAAGACACTGGTGATATATTGATGGAATATGTACCAGTTACACTAGTGACATTTTGATGGCATATACTAGTGACACTGGTGACATATTGGTGGTATATACTAGTGACAGTGATGACATATTGGTGGTGTATACCAGCGCTGTGGAGTCGGAGTTGTGGAGTCGGTGCCTATTTTGCAGGAGTCGGAGTCGTCATAAAAGGGACCGACTCTGTCTCCCAAAATATATAATTAGTTGGTCCAGTTAGTTCGATGCAGTGCAAAGAGCATATCTTCCGCCTTATCACATGAGGAGTATTATTGATGACATGGAACAGGGGAAAAAGATTCTGCTCCCATGGCAAACAGATTTCAGCAAAATTTTTCACCTGCTCTCAAAGAAGTAGAAGAGTTCAACCATTCATCAAAACTGACTATGGCTAAGGCATTTCCTTTATACCCTGACATTGTTAGAGATGTTGCCCCTGTGGTCACCGCTTGGTGACATATTGGTGGTGTATACTAGTGACACTGGTGATATATTGGTGGTGTTTACTAGTGACACTGGTGACATATTGTTGGTGTATACTAGTGACACTGGTGTTATATTGGTGTAGTATACTAGTGACACTGATGACATATTGGTAATATATCCAAGTGACACTGGTGACATATGGGTGGGGTATACTAGTGACACTGGTGATATATTCGTGTAGTATACTAGTGACACTGGTGATATATGGGTGGGGCATACTAGTGACACACTGGTGGTGTTTACTAGTGACACTGGTGACACATTGGTGGTGTATACTGGTGACACTGATGACATATTGGTGGGGTATACCGTGTTTCCCCAATAGTAAGACACCCCCGATAGTAAGACGTAGCGGGGAGTTTAGGGAGGTCGACTAATGTAAGACGTACCCCGAAAGTAAGACGTAGTATATACTCGAGCTGAATGCCGAGTACAGCGCACAGTGTCCGGGCGCTGCGCTGGCCCGGGCACTGTCCGCGATCCATTCACCTACATGCGACTCCTCCGGAGCGAATAGGTGAAGGATACCACTGCGGGGCACAGAGCAACCGCTCCGTGCTCCGCAGTGGCCTGGGGAAAACCCGCAGACTCGCGGCTGTCCGGAGCTCCGGCACAGGCAGCGGGGTGTCATCACGCTGCTGTGCGCGGCCTGATGATTCACCCCTGTGCCGGCAAGAAGAGAGAGCAGAGCGGGGAGAGCGCGGGAGACGGAAACAGCGGGGATCCAGGTAATGATTTTTTTTTTTTTATTTTGATATTATTGCCTACAGCCTGTCTATACCTGCCTACAGCTGCCTTATACCTGCCTACAGCCGGCCCTTACCTGCCTAAAGCTGCCTTATACCTGCACGCGCCTTTTACCTGCCCTATACCTGCCTACAGCCACCCTATACCTGCCTACACTGCCTATACCTGCCTACAGCCGGCCTATACCTGCCACAGCTGCCTATACCTGCCCTATACTGTACACGGCCCTATACCATGCCTACAGCCTGCCATTTCCTGCCTCGCTGTCTATACCTGCCCTATTTCCTGCCCCAGGCCTATACCTGCCTACAGCCGGCCCTATACCCTGCCTACAGCCTGCCCTATACCTGCCTATACCTGCCCTATACTTGGCTTTTTCCAATATAAGACATACCCCGAAAGTAAGACATAGTGGGACTTTGGGGGGTAAAAAGAATGTATGACGCTGTCTTACTTTCGGGGAAACACGGTACTAGTGACACTGATGACATATTGGTGGGGTATACTAGTGACACTGGTGACATATGGGTTGGGTATACTAGTGACACTGGTGATATATTGGTGGTGTATATTAGTGACACTGTTGACTCATGGATGATGTTTACCAGTGACACTGGTGCTATATTGGCGTAGTATACTAGTGACACTGATGACATATGGGTGAGGTATACTAGCTACACTGGTGACATATGGGTGGTATATAGTGGTGACACTGGTGACATGTGGGTGAGGTATACTAGTGACACTTGATATATTGGTGGGGTATACTAGTTACACTGGTGACATTGATGTAGTATACTAGTGATACTAATGACATATTGGTGGGGTATAGTAGTGACACTGGTGATATAGTCGTGTAGTATACTAGTTACACTGGTGATTTATTGATAGTGTATACTAGTGACACTGGTGACATATGAGTGGGGCATACTAGTGACACTGGTGACATATTGGTAGTGTATACTGGTGACACTGATGACATATTGGTCATGTATACTAGTGACTCTGATGACATATGGGTGAAGTTTACAAGTTACATGTGATATATTGGTGTAGTATACTAGTGACACTGGTGACATATTGGTGGGGTATACTAGTGACACTGGTGATATATTGGTGATGTATACAGGTGACACTGGTGACATATTGGTAGAGTAAACTAGTGACACTGTTGACATACTGGTGGTGTATACTAGTGACATTGGTGACAGATTGGTGGGCTATACTAGTGACACTGGTGATATATTGGTGATGTATACAGATGACACTGGCGACATATTGGTGGTGTATACTGGTGACATATTGGTGGGGTATACTAGTGACATATTGGTGGGGTATACTAGTGACACTGGTGACATATGGGTGGGGTATACTAGTGACACATTGGTGGTGTATACTAGTGACACTGGTGACATATGGGTGGGGTATACTAGTGACACTGGTGACATATGGGTGGGGTATACTAGTAACACTGGAGGTGACATATGGGTGGGGTATACTAGTGACATATTGGTGGGGTATACTAGTGACATTGGTGGTGACATATGGGTGGGGTATACTAGTGACATATGGGTGGAGACGTGGAGTATACTGGTGACACATTAGTAGCACATTAGGCAGCCTGACCCCGGTTTTGGGATATCACATAGACAAGGACCCTCATGTCATTGAGGCCTAGCCCTTCTCCCTGTCGGAGTGTCTGAGTACCAGCTCCCTCCCAGCAGACAGCTCGTCCATGCCTCTCCTCACATCACGATTCCTGGCTCCTCGGACGAGCCTACGTCACGAGCCCGGTGTGAGTCATGTGACCCCGCCCTCCTCACTGCGGTAGAATCCCTTCCCCCATTCCACTGGGATAACGCGTCACGTGACTGACGGCCGCCGTCTCCTGCCGCCATGTTACTTGTGGGCAGAGCAGTCGTCTTGCCCACACTCGAGTAAAATCGGGACACTCGCGCCTTACACCTACGTGACATAAACCTTCTTCCTACGGTGTCTGTTCTCCTGTCACTAACCAAGCGAGAGAACGTGCTGGGGAGACGCCGCAGTGCCGGAGCCGTCCTGGAGGTGACGTCACTGACGTCACGGGGCTGATCTGTAGGCTGAGGAGGAGGAAGAGGCAGCTGATGCTGTGCGCTCATCAAGGTACGGGGGGTAAATGGTGACTAATGGGGGGATCGGGGCAGACTGCTGCGGGGTGTCACAGCCTCGGGGCGGCGGGTCAGGGATCTGGGGCTGGCTATTACTACAGGGTTGTGTCACCTTGCCTGCTGTGCAGTGACAGTAATGGTTGGCGGTGTCATCATGTATCTCTATGAGTGATCTGTGGGTGCAGTCTGTCCTCGGCTTACATCTACTATAGTGTATATGATGTGCACACAGTTTATTGTGGCTTCTTCCCCCTGAGATGTTGCTTTTTTTTTGTTTGTTTTCCCATTTATTTATTTTTTGCATTTTCCCAAATTGGAAATTCTCAAATGATCTCCCAGAATTTAGCAGCAAAGATATTGATTATTCTGATTGATTAAGCAAATTCACATTAGCAAGAACAGGGTCGATGGTTTAAGCTCGCTGTTTCACACGAATCAAATTCTCCTTGGCAGAAACCTGATCAAATTGTCATTTAGTTCTCTGATCCTAGAAGCCACGTGTTTTGGGCTGGAAAATTCACACATTGCGTTTTTCCACTGCATCACAGATCAAGCCTTTAAAGGAAAGACAGGCCTTTATTTTTAGTGCTGGTGTATTTTAGTGACACGACCTCTGGATTCTAGGAGCACAGGGAGAACGAGTTGGGGTCGATCTTACAAACGAATGCGTTTTTCTGGGGTGGTTGTGGGTCTTCTTTGTATTTTGTACTGCAAGGTGTGAACCCGCCCTTACTCCTTACTGATCCCTTCTCTAACTGATTGATATGCATTTCTGACTCCACAGCTCAAGGATGTAGGAGCAGACACCTCCTTTTTTTTCTTTCTTACATTCACATCCATTACTGAATTTCTTAAATTATGGCGTCATGGCCGACATTTGATCCCATCTATCAGAAACGGGGACATAAAGTGCTTGCCATCTAGTATAGACTCTATGGTAGGCAAGATCTCAGGCTTTATGCATCAAAACTATCGGTAAGTCCATAGCAACCAGAGCTCAGCTTTTATTTTTCCGTAGCATGTATAGTAGAAACCTTGCCCTGTCTAGACAAACAAGAAAAAATTCTTGCCTGCTAGACATTTTTCAGACATTCTGCAAATTCTATAAAAACAAGGATTTAAATCATTATATCACGCAAATTATAAACCACTGTTAAAACATAACTTTTACTAAACTATCTAAAAATTATACAATCTATGACCCCTAATAAATTACTCTACATACCTAAATGAATACAGCATAACTGTTTATCTATCCAGTCAGTGGAGTAATCGCGCCTCGATAAAGGACGGCGTCCGCTTTTAACTGACCAGCATCATATCACAATATCTGTATAATCACCTTAAATCCCAGCCTATCCCACGCGTTTCCCCACGGTACAACTTTAGGGTTCATCAGTGATTCAAACAAACGCTCGCTGGGAAGAAAGGAGTACCTATATTACAAACGCATTATAACAACCATCTTGAAATACATATACCTCCTATTTACATCAATAGGAGACTGATACTTCTACTTAGATGCTGTCAGTATAGGATTGAACTCCCCGCAGCTCCTTTTGGTATGCTTGGCACCCAGGATAATAGGGATACAGAGCAAATCTCTCTTGCTTCCATTAAATAAAAGCCTCCAATGGCCCCTCAAATTATATCTGATTAAGCCCTGATATTTCCGAATGGTAATTAATACTACATTATACCTATTGCCGGGTTCCTTTAAAGGCTGATTTACCCGTCGTTCCGGATATTAGACTGAGTATATTCCGGAAGAGAAAAAGCATGTATTTCGGTTAGTGCCTGCCGGGAATGACACCAGCGTGCGCAATTCCTGAGAGCCAGCCCAGACCATGCGGCGCCCGCGTGTCTAAAAACTTCAACTGCGCATGTCAGGCGAAATAAGATACAAGTCCACTTCCGGGTAGCGCAGCCGGGAACTGTCACTGTACATATTAAAAGCAACCAGCTCGAACCTAGTACGCTAAGCGCAAATACGTTGCCTGACCAAATACACGCCACAACGGCAGCACAGTATTACTCATGGCGAGTGCACTCATAGTCCCACGTAACCCCCATAAACTCACTTTATATATGATAGCAAGCGATTTGTGACGGACGTCTCGCCTTAGTTCTACAAAATTGCAGAGATTCCCATTCACCATTAAAGAATGTTTGTATTCCCACACATCGAGCTACTAGCTGTGCTCTCCTATTTCGTATAACCCCCAGAATGTTTCTCCCCCCTCTTTTGAATAGCTCCTATGTTAGTTCCAAAATAGTTAAGTGTGCAGGTGCATACACACATTAAACTACTCCTTCTAGTCCCTGCAATTGGCAAAGATCACGAATGAAAAATTTTGTATTTCGATTAGAGGCACTTGAGGAATATTAGTTTTGTACAATATATTGGGTCAGCTACACATCTCTGCCCGCATTTAAACATACCCAATGCGGTCTCCTTTTTTCCAGCCCACGTGCCTTGAGAAGGTTGTTAGATTATAATGACTAATGGATTATTCTATCCTTGGAAAAGATCTAACCCCCGTCCGAAAGTATCAAAGTGGTTTAAGGAAGAATCCCTTTAGGTCCTGACCAACATCAAAATTCCCTATATTTTTTGTTAAGGATATTACCACACTTCTAAATTTCTGTCGTCAAAAGTAGCAACTATTCGTGACCTTATGTTGTCTTTAATTTCCCTATGGTTTTACCTTGTAGCAAAGTTTTCCTATTCTGCTTGTTTTTGAGCATGCCCTAAAGCCCCTGATTCAATGACTTTTGAGTGATATCCCTCGATTAAGAAATCCTCTCTCTTAAAAAACCTGACTGTCTCCCTAAAGTCCTCATCTCTCTGGAGCAATTCCTCTTAACTCTCAGAAATTGACCCTTGTCGTTAATTCCTCTCCTACATGGCAATGGGATGGTAACTTTCCCATTGAACAGGCTGTTAGTTTGCTGTAGGTTTTCCTATACATATCTGTAGTGGAAATTACCATTTTGGATCTTTAATGATACGGACAACCAACGAAGGGTAAACATCACTCCTCGCATTTCAAAATGTGAAATCATACTCCCGATTTTGTTTTTGGGTGTTAATTTGAGTGTACCAAACTCCTCCAAAGTGAACCTTGTGCCTTCCCCTTAGGAATATGATGTCCATCAATGTAACCGTCCCCCAAATAAAATCTGTTTGGGGCCATTGATCATCCCCGCTGGCTTGAGATTACCAAGGTGGCCTCCCACCAGCCCAGGATATCAGATTTGCATATGTGGGAGCGCAAGGCACCCCACTTGCGGTGCCCCTGATCTGGTGGAAGGTCCTTGGTTGGCCTAAAGACAAAATAATTTATGTCCTTAGCACAAAATCTAAGTAATTTTGATGACAAAAAGCATATGGAGCCTGGAATTACTATACTTCTGTAGACACAAAATATTCCTACTGCCCCGGATACCGTTTTTTCATGTGGGATATTACATATATAAGCTTTCTACGTCTATAGAACCCAATAGTACTTCATATTGCTAACAGTAGATCCCCGTCCAATCTAACCAAAAGATCATAATGTCTCTATGTAAGATGGCAGTGTGGTTACAAAAATCCTGCAAGCAATTATCTATAAAGATCCCCACATTTTTGCGTTAATGATCCCTACACCCGAGACCATTGGACCCTGCCATTAGTCGGGGGTATAACCCTTAGGATCTTAGGATCGAGTAAATGTTCGGTTATTGGGGATGAAGGGCATCATGAATTTAAATTCTGTTTTGATATCAGGTCTTAGTACCTCTAAGCCCTCCACAAGTATCCTTTCTAGTTCCATATAAAGTGTGATGTTGGATCTGAAGGTAAAATATTATAATGCCTTTAGTCCTTGAAAGATGTTACAACATTTGTTTAATACAATCATGATTTAATATAACTAATAGTTTTCCCCCCTTATCGGAGGGTTGAATGATTATAGATATAGACTTATCCCGTTCCAGTGGCTGAACTAATGCATTTAATCCTCTCTACTGAATATATGTAAAATGGTAATCTCTGTTCTCCTCCAGATCACGGATTCTTTTGAGACAATTTTGCAAAATAAATCAATTTCACCGTGTATCCAACTGACTCCGGGGCATACCTCCTACTTTTGAGTTTCAATTTTAGTTTGTACCCTCTCCTCCATTTCTTCCGTCCTCCATAAGACAACCAAAAGTAACTATGCCCTCTAAATCCTGTGTCATAACTCCCAATTGCTGGCTATTCAATATTCACTTTGATTTTAAAAAATTTAATCCCTTGAGCTTACGCACAAATACGAATGATAAATCTTTAGTCCTGAAAAATCCCTTAACACTTGGTGTAGGCACAAAAGTCAGGCCCCTCTGTAGAAACTGGTAGTTTTCTTTTTTTACTCAGTTTGCCTAACTGTGAGGATTAATTACTTGATGTTTGATCTGATATCCAATGTTGCTCTGAAACTGTGTCCTCAGCCGGAGCGGGCATAGAAAATGGGCCCACGCAGGAACTCAGGGGAATGGGAGTACATATGGATAATAATGCTCCCATCCACTTTGCAACTCCAATAAACCCCATTATTTAGAATGTTGAGAAGGCCCCAGCAATGCATCCGGCCTGAGAACAACCCGAGTCAGAAAACAATGATATCAAATCAACATCAGATAATTAAATTCATGATGCCCTCTAATCCCCAACTACCACTATCTACACCTAGTCCGTAAGATCCATTAAGTTATACCCAGCTAAAAAGGCAGACCCAATAATTCTCGGGTGTAGATCCAATAACGCAAAATGAGGGATCTTATATAACATAGACAATCTTGCAGGATTTTGTAACCACACTGCCATCTTACATAAAGAAGACAACTTCTGATACTTTTGCGTAGATTTGACTGGATTAACGTTAGCAAAGAAGTACTATTGGGCTCAATATCAACGTAGAAAGCTTTATATAGTAATATCCCCACATGAAAACGGTATCCGGTCAAGTAGATTATTTTTTGAGATCTACAAGAAGTTAGAATTCCAGACTCATAATGCTTTTGTACATTCAAATTACTTGATTTTTGTGTCTAAGACATAATTATTTTGTCTTTACACAAGAACTTCCACCAGCTCAGGTCACCGCAATTGGACCCTTGCGACTCCCAACAAATGCAAATCTTTCCTGGTCTGTGTGGAGGCCACCTTGTGTATCTCACCAGGGGATGATCAATGGCACCCCCAGATTTTTATTCTGGGGGAGGTACATTGATGACATCATCAACCTATGGAAGGCACAAGGTGTCCACTTTTGATGAGTTTGTTTTACACTGAACTTAACAAAAGACAAAATCGGTATGCTTTCACAATTTGAAATGCAGGAAAGATGGTGGGGGGGGCCCCCCCCCCCGTACCCTTCTTGGATGTCCATATCATTAAAGATCCAAATTAATATCCAAATCAGATATGTATATGGAAAAAACCTACTAGCAACTAACACCTTTACACTGTGGAATTTACCATCCACTTGCCATCTAAGGAGAGAATACCGAAGGGTCAATCTCTGGAGTTTAAGAGGAATTGGGCTCCAGAGATGGAGACTTTATGAACAGTCAGGTATTTTAAGAGAGAGAGATCTTCTTCTAATCGAGGATACCCTCAAATCCTTGAATCACTTTTCAGGCATGCATCAAAAACTAATAGGAAAACTTTGCTGCAAGGTAAAACCCAAGAAGATTAAAGACCAGTACAATAATGTCGCACGTAATAGTTGCTACATTTGACGACAGAAATTTAGAAGTTGTAATAACGCTTAAAAAATACTGGGAATAATTGATGTTTGGATCAGTCCTAAAGGGATATCTTCCTTCAACCCCTCTTGAAACCTAAATCGGAGGGTAGGATCTATCAAGGTATAACTAATCCATAGTCATTATACATCAACACCTTCTCAGCCACTTGGCTTGAAAGGAAGACCGACTGGATGTTTTAAATGCGGGCCAGAGATGTGTAGCCCCCTGCCCATCATATATTACAACTAAAGCCTTCACAATGCCCCACTAATGGGAAAACAATTGTTTTTTCAATTCGGAATTTGCCAATTTGCAGGGACAGAATGATAGTTTACATGTGTGTAAGCCCCTGCCCCACTTAACAATATTGGAAAAAACACAGGAGAAATATATCAAAAGAAGGGTGGGAGAACATCTGGGGATATAACGATATAGGAGAGACACGCCAGTAGCTTCGACATATGTGGGAACACATAATGGTGAATGGAATCCTGCGTTTTTGATCTTTGAGGTCGTGAGACCATCCCCCATAGGTATGAGAGTGGAAAGACGAATTCTAAGCAAAGAGGCCGCAATGGATTTACCCGTATGGTATTCCTGTTCAACCAAAGGGCCTTAATGAGACGTTTGCAATTTGGTTGCTTGTAGTTGGAAATAGACTCTGCTTTGGGCCTGTTCAACGCTGCTCTGTCATGTTCGCAAACTCTCCATAGGAGGACCACTATTGACTGTTCAGATCTGACCATTGGATATGTATATCCACCAAATTAAAAAATTTTTTTTTTCATTATATTCACTGATTACCTACAGTAAGATAATTCAAGGTCAGCTGAGGGACAGTGGAACGTTTACCCCAATTTTTGAGGCCCTGGTATTAAGCCCTTATTAACCCTATGCATGTCGGTTGTTAATGGGCAAATGCTTCTGGGCAATTTTGAGAACTAAGTGCGAGATGTCCCGTCACAAACCTAGCTTGCTATCAATTATACAAGTGAGTATATGGTGTTACGTCGGGAATGAGTGCATCGCGCATGAGTTTATCTGTGCTGCCGTTTGTGGCGTGTAAATTATGGTCAGGCACGTATTTTGACTCTAGCGTAGAGACAAGGCTTGTGCTTTTTAATATGTACATTATATTCCTCGGCAGCACTACCCGGAAGTGACAAATATCCTTCTTTTCCAGACATGGCGCAGTGAAATTTTAGAACGCCGTGGCGACGCATGGTCAGGGCTGGCTCTCAGACAGCGCATTGTCATCCCGGCGGCACAACCGAATGAACTGCTTTTTTCTTCCGTACATGCGCAGTCTAAATAATCCCGAACCCGCCGGGTAAATCAGCCCTTAAAAAGGAACCCGGCAATAGGTATATAGTAGAATATACCAAACGTCGGAATATCAGGGGCTTATCTGATTTTTATACATTGAGGCCAATGGACGAGCATTTAAGGGAAGCAAGACGATTTTGTCTGTATCCCTCTTATCTGGTTGCCAGCATACCAAAGGAGACAGCGGGGAGAATCATTCCTAAACCTGACACATCTAAGCTAATTATCATCCTCCTAATTGAATAGTAAAATAGGGAGGTATATGTATTCAAGACAGGTATATGATTGCTTGTATATAGCGTACCTCCTTTTTCCTCAGCGAGCAGTTTTGAGATCCCCTGATGAACCCTAAAATTGTAGGGGAAACGGTCAGGATAGCTGTGATTTGAAGGTGTTATTATACACGTAAATAGTGTATATTATCCTTTCCCCCAAAAAAAGAGTCGCAGGCCGTCCTTTAACGGCAGGGCGCATTACTCCACTGACGATTAGTAACCCAGTTAATAACATGCCCGGTATATTTTAGGTATTAGAGGTAATTTATAGGGTCTAGACTGGCTATACATTTTCCATAATAAAGACCCATCGAATTCGGCAGCTATGACAACTCAACCATAAAAAGTCCATAATTACTCCACAGGTGTGGTCTCATATATTAATGACCCCCTCTCATTAATTAATACCACTCTCTTAAATAAATATCATCTATAAAAAAGCAACATTGAGAGAATATGTAAAAAATATACATTTTATTGATATACACTAAAAAAACATAACTAACAAAATACAAGATATTCATAAAAAGATTCAGACAAGGCAAGTATGAAGCTACCAATGCTCCAAAATACAGAAAGATGTAATATCATTATAGGTACATTATACCATGGTAATTTCCAAAACTAAATAGGGATATACTGTAACCATCATATCCTATTTGTTAGGAAAGACATGTCCCTATTAATTATTTTGTATGTTAGTATTTTGTATGTTAGTGTTTCTAGTGTTATCAATAAAATGTATATTTTTACCATATACTCTCAATGTTGCTTTTTGATTAGATTCTGCAGCTATGAGAAGGGAATGGGATCTATCTATCTCAGTAGTCTGAATATATGAAAACTAAAGCAACTGGTTTACAGACCATGCACAGAGACATCTAAGCTTTCCAGAGAGAGAGAGAGAATAAGAATATATATGTCCCCTCGAATGAGAGCTGGGACATATGTGTCTATATGTATATATGCGAGTGTAAATATATATTCAGGAAGTCCTCGACTTTAACCGTTCCGACTTGCATCTGTCCCCTAGTTAAAAAAGAACTTATGGGCATCAGCTGCACTGTAAGCGCCATGTTTCTACAGCAGAAATGTAGCAGTGGAATTCAAGTTTCCGGCATGGCCACAGCACAGCAGCACATGAGGTGACAATGGGCACAGACAGCAAAACAAATGTTAAAATCCTTGTCCCTGCACTATCCTAAACTAAAAAACAACTATTTTGTGCTGGAGAGTTACATTTAATAAATATACCTGTTTCGACCTACATACAAATTCAACTTAAGAACAAACCTACAGTCCCTATCCCGCTCGTAATCCGGGGACTGCCTGTGTATATATTTACTAATCTACAAGGCCACACTTGACTTTAGAATTCTCCAAAGATTTAAAGGGGTTGTCCAAGTAATTTTGATATCAGGTTTTCTGGATGCTCCTCACCTGATAAAATAAGAACTTCTCTTCCCTCCGCCCCAGCACTGCCGATGTCTGTCCTCTCCACCGGTCTTCTATTTACTTCCGGCTGCGGCAGTCACATGTCATTACCTGATGTCGCCATATAGTAATGCCAATTCATGGCACGTGATGCCATAGTCAATCAGTGGCTGCAGCGCTGACACTTCTCTGGAGGGGAGAGGGCGGACAGCGTGAGTGCCTGGAACACAGATGGGAGGAGAGGTGAGTATAAGCTGTTTTTATTTCATCAGGGCAGCAAAATTCTAAAAATATTCTATTACATTGACCAGGACAACCTCTATGATCAACAGAAAACTGGAAACCATGTTTCATTGTAAAACTTCCCCGGTGACCTAAGAAAGCGGAGGGGTTAATGTCACTCATTTTGGCTATAATGTAGCGCAGGCAGCTGATTGTCGATCAGCATGAGGGGGAAGAGATTTCCTTGGATAAATCCATTGATATTCATGCTCGCAGTAATTCTTGTACATTTTGCTTTCTGTGGCGCCGGTATCACATAGGACAGAGCAGCCTCCAGCGCTGCGAATAATTTTTTAAAACAGATGTAACTCTTGGGGGTAAAAATGGGTCGTATTTTCACAGACTGGATCCTAATCTGTAATAAGGCTGGCTGTTAGTCCCTGCAGAATAACACAGGGCCATTTGTCATCTTCTTGGCACAAGTCCCTTCGCTTTGCCTTTTTAAACTAGTTTTCAGCTGTTATTTTATTTGGTGGTCACACACACCCCTTTTATCGTCAAAAACGTATTTTGAACCTGTCAAAAATGCAACAGTACCCTGTGCCCCATAGACAGCAATAAAAAAAAAAAAATCAGTGTTGATTTTATTAACAGCACCGATTTTTATTATTATTTTTTTTTTACTGTTTAAAATCCAGCAGAGTAATTCAATAAGCGGAATTGCATATTCCTGGGGTTCCACCGTTTGGGCGTCATTGTATGGGGCCGACGGCAAATCCGAAAACTGACCGCGGCTTCTACGCAAAACTGCAACGAAAATCGTTTTTCTGCAAATGTCAAAATATTGTTGAATTTTGGACGGCATTTAGACATTTGCTGTATAGACCTGGCCGCAGTATTAGGTGGACGGTGGGGGTCAGTGTTACCACCTCCGCAACTCTGTTGACAAAACGTTTTTGGTTATAGTTTTTCCCCCTTTGTCCGTCCAAGAGGGTCTCGATGGCATGGGCACCACCACAGACTGATTGAAGCTTGGGAGCTGCACCCACACTCCTCAAAACTTTAAATCACATCAATGTCAATGCGGGCTAAATAGTTTCCATATTGGGCTCCAGGCCCCCCGCATTCCCCCATGGGGCCCTCCCGGCCCCGGGCTTTAGTGCACCAAGCCCGGCCCTAAACCCACAACATAATCTTCTGGAGGTACACCCTTTAAGGTTTTTTTTCACAAGTTTTTATTTTGGGGGATTTGATGCACAAAAATGGGTGTAAAAACATGTGGGTCCCACCCCATTGTTTTATTCGAACCATGCCCCTAGTTCAGGTTAAAAATGGGGTGGGATTTGAGCAGTTTGGAGATCATTAAAGTTTAGCGGGGAAACCCCCTTTGCTGGGGGCCCCTTTACAGGGGTTCTCCACTTTAGACAATCCCTGCTTGACCATAAGCTGACAATAGTGTCCAGCTGCTAGCACCCCCAGCGATGTGCTGTGATCTGTGGGGAAACCTGTCAATAAGTATTCAATTTCCCTGCACCGCCACCACAGGGGAAGTAAAAGCTTTTTCACACTCCCCTTTCCCACTCTGGTTCCCTGTAATCGGACGGGAAAGGTCCTCCAAGCGGAACCTTTTTGACCCCCTGACTACAGAAAAGGGTTTTCCTAAACCGGGACCCCCCTCTACTCACTCAGGATTCTCTGAAAGGGTGTGTGTAGGTGGCTTGTATAAACTGGGCAACCCCTTTAGCTCTGGACTATAAGACGCAGGGACTTTTCAGCAAGATTTTTTTTCTTGTTAATAAGATGATTTTGGGATAGATTCACATCTGCGTCAGAGGTTCTGTGAGGAGCCGCCATTGTAGAGTGTGTCCAAAAAGATGGGAGAAAAATAGTGCAGCATGCTGTGCTACATGCTCCAGTCAGATGGTGGACACCATGACAGCAACCCCATTATAGTCAGTGGGGGCCATCGAGTAATCTTTTTATTTTTGATGAAAGTAACAATGTGAATGTTGCCACAAAGTGCACGAAAAACATTGAGCCTCATGTATCAAAACTGTCTAACAATAAGACTGTCCTTGTCCCCGGGCAACCCTTTGACCCATAGCAAAACAATCAAACCGCGTTCTTTTTTTTTTTGTGGAAAAACAATTTAAAGTAAAATTGCCCCCAAGTGCATGAAAAAGTCTCTTGTATCAAAACTGTCTAACAATAAAACTGTCCTTGTCGCCCGTAGCAACCAGTCAGAGCCCATAGCAACCAATCGGAGCCCATAGCGACCACTCAGAGCTCCGCTTTCATTTTCCCACAGCAATATAAGTAATGAAAGCTAAGCTCTGGTTGCTATGGGCAACAAGCACAGTCTTAGGCTATGTTCACACGGCGTAACTGCGGGACGTAATTACGTCCCGCAGTTACGCCGTGTGGCCGGGGGCGGGAGCTGGGGGCCGGCACTTCGCCGACCCATTGACTTGCATTGCCAGCGGCGCGTGTACGCCGTCTAGAAAGTGACCTGTCATTATCTCCCATACCCCTCGCGGATTCGCCCGGGCGGGGAGAGGAAGAATACTATCATAGTTCTCTATGAGAACTGTGATTACCGTAATGAATGGCCGTATTTCATCCCGTAATTTTGCGCACTTCAGCGCGTAATTACGGACCGAAATACGGCCCATTTTAAGCCATGTGAACATGGCCTTACAATGAGGCCGTTTTGATAAATGAGGCCCATTGTGCTCAGTGCGGGGCATTTGGCTGCTCTTCTTTAGCTTTGTTGGTGGAGGAGGCCCATGAATAATTTCTCAGCCGGATACAATGACACCGCCACAGTTATTGTTCCTCGCCTCGGGTTTGTGAACCATTGTGGGACACGGCGCTCGAGCTTTAACATTAACCGATACCGAGCCCCTCCTTGCACTCAGCAAAGGTGTACAGGCTGCAGACAGTTTCTGTGGTTTCAGTATGTTTTAGAAAGCTCTTGTGGTAACACATTTAATAGGAAGAATGATTAACAAAATTCCCCAGGTAGAAACAATGGTAAGGCTATGTTCACACAGTGTAATTGTGGCGCATACATTGCGGCCGGAATTACGCCAGGTGCTTTGGGAGTCGCGCTAATATATGCATTACTCATGGCGCATATTCGCCGCAAGTAATTGCCATGTCACTTAACTTCCCGCACGTACAATATGATCGTATTGTACGCCCGGGGAGAGGAGGCGTAATCCATAGTTCTCTATGAGAACTATGGATTACTGTAATTTCGGCGCACATCTCGCTCGTCTTAAGCTATGTACACACGCTAAAGTGGGCCGTATGTTGTCCGTAATTACGTGCCGAAGGCCAAATACGGGCTGAAAACGGCCCATACTTTACGGTAATATCCACAGCTCTCATAGAGAACTATGGCTTACGTCTCTTCCTCCCCGACTGGTGGAGCCGCCGGGCGGGAGTAATTGACATGTGAATTACTAGCGCCGTATAAGCCCGCTGTCAAATTCAAGTCTATGCCGGCGAAGAGCCGCCCCCTGCTCAGATCGCCCTCCCCCTCTCCCCGCCCCGCCCCCGGTCACACGGCTTAATTGCGGGGCGTAATTACGCCCTGCAAATACACCATGTGAACCTAGCCTTAGAGTGCAAATACGATGCAAAATGCGCGCCAAAATTGGCCCGTGTGAACATACCCTAAAAGCCTTCCATTTACATAGCAACTTATTGGCCGTTTCCCTCCTCATCTGATGAGGTGTCAAACTGAGACATCCTGAAGACTGAAAATCCGTCCGGGGTTAGGGAATGTCTGCACAGCACAGGTTTTTAGTCGGATTTTCTGAATCCGCCAAAAATGCAACTGTAACCTGTGCCCCGTAGACGGCAAAAAAAAATGAAAAATCTGTGCTGTAGTCTACACAACATGGACTTTTTCCAGTCCATTTTGAAACCCGCTGGGTTCAAAAACAAACAGCGGCTTTTAGGGTAAACCTGCGCCAAAATCCACTGTCCGGTTATTCTGTGTGGTCGTCTCAAAGAGGTTTCAGTGAAGGTTAAGTATTAAACACATATTCTCCTGGATGCTACTGAGGACTTTCAGCAGATGAATCATAGCAGTGAGTGATGGTTGCTACCAAAGGGATTGGGTTAAAAGGAAGTGGTCGCACTATAATAGTTGTATTGTTTCCTGAGGTGGTGACATGTCACAGGTACTGTTTGTTCATTTGGGGAAGTCATGAGTCTAGTAAATTACCTATTTCTTAGAATACTAATCCTCCGCTCTGTAAGATAATCTTTATACATTGACCCTGAGAGTCTTTTCACTGTATCTCATTCTCATATATATGAATACGAAAAAACATAAAATGTAGCCAACGTATTTCACAGAAGATACGTCCTAGAAAGCACATTTTATGAATATCTTGAATTCATTCACTGGAAAACTGTTTATGAAAATTTTAAAAAATAGAGAAACGTTTGGCAAAACTTTTTTCATAGCAACATGTACACAGCTACTCCATAAGTAGTTTATTTAACCTGGGCTAAAGCTGGCCATACCTAATAGAGTGGAGACCATCTAATGTGTATGGTGATTCTTGGAGAGAAGAACCAGGCAGTTGGCTTTAAGTTGCCTTATCCTTTTTTAAGGGGACTAAGATGCTGCCAGAGGTGACTGGCAGTGCTATCTTCCAGGGCTGTGAAGTCGGGAGTCAGTGTCTATTTTTCAGGTGTCAGAGTCATAAAATGGACCGAAAATATATAATTCGTTGGTACAGTTAGTTCGATGCAGTGCAAAAGAGCAGGAAGAATTGGGTCCGACCAGTGCTACTGCTCCCAGATCTTCAGCTTCATCACATGAGGAGTGTAATTGATGACATGGAGCAGGCAAAGTGTTGCCACAGGGGAACAGATTCCGCTCCCATAGCAAATAGATTGACCGGATTTCAGCAATATTTTTCACCTGCTTTCAAAGAAGTAGAAAAATTCTACTATTCCTCAAAGCTGACTGTGCAGGAGGCAATTCCTTTATACCCTGACATTGTTAGAGATGTTTCCCCTGTGGTCACCGCTTTGCCAGCAACCCAAGTTAGTATGAGAGGCTGTTCTCTAGCCTGGAAATAATGAGATCAGATGTAAGTCGTCTATGCAGATCTGATGGAGGCGATACTATTTCTCAGAACAAATTCAGAGACTCCACAAATGTTATTCAGACCATTTTTGTTGAAAACTGTTTTTCCCACTTCCTGTAGCATTTTGCATATTTACAATTTTTATGTGTCCTAAAGTCGTATCCAATAAATATATTTTACACTCACAAGCAAAAGGGTAACAATGTTTTGAACTTTTGACTTTCAGGCTCCATATCTCCCCATCCACTATAGCTCCTACCATTTTGTAGACAATCATCTTGGCTCTCATACATAACTTTGACCTGCAACTATTTAGCATATGCTTAGTTTTGCAGATTCTTGAATTGTTACTGTTTTGCTTCTGGGGTTGGGACAATCTTTCTTTTTGTATACTACAAATTTCAACCTGTTCTTACATTCACTAATAGCTCAGTGTGTTGTTAGGTTGATTCCCAAGTGAAAGGTCACTGGTACGAGCAGCAGAAGAATATTTCCAAAGAAAAGAGAAAACAAGCATCTCCAGCTCATTGATACGTCTCTGGCCAAGAAAATTGCCAACTGCATCATGGTGAGGCCATGACAGCTGGAAGAATATGAAATGATGTCCCATCCATCCATTCCAAAGCCAAGAGGTGACGGTCCCAGTTGGGAAATATCAGGAGTCACACGTCCAGCTCATCACAGGGTCTATCAGTTCTAAGGCAAAAAAAGGTGTAAAAGCCTCGACTTCAATCTCGTCATAAGAAGCATTGGCTCTTGTTTGCAAAAAAAAGTACAAAAAATGGGAGATTGAAAATGGGTTTGGAAGAAGGGGGCTAACAGATCAAGAAACTGAAGAACTTGCCAAGTTCGGTGAGAAGCCCTGGGATATGGGGTTGTTTTTAACAGCCAAAGATGTTGATACTTGACCAGATCAATGTTGATCTCAATGCTGAGCTATATGTGACTGTCCTACAAGATGATTTACTTCATATACTTGAGTACTATGGGTATGAAAAGGACGACATAGTGTCCAGCAGGACAACGACCTGAAGCAGCCGGCAAGATTGGAGAAGGAATGGTTCAATGACAATGAAGTACAGTTGCTGTATTGGCCTCCACAGTCCCCAGACCTCAACCCACTCGAACACTTGTGGGTAGAGGCGAAGAAAAAGCTGCATTGGTACCCAGGTCCAATATGCACCAACATTGGGAACGTGTAGAAAAGACCAGGGATCAGATTTTAGTCAAGACATGCTTGAATCTGATCCAGAGCCCAGAGGGATTCAGGCAGTAATGAAATTCAAAGGTGGATTTACCAGATACTAACAAAATAATAAAAATTAACATTTTGATTTTTAGGAGCAAAACAGTAACACTGCAAGCTAAATGACAAGAATCTGCAGAACTAAGCAGAATGCGAAATAGCTCAAGTCCATATATATGTATAAGATGGCCAAAGATGGATTTTTTTTGTCTATAAATGATGGTAGAACTTACATTCAAGCAGTAGTGGATGGTGAGATATTGGAGCCTGACAGTCTAAAGATCAACATTGTTACATTTTGCTTGTCAGTGTCTGTTCTCCTAAATAGCCTTGATTATGGAATCATAAGTAGATAAAAGCCTGATGTTACCATTTTAACTACAATAAATTTATCACTTAAAACATATGCGCCGTCGTTAATGAGGGGTCAGGAGTCGATGTGTTGAAATGTCGGGGCTTTGGCTTGCCGACTTCACAGCCCTGGTTTCTTCCCTCTCCCCTGCAGAAAACACTTGGCTGAGCATACATGTGCATGTTTAGCCGACAGCTATCACTCCCAATCCTCACAAAGGTTCGACCGACTAGTATCTTCAGTATATGGTCCGCTTAAAAGGGTTGTTCCATCTCCTATATTTGACATATTAATAGAATACAGAGCATAGAGTAGTGAGCTGCCTAAACGTTGTCTGACGAAACTAAAATTGAACTGTTTGGCCATAATGACCATTGTTACGTTTGGAGGCAAAAGGGAGAATCCTGGAAGCCTAAGAACACCATCCCTACTATGAAATGTGGCTGGCAGCATCACGTTGTGGGGTTGTTTTGCTGCAGGAGGGACTGGTGAACTTCACAAAATAGGTGGCATCATGAGGCTTGGCATCTTGACTTCTTAATATATTTTCTGAACTCAATTTGGATCACCATCGAAACCTGTGGTTTATTTTCAGTAGAACCACCTAGATCCACTTTTGTTTGTTATTCAGATGCTATAATGTAGCCATTTGCAGCAAATAGCACTTTTAGTTTTTGTTTTACTATATGACTGAGCTGCTTTTTGCAAATAAAGAATTCTATGGTAAGACCCCAACGTGGAAAGCTGCAGCCGTGAGCGATGGATCATCCTGTAGATGTAGCTGCATATGATGATTGGTTGACCTATCGCTCCTTGATTTCCAGAGCTGGGATTAAGGTATTAAACAAAACAAAAGTGATTGCTATGAATTGTTTCCCATTTACAGTTGAAACCAGAAGTTTCCATCCACTATATAAAAAGACCCATCTGCATGTTTTTCTCACTATCTGATATGAAATCAGAATAAACCTTCCCTGTTTTGGGTCAATTAGGAACCAAAATTATTTATATTTGCCTAATGCCAGAATGAGAATTTTTAAGGCATTTTTATTACTTTCTGCAAAGTCAAAAGTTTATCTAAATTTAATTAGTATTTGGTAGCATTGCCTTCAAACTATATAACTTAGGTCACACGTTTTGGATATCCTTCCACAATCTTCTCAAAATAGTTGGTAGGAAGGTTGGCCCATTCCTCCGGACAGAACTGATATAAATGAGCCATGTTTGTAGGTCGCCTTGCTCGCACCTGCCTTTTCAGCTTTGCCCATACATTTTCAAAAGGATTGAGATCAGGCCTTTGTGATGGCCACTCCAAAACATTGGCTTTGTAACTAGTTTGACAGAACCATTTCCACCCAAGCTTTAACTTCCTGGCTGATGTCTTGAGATGTTGCTTCAGTATTGCCACATAATCTTCTTTCCTCATGATGCCGTCTGTTTTGTGATTTTGCACCAGTCCCTCCTGCGGCCAAACAACCCCGCAACATGATGCTGCCTGCCCCGTGTTTCACAGTTGGGATGGTGTTCTTAGACTTCCAAGCTTCTCCCTTTTTCCTCCAAACGTAACAATAATCATTATGGCCAAACAGTTCAATTTTAGTCTTGTCAAACCACAGGAGTGTCCCCAAAAAATTAGGCTTTTTTCCTGGTAATTTTAAAACTTAACGGGGTTTTTATATTTTTCTTTTGGGTAATGGCTTTTTCCTGGCAAAGGGCCTTTCACCCCATGTTGATACAGTTTTTTGTTCACGTGGAAAATTTACAAATCTTACCAGCTTCCCCCCACACTTCAAAAAGGTCCCTTTTTTTTTGTTCTGGTTGAATAATGCCCCCCCTTTTGGTTTTTTTGGGGAACCAAAAAGCACGTTCACACTGAGAAAACAAACCATCTCCTTCCTGAGGGGTATGATGGTTTGACATTCCCATCTTTTTTTGTTTTGAACAGATGAAGGGGGGCACCTTCGGGAAACTGGAAATTGCACCCAAGGATGATTCTTGGCTGATTTCTTTAGATTTTCCCCAAAATTTTTAACACAGAAGCAGTGTTTTTCTGATGTGCTTTAAAATAAAACCACATTGTCTCTAACTCGATTTTACCAAAAACCTATCCAATTTCAAATACATGACATCATCATAGGGGTTTTCCCAAATTGTTTAAAAGCATAGATCCTAGTGTATGGAAACTTTTGTTTTTTTGCAAAAAAGTAATAAAAATGCCTTAAAAAATTCTCTCATTATTTCGGCTTGGCAAAGAAAAATAATTTTGGTTCCTAATTTACCCAAAAAGGGAAGTTTTATTGTGATTTTATTCGATAGTGAGAAAAACGTGCAAGAGGCTTTTATATATTTATGTAAACTCTGGTTTTAACTCTATATACAGATCTTTTTACAACTGGGACCCCAAAAGCGAGACAGGGTCTGATTGGGACATTGCACATGGCATATTGGTGGATTTAAAAAGGCACCTGTAATATCGTGGAAACAACAGTCCTGCTATACCTCTTATTTTACCATTTGGATTTTTTTTTTTTTTTACTTAAAACCCCCGGCAATAGTTTCCTTGCTTTGATATTACACCGGACTATGTTTTTGATGACCCAAGGTGTTTTATGGAATCTCCAACCCCTCCCCCCCACCCCCCCACTCCTCTTGCTTTGGTCACGGGAAGGGGGTAATTACAGCCGGGATCCCCGAAAATTCATAATTTCCGTCTCGTCGTAACCCTGTAGGAATCCTACAAACCATGACGCCAATTCCCCAAAAGGAATTTACCAACTCAGGCATACCAAATGGGAATGCGATTCATAATTTTGGCCGATTTCCGTTCCTGAGGTTCCCTAAAGCCTAAAATTTTCACGCATGAGACAGAAGATGTGGTTGGATTACAGGGCCATAATCTCATACGTGAGTTATGGAAAACCTGGATTATGGCGAAGATTTGTTTGATGTATGATTTATTTTTTCCCCATTGTCCTGTGCCATGTGCTTAGCTAGCAAAGGGTCGTGGGGCGGGTCTGTCTGGCTCGGGTGTATTTCCCTTCCACCCTTCTTACATAACACTTCGCTGCTAATTGGCACAGCTAACAAAAGTACTCACTAGGACTGTATATCCTGTGGGCAAAATTTCCATAAAAAGACATGATAAAACAGGGTGGATTTGATTTAAATCAGTGATTTAAATCAAAGTTTCTACCTAACTATTTTGCTAATTTTAACAGCAAGTAGATGAAGTTTTTTAGAATCACTTTTTATATTTTTTTTCTCCCCTTTTTAATGGTTAATCATTCTATTTGGACACCACGGGTCTTTTGTATTAGGAAGGAGAAAAATAATCCTACCTTAA
Organism: Phyllomedusa bahiana; assembly: GCA_025379985.1. Lineage (NCBI taxonomy): Eukaryota > Metazoa > Chordata > Amphibia > Anura > Hylidae > Phyllomedusa > Phyllomedusa bahiana. The sequence continues at coordinate 66,650 of JAODAL010002320.1, forward strand.
TAACTTTTTAAAATAGATTTTTTCAACTGAAACAATAAAACTTTACAGCATAAGTTATTTGCTTAAACAAACACCAGTTTTTAACTAATTTGGCAAACAAAATATATAAAAATTTTTAAGAACTTAGACTGTCGCCCAGCCGACACATAAAAAAACTAAATACTACTTTTTCCTGCTGTCCTCTGAGCTCCTTTCGTCACTTCATCATCACAACATCATCATCAACTTTTCTTCTTTTTTTCCTATTCAAATCGGAAAAAAAAAACAATTTTTCCCTGCTTTTTTGGGCCCAACCATTTCTCAATTTAGAATGAAGAGTCCAAAGGAAGAGAATATTCTTTCAACCCCTGCAGAAAAAGCACTGCTGTAAATGAAATCATTACTTGAACGTCTCAAATCCAAGCGCTTAAGTGATTTTTCCCACCATTTACTGGTGTGACCTTCCAAAAATATCTTCAGCAAACATTATTTCTTAAGGGTTCCCCTTAGCTCAAAGTTTATTATATTGGCATTAAAGATGGATGATTGCTGGTACCCATGTCATAGCTAACTCTCTTCCTCACACTAGGGTTTGACCCTAAATATTGGATTTTTGAAAATATTTGCCAAAAAAGAGCTGATTCAGTGCTTGCCCATTCTTTGTTTACTGCTTGTAATTTAATTCTTCCATTGAGTTCTTTTTTTAAGTGTTCACCATTCCCTTTCCCAAAAATTTCAACACTCCGCAATAAAACACTATTTTTCTGTTTTGTTTAAATTGGAGAGGGTTTTTCAGGAACCAGCATATGTTAACTTTTCCCTTTTAACCCAATGTTGGGATTTTGGCCTGACAGTGCCATCTATTTTTCTCTTTTTTCTTCACAAATTTCATAAAAAGGCCAGTTTTGTTAAAACTGCTCAAACAGTCCACCACAGATTCCCAAACATCTTTGGGAGCGTTAGCTTGGTTCCACCCACCCTTTTTCAGAGCGCTGCAGAAAAAAAGATTATTAGGGAAGTTTTTAGCAATTTCAACAACATACCTTTATTTCGGGAACCTTAATCTTTGCAAGAGGTGCAGCAAATGAGCATTTAAACCTATTTTAATTAGCCAGTTTTGTATTCCCCCCTGCCTTCTAAATCTCTTCCATCTTGGATATTTTGCAGCTTGTCAGTGACCAAACTGCTACTAACATTTAAAATTTTTTCAAAAGTCGTTTAGCTTTTCTCCCACTTCTTGTAAGTATTCTGCTGTGTGTGCATTTCCGACATCATTTTGTTTGTGCAAGGAAATTTTCCCTTTCTTCTTTTTGTTTTATACAAGCACATACAAAGGATCATTGTACATTACTCCACCCATCAATACTAGGTTAAAAATTTTTCCCCCCCCAGAGCTTTTTCACATTGCCCCATTTCTCGTCTCATACCACTTGAACCACTCGCTGGGGGACGTATCCCGGTCCAGTGCGAACCATATTAATGAAATGTGGGGGTTTTCATCAGACGGGAAAAAAGATTTTTTGCATAAAAAAACGGGGGAATTTTTTCATCAATCAACTCTTTTCTAATCTGCTATTTTATCACAAAACCCACTATGGTGGTTCCAGGGGGTAAAGGTTTTTTTCTTCCTTTTGGGGGGGGGTGATATGGGGCTGTGGGTTGATGATGATGTGCGCTGCTAATGAAACCTATCCTGGAGGAAACCTGAAAATGTAGAACAGGTGATGGTGATCTTGAGGGGATATTTTCCAGAATCCATGAATTCCCCTAAACAAAAAAAGTCAATCTGTTATTTTTTTTGTTTATACAATTTCTGCTTTTTGTACCAACACATCACGCCCCAAAAGGAAATTTTTTTTTCTTTTATCTAACGACCAAAGACAAACATCAGTAATAAAAGAATAAATTTTTCTCACACAACATTTTTGTCTTTTGAAATAGGATGCAAAAAAAATGTTACCAAACCCGAAGATCCTGCCTTTCAGAATGTTTTTTTGGGCATCTTCTCACCCCACTTTTCCCTGAGTTGCCTCATTCGCCAACCAGGGGCCCTTGCATCCTTTGTTTCATCTTTCTTTTTTCACGCCTGCCTGCCTTACCGAAGGCGAAGGAGCTTTATTAAAATTCCCAAATGGGTCTCTTTTACGGCCTGCTGCCATTAAAGGAAAGAAGTAAAAAACCCCAGACGACACAAAAACGACCCGATTTTCTGTCTGTGGCTATCTGCAGTATTGTGCTCAAAGTTTTTTACTTCATTTTCTTGTCTGTTGCCCTTCCCCCCTCCTCACACTTAGATTCACATTCTTCTTGTGTTGTGCAGATCTATTCACTCCAAACAATCAGAAACATATTGTCTAACTTTTTGGGCTTGGGACAAGGGGTTGATTCTGTATTCTAGGTTTGTAAACAAAAAGGATTAAGTCTTTTTTCTCAAATCGTTCAGTTTTAACATTTTGCTGTAAGAAGAGCTGGACCTCTGGGATCCAACAGTTTTGAGAACTGCTAAGTAAAGCGACGACTGTGATAAAAAAGGAAGAAACCCCACAAAACACAAAACCTCAAGAGCATGGGATTGTGAATGTTACACATATACACCTTTATTCTACTGATTAAACAACCCCCAGCTTTACTCATGTGGGAAAACCTTTAAAAGGTAAAAAATTTTCCCTCAAAAAGCATTTATTGGAAAAAAACCGATTAAAAAACAAAAAAAAACCATTTAAAAAAAAAAATCCTTTTTTTTTTTTTTTTTTTTTTTAAAAAAAATTGTTTTTATCCACCCTGTGATAAAATGATAGTTCATACACAATGTTAATATACAGAACAATTAAACAGATTGGAATAAAAAAATTTGCTCCCATCAGCACGCATGCCTTGACTTTGACACGTGCTTTAGTGGCTCACATTTTAGGAAGGGACGGGAGTAGGATGTTCACATGGCTCGCTGTATTGCCGGGTACTGACGCTCCCCCGCATACAAATGGGTGTTTAGAGTACATCTAGCCAGTGGACTTCTAAAACACAGGGGCGGGCCCCCCTTTATTTTTATTTTTTCCCATTTTAAATCGCTTCTCCCCTCCTGGCGTACAATACTGCGAGGTATGCCGGGGAAACTGGGAAATTTTATAGCTCTCCATGAGTTCGTAATTGCGGAGCGCATTTTGAGCGTATTGCAACACAGTCATGCGACAAAATACGTCCCGCAATTACGCCTTGTGAACATACCCTAAGACTATTTAAAGGGGTGTTCCGAGAGTCTAAAAAGCATTGTTCTTCTTTCAGGGGGGGGGGGGGGGGGATGATTAAAAAAAAGGAAAAGATCATACTTTCCTCCTGGACGTCCCCGTTAAATCGGGGCGCCATCCCGTTCATCTTGACAGCTTTGAACGTTCACCGTACATGTGATAGGTGCAGCCAATCATGCCCTCCCTCATTTATACTACAGTTCTGCTTGTTCAGGTTGCCTTAAAGCAGGGGTGTCAAACTGCGGCCCTCCAGCTGTTGGGAAAACAAAACCAAATCTTTTAAAGAATGGTAACACTTAAATGGAAAATTGAAAGCGTTGTTTTCAAATTTTTAAAAAAGGGCCGAGTGGACACCCCCTTAAAGGGAATCTATAACCAATTTATTTTTTACTTATTTAAACGAGAGAGTGCTACATATTCGTTCCTTCATTTTATTTTCTGTCTGTAGATTTTGTTTTAATTCTGTTGTCTGTATATGACTATGGGGGTGGAGATGTTTCCTGAGCTGCTTTTAACAGCTTTTAGAGAGATGCTTTACAGCAACTTCATGGACATAGAAGCCTGTGAGCAAGTGCAGACCCATTGACTTCTATAGGAGAGTTTTCCAGGCGTGGTCTGTGACCTGGGAGGAAGTCAGTGTGACATCTCCTATTGTGACTGGTGGATCCTGTGTTATCTATACACATTGGTGTCACCTTTCAGTGTAACCCTGCTTGTACTGATCATGATGACATAATGTCGCGTGCACGTGACAATGAGCCGGACGGCTGCCGACAGGTAAGTATGATACTTTTCTTCTATTTTTAATCATGCCTCAACAGACGAACAAGCATTTTTGACTCTCGTAATACCCTTTTCAATCCACCTTGGTAGACCACGCATTTGTATCCCGCACATATACTACCAGGGAACAGAGCAAACGTAGCTGAAGAGACAGTCTTCTGTATTCTCCTAGCTAGGCCTGTCTGTAGGGGGAACTTTTTTCACAGTTTCCCGTTGGATACCACAGATAGATGGGAAAAGGCTTCATCAATGGCCTCCAGACATTCCAGCCACAAAATGGATCTGAAGGATTATTCAAGCCTAATGAAGACTGTTAAGCAATAAATTTCAGAAGTGATTATTCAGAGAGCGCTTTCCTTCTGGAAGATCAGCTGCTTGCCATGTGACGCTTCTGTCACCCAGGAGCCGTATGACTTTACTCTGCTGGGTCCATTTTCTGTAGTCCCATTATGCTCAACTGAACCTTAGGGAGATCTGCAGGACAACCTTTCCTATTGTACTCCAGCCAGTGGGAACGGCTCCTATGTAGTATTTGCACAGCTGTCATTGAAAAAAGTCTAATAACCCTCTCTGTGCTCATTACCTGATCACAGAGGAGGTTAATTATCTGCTGTTTCCTAATGTATTTTCACTGGTCAAATCCAAAATCAAAGGAGAGAATCCCCACTATAGATACATCAAATTTCTGTTCATTGGTTGACTATGGTCAAAGGTCTGAAATACTCCTCTTGTCTCCATTAGATGTACAGGCTAGTGTCATGTCCTCCCTCATTTACATTACAGTTCTGCTTGTTCAGGTTGCCTTAAAGGGGTTTTACCATGAAGTAAAATTGACGTGGGAAGCTTGCAAATGAAATAACAAACATTTTCACCATTCATTATTATTAAAAAATCTGCGCCGTTTTTGTTTTAGCTGTTCCTTTAGTGATCCATTGTTTACAGCTCATTTCCAGGGGATACGACCAGGGCTGAGAGCTCCTCATTCCTAGTCGCACAGGCTCAGACATCACCTCTCCTCTCAGGAAGCTACTGAGTGTTCAAACCCCAGGTGCTGTCACTCTACTCCTGTCCTCTGTCCACCTTAGGAATTAGTCAAACAGTGCAAATAAATAAAAAGGAAACCTCAATGAGGTCTGTGCATTGATAGAGAGAAAAAAAAACCCACAGGTTTGGTTCCTGCAGGGATTTGAACCTATGACCCTTGTGCCTGGAGGCAAAAACTTTACCTCTGAGCTACTCACAGTGCTTTACATAAACAGACCTTTCTTTGACTACAGAGAGGACAGGCCTGGTGATGTCTTCCTTCTATATCACATGATATGCAATTCAAACAAATCACACACGCCCCCTTCTGAGCACACAGCTGGATGCAGGAGGTATGAAATGAGATAGTGGCAAAACCCATTTAAAGGGGTTGTCTCATTACATAAATTCATCCTACCTCAGTCCTGTTTTCTTGGTTTCATTTTGAATTCAGAGGCATGTTTGCTACTGGCTACAGTAAAAGCCAGTGCTGACAGCCTATCATGAGAGGGTAAACAGGTCTGTAGCTATAGCAACTTGAGGAGCTGATGCAGCCCATACAAGAGGGGATATCTAGGAATAGGTAGGACACTGTTAATGGAAAAATATTGCAAAGCGACTTGTTTTTGCAAGATCTTTAATATAAAAAGCAATCCTTGTAGTGAGACAACCCCCCTTAAAGGGAATCTATAACCACTTTTTTTTAAAATTATTTAAATGAGAGAATGCTACATATTCATTCCTTCATTTTATTTTCTGTCTGTAGATTTTGTTTTAATTCTGTTGTCTGTATATGACTATGGGGGTGGAGATGTTTCCTGAGCTGCTTTTAACAGCTTTTAGAGAGATGCTTTACAGCAACTTCATGGACATAGAAGCCTGTGAGCAAGAGCAGACCCATTGACTTCTATAGGAGAGTTTTCCAGGTGTGGTCTGTGACCTGTGCAGAGAGGAGCTGTGACTATCTCCTATTGTGAATGGTGGATCCTGTGTTATCTATACACATTGGTGTCACTTTTCAGTGTAACCCTGCTTGTACTGATCATGAGCAGACTACTGAAAAGCTTTCTCTACAGAACAGGAAGTGTCAGACTATTATTGGGCCTAGTTGCCAAAGTGAAAACTGCAGGATTTCAGTGGTTTTTTTTTTTGTTTTTTTTTATAGTGATGTGGGATTTTTTTTTTTTTTTTTTAAAGTAACCAAAAATTCTTAAAAAATGTGTAACATAAAAACAAAAGTTAAACGGTCATTTTCTGCAGACACATTCCCTTTAAAGGGTTATTCCCACTATGCTGTTTTACAGAGCCTGCTCTTCACAGCCAGCTTCAGGCTCCCATTTTACTGTTCAGGCTGTGGTTGGTTCTGTAACAGTGACTGACATTTCAGCTCTGCTATTCCTAACTGAGCCTATTACAGGGATATTGCTAATGGTAGGATTTAAATAAAAAAAAAAATTAGTCACCCCTAGAATCATGAAAATCATCATTTAATATCGTGTAGCTCCGCCTCTGGCCTTGATAACCGCCTGGATTCGGTTAGGAAGTGAGTCCACAAGGCGTTGCAGGTACGTTGCATCCAGTTTAAGCCACTCACTGAAAAGTTGATTGCACAAATCCACCAAATTACGGTTATACTGATGTCGCCGTTTTACCCGCTGTTCCAACCTGTCCCACAGATTTTGATGGGATTCAAGTCAGGTGATTTTTCCGGCCAATCAAGATGTAATAGAGTGCGACTGTGTTCATAAAACCAGTCACACATTTTTGTAGCCCGATTGAAGTTTGCTGTTGTCATAGTTTTGGGGTTTCTGAGCCACTCATTGCCTCCCACTCACCCAAGCCAGCATTGCTCTGCTCTGTACTGATGAGGGGCAAACACCTCGAAACGGCTGTAAACAGATGGGTGATGCTGGCTTGGCTAAATATCCCTTTTGCTACCCAGTGGGTCAAAACCAAATTGAGGATTTGTTACATCCAACAGAGGGCGCTAGAGCTTCTCAGCTCCTTTCCCATAATGCCTTGTGACCTGAGAAGATAGTGATCCTTCCGTAATGTTGATTTACACCTTTACCACCTTAGTATCTACACAAATTTCCTAAATTGTTTATTTTGAGGAAACAAAGGACTTGGCAATGCTCTCATAATAATAATCAGACCATGGCTTTCGTAGCCGGTTGGGGTCCAGCATGGAGAGAATGTGATATTTCATTTAGCGCCAGCAAAAGTCTAATATTTCATTCCTCCTGAGCAGATGTTTCCATAATTCAGTGTTAGATCTATAGGGATTGATTTACATTATAAAGAGTTACTTTTCTTCTTCAATCGCCGATGTCCCACATATGGGTCAGACCCACAAGGACAGAGTTTATTTGTGGGGTAATTAGATATGTAATATGACGCAAGAGCAGCATTTCTTCAGAGCATGAGCCATGGGACAGAAGGAAGGTGAAAGGGGCTTCCATGTAATTCTTGGATGTATCAGGTCTTCTAAGAGTATATTCCCCTACCCCAGTATGTACTTCACTATATAATTATTTTAGTGTTGCTTGAGAACAGTTTCTAAAATTTTAAAGGGGTTTTCTCACCACAATGTTTAGTATTAAACTGGTAGGCAAAGGTCAATAAAGACTATTGCCAAATACATTGTTGCTCTTATTTTGCTTTCTTTCAGAGCTAAAGCAGTTCTTATCTTCTGCCTGGGTACACAGGCTTCCCTAGGTTAACAACCACCAAGGTCTCTGTACTTTAACAGCCCTGGCCTAAATGAAGACCTCACTCCCTGCTGTGTCTTATCAGCACAGGAGCTTGTTTATCTTTCTTACTGACAAACATTAGAGCTCTGTAGCTGCCTGCCCTGCTATTAAAATGCCTTCATCAACAATTCCCTCTAACAGGCTCAGCTAGGTATAGCAGAGTATATATGACTACCACTGCTGTAGAACCACCCACAGCCCAAGCAGGTAGTTGGAGCCTGAAGCTGGCTGTGAAGAGCAGGCTCTGTGAAACTTTCTAATGACAAACCCCCTTTAAATGTATATGTCTAATATCTTGTTGGTATATAATTTTTATAGATTTCTAACCTTCTCTATTTTCGTTTTTAGTTTTATTAGGATAAGCATCAGGTAAATTGACAAAGATGGGGGAGCTCTTCCGCAGTGAGGAGATGACGCTGGCGCAGCTCTTTCTCCAGTCTGAAGCCGCGTACTGCTGTGTCAGTGAACTGGGAGAGCTGGGAAAAGTCCAGTTCCGCGATGTAAGTTTACAAAATGTATAATTTCTACCGATGATTGAGTTACAGTCATAATTTTATATAATGACTTTATAGCAGATCTGTGACATCTCCTGGTCAGTGTTAGTAAATCTTTGTTTCCTGTGAAATAACAATTATGGAACATCTTCTCCTATGTTATTCCTCCTGGAAATGTTTTACTGAATCTGTCAGATGGGTGCCCCTGTACACACGGACTCAGTAATGATTGTCCAATCTCAGACTGTGCAGTACATGACTCCAATTGGTAACACCCAGCTGACACATTCAGTTAAAAATTTCTCAGCGGAATAACCTGGGAAACGCACAAGAGAGGCTCCTGAATTGTTATTTTGCAGGGGACACAAGTAATTACTAAAACAGACCTGCCAGGAGATATCGCAGGTTCTCTTTATATAATGAGTGTGTATGAATAATCTTTTAAAATTCCTTTAACCTTACATATATACAAAAAATACAGTAAATTTACACCAATCAACCCAGACATTGGGGTCCACACATAGAGGGCACTACAGGGTCAGGATGTGGTCGCACTGGGCGACATGTATGTACAGGGCTGCGCCAGTAGTCTGGCGTCCTTTCAGCCCTGTGCGCTCGATGTATGAGCAGGCGCACTCCAAAATTAGGTGCATTATAAAGCGTCTGCGGCACTTTGTAATGCGCCTGAGATCGGGGGGCGTGCTGGTGGTATTCTACACATTTATGACTTTAGTACGGCTAATCCCGGCGCATTACTGCTGGAACAGGTAGAGCACTTTAAAAGTGGTCTACCTGAGCCAGAAGTGTCGCTTTGCAGCTAGAAAGCGCCACATCTATGACCCACAGAAGAACAGGTTCATAGATTCAGATGCATTCTACGCTACTAATGCACGCAAAAAAATTGGCGCCTGGATGCCAAAAATCATACATGTCGCCCAATGTGTTTTTATCCCCATAACTGTTTGGCCATTGACAAACAAAAAACCCCACACTAAGTAGAATTGTTTTTTGTGGTCTCATACAATGTTATGTTAGTGAAAGAATAAAGCTAAACAGTAACCACTTTGTTCTTTTTATATCCTATTGAAACTAGACGGAAGAGACATGATTAGGTACATGAATGACTCAACTGAAGAACATGACTAACCAAGGTTAACCCCATCCTGCATGATGACGTACACATACATCAGAGAATGCCAGTACTTAAAGGGGTTGCACCACCAGAGACATTTTTCACTTAGTCATCGGATAGGTGATAAATGTCTGATTGTTGGGAGTCCCACCAATCAATAAAACATAAGCCCCGAGATCCCTGTCCTTAAGACTGTGTCCGTGCAGCGAAGACCGAGTAGTGGTCAAACATGCGCTCTGCTGCTCCATTTAAAGTCTATTGGACCAGTGAAGATAGCAGAGTACGGTGTTCAGCTATCTCCGGCGGCCTTGCAAACTTTGAATGGAGCAGCAGTGCGCATGTTCGGCCACTGATGAGGGTGGACAGCATGTTTGGCACAGTGAGGAAGGATGGGGAACTTGGGTTCCCCTTTTTAACAATTGATGGAGGTCCCAGCGATGGGACCCCCAGCGATCAGACATTTAACACATATCTATATATGGAGGTCTACGATAACACAGCCCATTTAAGAAAAACTGTACCTGTATGTCACAGAGAGAGATTCACCAGGGAGTGACACCTAGGCTGGTGAAGCAATAAGATTCTGGGGACATCAGCAAAAAATCTTGTGACCTTGTTGAGGTCCCAATATGTAAAATGGAAAAAAAAAAAGAAAAACCCACACCAAAGAAATAAAACTTTATTAAAAAGAAGTCAACGACCCAAACTGCAACTTTTAGCCCCGCTGATAACTCTTAAACTTTGATATATATATATATCTGTCAAAATAAATGTAACCCCCATTTTGCTTTTATAAAAAGTGAAAAAACTTTTTTCTTAAATGTTTTCTGTTATGTTAATAAAAACATAGAAATATAAAAAGTATAATGCAAAAATTAGATTTAGAAAAAAAGCCTAACATACAGCAAAAGAGGAAGAATTTGTAAAATAATGAAGTGTTAGAAAGTGTTACAGCTTTCAAACCCACGTCTACTAAAGAAAACGACAAGTGCCTGTTCGGGAAGAAGGGTAAACAACAGGAACTGGTTAGGATAGGTGCAGGGCGCCTCTGAGACCCTCATCTATCGGACATTTATGTGTTAGCCTGTCGATGTGCTATGAATGTTTGAGATGAAAATTTTCCTTTAAAGGGGTTTTGCCAGGAGGAGCCTTATCTGCTAAGAAGCAATGTAAACAAATCACGGAGCTGAAAGAGAGAGAGAGCACAAAGCCAGAGCACAAAGCTGCATAAGGGATTGTGTGACATGTTCACTGAAATAATCAAACTATAACTTGTGGATTCTGTATACAAAAGACAACAGCTTTTCTCCTCAGCAGCTTGAAAGCTCCTTCATGTTCTCTGCCCATCAGATCAAGCAGGGATCTAATCACACTACAACTAGTTTTTTCTGTATACAAAAGAAAAACACATTGCTACCCGGTGCCTTGAAAACTTCTACAGCACAGTCTCATCAGATAAGAAGCTCTCTCTGCGCAAGCCCGTCCAGCAGCTCTTGTCAGGTCGTATCTAATACAAGCTTTGAAGTAACCAAGGGCATGTAAAGAAGGCTGTAGCTCTCTCAGACTGCAATTTTTGTAATCACATATATTTAGAAAAGTGATTACCCATTTTGGAGGATCCCACGTCAACATTACATCGTGGCAAAACCCCTTTAAGTGTTTTCAGGCACATTGATCTTTCCATTCAGTGACTGCAAGCAGAGATCTAGAGATAAATACATTTTCCAATTACACAATGAATAAGCTTTAGCTACGTGAAATTGGACAAAGTGAGACTATGTAGACACGTTCCTAAGCTTTGTATTGTGCCCTGATTTGTGAGGGCATCTGTTAATAAAATATAGAGACATCTATCCCTGGTTCTCTTTTAAGGAAGGAGAATTGTCTGCTGAATCGCAGCTTTAGTTCTTCAGAATAGACAATATCAGGAAATTGCAAAGGGAATGTGTTTCCTGTATTTTGCTCGGTATCATCAGGACAACCTGTGCGATTTATACATATGTCATTGAAGTTGGAGAATAGATGGACGAAAGAGGCAACGCAGCCCACCAGGGCTCTGATCAGCTGTCATTTCTTGAAATGTATTATTGTTCCAGAGGTTAAAATAATTTAAAGATTCAATGACAGAATTAGGCTATGTTCACACGATGTATTGCGGGGCGTACAGTAGATCGTGTGTTTAGGGTGCTCGCACTAATAGTGCAGCCCGCCGTCCCCACTAACATTCACTACTCGCAGCGCGTATTCGCTGCAAGTAATTGACATGTCACTTATCTCCCCACGCGTACAATAGAATCATATTGTACGAGCGGTGAGAAGAGGCGTAATCCATAGTTCTCTATGAGAACTATGGATTACCGTAACTTTGGCGCGCATCTCGCCCGTATTAGAGCACAAATATGCGGAAAATGCGCACCGAAATTACCCCGTGTGAACATAGCCTTAGACTTTACTACCCGCAGAAAGGAGCGCAAAATCCGGGTAGTTGTTTTACAAGGAGGAACATGCTCTAGTTCACACCCTATTTATATTTCCATTCAGAACTTTTTCCGCTATTTTTGGAAGAGGTTATAAAGGCTTCATCCTCCTGTTTTGTTTTTCACATTTGGGTTCAGAATCTGTACTAAAAGTTCAACGCAGCTCTGCAGTTTCTGAGCGGTCTCAAATTCCTTAGTTATTCCTAATTTCGTACGGTCAGCTTTGATCTTGCTCATAATGGTTGTAAATAAAGGATACTTTAGCACTTTGATACAATGTAAAGTAGTAAATTTACAGCTCGTATAAGGCTATGTTCACACGGTGTATTTGCAGGGCGTAATTACGGCCCGCAATTACGCCGTGTGGACGGGGGCGGGGCGGGAGCGGGGGAGTGAGCGGGGGGCCGGCACTTCGCCGGCCCATAGACAATCACTGCTAGCGGCGCGTATACGCCGCTAGTAATTCACATGTCAATTATCTCCCCACCCGGCGGCTTCGCTGGGCGGGGAGAGGAGACGTAATCCATAGTTCTCTATGAGAACTGTGAATTACCGTAATGAATGGGCCGTTTTCGGCCCGTAATTACGGACCGAAATACGGCCCATTTTAAGCCGTGTGAACATGGCCTAACAGTGTAAATTTGGTGTGCCCTCAAAATAACACAACATATAACAACCATGTCTAAACCGCCGGCAACAAAAGTGAGTACACCCCTAAGGCCATGTCCACACGGCAGGGTTTTTCAGCCGCTTCTCGGGTTTGAAAACATCTGCAAACCGGCTGAAAAACATTTACACAGACCTTAATGGAAAATCCATGCAGCCATTCCCACTGCACGGATTTTCCGCCCGGCGGTTCTTCAGGCCGCTGGCAGTCCAAATAACATAGAACATGTTCATTCATCCGTCTGGTTTTTGGACGGAATATGAACATTCCTATGTGAAGGGGGAGGGCTTTTCTCCGCAAACCGCAGGGAAAAGCCGTCCCCCTGGCGGCCGTGTGCACGGCACGAAAACAGGACAAATACCTGTCGGATAATCCGACCGGTATTTGTCCTGTGCCCTGTAAACGGCCCTTTAGTGAAAATGGACAAATTTGTGCCCAAAGTGTCAATATTTTGTGTGGCCAACATTATTTTCCAGCACTGCCTTAACTCTCTTGGGAAGAAGTCAGTGTGCAGGGAGGAGAGAGGGGGAGCTGTGACTATCTCCTATTGTGACTGGTGGAACCTGTGTTATCTATACACATTGGTGTCTCCTTTCAGTCTCACCCTGCTTGTGCTGAGAATGAGCCGACTACTGCAAATCTCTCTCTACAGAACGGGAAGTGTCAGACTATTATTAGGCCTAGTGGCCAAAGTGAAAACTGCTGGACTTAAGAATTTTTAAAAAAATATTGAAAGTGATATGGAGAATTAAACACAAAAAATTCTTTACAAATGTGTTTAGCATAAAAACGGGAGTTAAACAAGAAGTCATTTTTTGATGGCACATTCCATTTAAGGCATCAAAGATCAGCAGCTGAGCGGAGAGATCGTGTAGGGTGGTAGTTAAAGTGTTAGGAGGAAAAAAAGGAGGAAAAATGGACAAGTGTAAGGCTATGTTCATATGGCTTAATTGCGGGAAGTATTTTGCCCCGCAATTACGCCGTGTGTACGGGGGGTGGGGGGGGGGGCGGCCCCATAAACATGCATTATCCACGTCGCGTATACGCCGTGAATAAGTAGCATGTCACTTCTCTCCCGACTCGGCGTATTGTGTGAGCAGGGAGAGGAGACGTAATCCATAGTTCTCTATGAGAACTGTGGATTACCGTAATGACTGGTATGTATTTCAGCCGTAATTCGCGCACTACGGCACGAATTACGGGCTGAAATACGTCTCAAAATAAGTCGTGTGAACATTGCCTCAGGATCTGAGTGACATTGATGGCTAAATAACTGGGTCAGAACATCTCCTTAATGGCCGTTCTTGTGGCCATGCCTCTCCTGGCAGGCAGCGATGGGTACTTACAAGAAGTGATCCAAGGAAGGATAACTAGTGAACAGCAGTAGGTCTTGGGCACTCCAGACTTTTTCCTTAAAGTAGGGAGTGACAGTAATCCTGTTTGGTCAGCTTCAACAGAAGAGCTACTGTAGCACAGATGGCTAAGATGTTACCTCTGTACTGTATATAACAGAGAGGTGTCAGAACACATAGGGCTTCGCTGCTTGTGTTGTATGGGGCTGCAGAACTTCAGGCTGGTCAGAGTGCCAATGCTGAACCCTGTACACTGCCAAAAGTACCTACCGTGGACAGTGAGCTTCAAAACTGGACCATGGAGCAATGGAAGTAGATGACTTGGCCTGCTGGGTCACATTTTCTTCCACATCGTATGGATAGCCTGCTAGCAGAATAATGCACTTAGTCACATTACAAAACTTCAGAGAAGGTTTGAGGAACTTGACTTTCTTAAAAATTCCCCAGATCTTGACCTGTTTGAACTGATCACTGTTTATTCACACACGCAGTCTCTCACTTCATCTATGTGTGTAGATTCTGGCAATAAAGTGAAATTAGTTACTGGTGCCTAACAATTATATTGTTAGAAACTGGTTGTTGTTGAAACTCCAGCAAATAACCTTGTCTTCCCTGCTCCTGAAGTCAGTAGTCCATTTGCTGAGTGCATGAATCTTATACTTGTGTTCTTTTGGGGAAAGATGATCAGAGTAAAAGACTTAGATAGAGTGTGTGTTTGTGTGTGTGTTTTGTGTATATGTATATATGTATATGTGTATATATATATATATATATATATATATATATATATATATATATATATATATCTATCTCACTGTGTGGATCTCTCACTCTGATAATTTTCCATTTTTCTTTTTTTCCAGTTAAATCCTGATGTCAACGTTTTCCAAAGAAAGTTTGTCAATGAGGTCAGAAGATGTGAGGAGATGGACCGTAAACTGCGTAAGTTTACATTTCTCACACTTCCTATGTACCTTATTTAGTGTATTAAGCAGAGCTAGGACTATTGGGACCAGGAACAGATTATTGGTTCTTATGCAGTTTAGGTAGATGCACAATATCCATGTCTACAGACCTCTTCCGATGACAAGGTTAGTATTTCTAAAAAATATGATGAAAAGGACCAGAATCACCACATTAATGTACATGTGTTAAGAGAAATCAGACCTTATGTGCAAGTGCTGAAAAAATCGCTGCTAAGATTATTATATCTCAACACATCAAAATTAAAATCTTCTCCTTTGTTAGAAAAGCATTGGAAACATATTGCAACAAAAGTCCACAGTGGCACGAATCAGCCCACATTTGCATTTTAAACTTTTTATTTCTAGGTCTCAGAATTAATACTAACACAGCACTCTTTAAAAATGTATTAGTCATTTAAATAACAAACTTTGCGTAACTCACTAGTACAAGCAACTATAAGGGCGAGTTCACGCGGCAGTGGACAAATACCGGTCGGCTATAACACCATAACAGTGCCGTCAGTTGAATATAGTTGTCAACGTTACTTTCTGAAGTATGAGGACAGACTGAGCATGTTTGTGTCCTCATGGCTGAGGGCCACACATAGGGGCGCGGAGGACTGTCTGGCACTAATGAAATCCACCGAGAACAAAAGTAGAAAGGCTCAGTAGAAATATATATATTCAGCTCCAGCTTTTTTGTTCACAAAGTCTAACTAGAATCTTTTTTTAACGGCTTGTGTTCTTTTTATTTACAGGATTTGTGGAGAAAGAGATTAAAAAAGCAAGTATCCCAATCCTTGACACAGGGGAGAACCCGGAAGTCCCTTTTCCCAGAGACATGATTGACCTGGAGGTGAGACTTTAAAGCTCCTCTTCATTTTGGCCCTTTATCTATTCATTATTTTTGAGTATTTGCTCCTGTGTTGAAGGTGATTTCCCATTTCATCCTTTAAGGGTGTATTAACAGGATATGCCATGAATGTCAGGCATGGGTCCACACCTATCTTAAAAACTGGTCCTTATGCCTCTTCCGCACCAGACAGAGAGGTAACTGGGCAAGTGTGGTTCATTTCAATGGAATTTCCAAGTAGAGCTGAGGAACCCTCATAGAAGAGAAGTCGGAGAGCTGCGCATGCGCGGCCACTTCTCTGTTATGTGCAGCAGTGGCGCATAGAAGGATGGGAACCCATTTGTGAGAGGTGGGACCCGCAACTATCAGACATTTATAGTATATTGTATCCATATGACAAAAATATGTGAAATGGGAAATCCCTTTAAATCTACCATAAAGGAAGGATCTGTTTTAGTTGACAGTTCCTGATTTCCAGCATGGGCAGTTCCCGCTACCGGCTAGAGCTGGTGGTAGCCACCATTGAATATATTTAAAGGGGTTGTCTCACTACAAAGATTGCTTTTTATGTTAAAGATCTTGCAAAAACAAGTCACTTTACAATATATGTCCTGTTCAACTGTATTTTTATTAACAAGTATTTTGAACAACAAGATAATGAAAAGCATATGAATACGAAAACATGTGCTCAGTAGGAGCTAACAAGTACCTTACATTAGGTCTTGTAAATATATGAAGATAAAATACATAATTAAGTTTTACAACTGGACTATAGTATTCTTTTCCCTAAAGAACAATTAATGGAGCATATATAACATTTAGGGATTTGTGCCAGTGAACGGAGTCGCCTCCGCTTATAGCAGGTGCCACCCCTCATCCAGAAATTTCACCTCACCTGTAATAGTAATTAAGAAGAAGCTCACTAGGAACTCAGTCATATATATTCAATACCGCATATTATGTAGGGTTAACAAATGCTAGAAACATCAACCTTAACAAACCACAACAAGACAAGACACAATAGGGGACAAACATATGGGGAGAGGGGGACCTTTGTTCATGTATTGATCCACAGTAGGGCTAGGTTTAGGGTGAGTCAGATGTAATGGCATGCCAATCCCAAATAGCCCTAAACCTGTCTACCTGATCTTGGAGGAGGGCAGTCAAATACTCCATCCTGAGCACCTCTTGTAACCTATGGCATAAATCGTGTCTAGTAGGTGGGAGAGCCAACTTCCAGTTTCTTGCAATCAAGCATTTTGCAGCAGTAAGGAGGTACAGGATCAGCTGCCTAGAGTTTTTAATCAAAAACGTGTACGTTTTTGATTGATATAGGGGAGTCTAAGCAAGGTACTCCTAACGGCTGGGACTATAACGTGTGCACTGCTAATATACGGCATTTTTTGCAATGATTGCCTAGAGTTTTTACCCAGATCAAGAGGAAGTAAATTGAGTAGAAAAATCTTAGGATCTAGGGGTAGCCTCACATCTAGCACCTCCCCTAATAGGTTGCGGACCATCTCCCAGTATGGTTGAATCAGTTCACACTCCCAAAAAATGTGGAAGAGGTGCGCTCCTCCCGTTCGACACCTCCAGCAGTGGTCTGAAACCGATGGATTAAATTTATGTATTAAAGAGGGGGTATGATACCAGAAAATAGAATTTTGTACTGATTCTCTTTGTGTAAAGTGCACATTGAAGTCTTTAACGCCCCTCTCCAAACACGTTGCCATTCGTCCGATGTGAGTGGTTCTGTCAAGTATCTATTCCACCGCTCCATATATTTATGGTTGGGGGTATCATCAGGCTCTGGATCTAGGAGGATCTGATAGATAGCCGAAACCAAACCTCTGATGGAATGATTGTTCCTACGCAGAACCTCAAACCGGGACGGTGCAGATACCTTTTCTGCACCCGATTTCTGTCGGATAAAATGGGCTATCTGTATGTAGGAATAGTATGCAGAGTCTGGTATTGCAAAGGAAGATTTTATATTCTCAAATGACAGTAATTTCCTTGTCCGAGGCTCCACCACATCCGCAAATCGAAAAAGACCTTTCTCAAACCACAGTTTGTAACTGCCGGATGACAAACTATCTGGAAGATGGGGCTGAAAAAGAAATGAGTACAAAATGTAAAAGGCTGTGCACATCTAAAATATACTTTGAAAACGTAAGCATAGGTGCACACTGAAAAGGCAATAGTTTACATCTAATACATAAATCAGTGGCACACTAAAGACTAAGTAAAACCTCAAGGTATATAGGAAATGCATTACTGCTAAGGAAAATATGAAAAACCTGGGACTCTTAGTTTACAGTATTTGATCAAAGATTGTATTAAGCTCACCTCCCAAAACATCAAGGGGTTCCCAGAGCAGGTGAGTCCCTAACACTAACATGTTACCTCACTAGGAGTCCATTCAGACTGCCACTTCCCCAGGAGTGATAGGAACCTGCAATTGAATTATCCTGCACTGATTTAAAAGAGGTGGCTGAGTGTAGCAAGCCAATGAGATTGCCATCTCTCAAATAGACTACAAAACGTAAAAGGCTGTGCACATCTAAAATATACTTTGAAAACGTAAGCATAGGTGCTCTTTTAAATCAGTGCAGGATAATTCAATTGCAGGTTCCTATCACTCCTGGGGAAGTGGCAGTCTGAATGGACTCCTAGTAAGGTAACATGTTTTAGTGTAGGGACTCACCTGCTCTGGGAACCCCTTGACATTTTGGGAGGTGAGCTTAATACAATCTTTGATCAAATACTGTAAACTAAGAGTCCCAGGTTTTTCATATTTTCCTTAGCAGTAATGCATTTCCTATATTCCTATATACCTTGATGTTTTACTTAGTCTTTAGTGTGCCACTGATTTATGTATTAGATGAAAAAGAAATGAGGTCATGGGCGATACCTCAGAGCACAATTTAAACCGTTTGGAACAAGTAACCCATACTTTCCGTAATAGAGCCATTGGACCCAACAAAGGCTTATCTATGTGAATGTGTGAGGTGTCCCATAACAGGGAATTAGGGTGGGTTGGGGCTAGCCAAAGCTTTTCAATTTCCGCCCAAGCTGAGCAGGCATATAGGGAGGACCATCCCACAATACGTCTTAATTGCGATACCCAAAACTACTTTAACAGATCCGGGACCCCCAAGCCCCTCCTATGTTTAGGAGTCAAAAGGACAGTTTTTACAATATATGTCCATTAACCGTTTCCTACCGATTCCTAGATATCCCCTCTTATATGAGCTGCATCAGCTCCTCAGGTCGCTATAGTTACAGACCTGTTTGATCTATCCTGATAGGCTGCCAGCACTGGTCGCTATAGCTGCAGACCTGGCTTCTACTGCAGCCTAGTGGAAGCCAGTAAACACGCCCCTGAATTTAAAGTGAAACTAAGAAAACAGGACTGAGGTCAGATGAATCAATGTAGTGAGACAACCGCTTTAACCATTAGAAGGTAACATTGCATGTCAGTAGGAGCTACATCTCTTTGAGCCACGATAAACTATAATTTATAAGTTGAAGCACCTTTAATGTGTTCAGGCCACTGGCTGGCAATAGGTGCTGTTACTAGTGGAAGAGACCAGTTAACCATTGGTCTGTAGAAGTGCTGTTGGCACATATGGCTATGGTATAGCATTGCTACTTTTGCAACTCTGCTTCCTCAGGGTAAATGATTCCTAACCCCTGTTACTGAGAAGCTAAAATATAGGTAATTTTTTAAAATAAAATTCATTTAAATTTCCAAACAGAACGTTTTGGGGTTTGGGCACTATTACTCTGGACTATTGCTCTATTACAAGGATTGTCCTAGAAGATAGGGAGGGAGAGACACAGAACAGCACACACTATGACAAATCAAATCGCTATTATTTTTGACAAATCAAGTTGTAGTTTTATATTCAACTAACCTTTGAGAGTTGTGCTAGATGAGGCACAACACTCCCTGATCTTGAACTAGACGATGTCTGTATTAGGAGTCCACTGCAGTGAGTCACCATCAGTACTTGACATGGATATCCCTAAAGAAGCATTTATAGCATACATGAAAAAAACTTTGAGATTCTTAGTTCACACGTTTTGATCAAAAAATGTTTAAGCCACCCACGGCTTACAACGTGATCTCAAGGCGGGTGGTCCTATGCTATCTTTACATCTCAATAGAGCCAAATCCAGACTTCTCATTGGGTCAGCCGACCTCCATTATCCAGAGAGAAAAAAATAAAACAACACCAACTTTGCAAGCTGCACTGATATAACAGCCTGTGAAAGTGGGCGGGGTGCAGAAACCAAAATGGAGGCATCCCTTCCTCCCTATATAGATTAAAAGCAATATATGTGCGTGTGTATATATATATATATATATATATATATATTAATATATATATATATATATATATATATATTATATATATATATTATATATATATATAATATATATATATAATATGCCGCAACCCTGCCAGTGGCACCCAGGTTCACATTGTGTTTTTCAGAAATGTTTTTTTTTTTGTGCAGAACTATACATTGTATTTGGCATATATTGCTTTTAATCTATATAGGGAGGAAGGGATGTCTCCATTTTGGTTTCTGCACCCGCCCACTTTCACAGGCTGTTATATCGGTGCAGCTTGCAAGGTTGGTGTTTTTTAATTTTTTTCTCTCTGGATAATGGAGGTCGGTTGACCCAATGAGAAGTCTGGATTTGGCTCTATTGAGAGGTAAAGATAGCGTAGGACCACCCGCCTTGAGATCACGTTGTAAGCCGTGGGTGACTTAAACATTTTTTGATCAAAACGTATGAACTAAGAATCTCAAAGTTTTTTTTCATGTACCATCAGTACTTTCTCCCTGCTGGGAGATAACAGAATAACGCTATAATAGATCGAGGCTTATTCAATGGTAGCCTCTTAACTTTGTACGGGACCAGAACAGCGCTGGACTACACACATAAGAGTTATAAATTTAAAAAAATCTATTTATTTGTCCTAAAGCAGTGCTCTCTTAATCACAAGCCATCAGGGTACATTGAGAATTGTAGTTCTGCCTCAGCTCTTTTCTCATGACTAGTTCTCGAGGTGACTTGTTAAGTTGCCGCCTCGCCTTTACTAATCACATAATGTCTCTTCCTAACAGGCCAATTTTGAGAAGATTGAAAATGAACTGAAGGAAATCAACACAAACCAGGAAGCTCTGAAGAGAAACTTCCTGGAACTGACCGAATTAAAATTTATACTTCGCAAAACTCAGCAATTTTTTGATGAGGTCAGCGTTTCTTTGTCACCTGATTTCAGAAACTGAGTTAATGACACAAGGAGCGGTTTGTGTAGCGATTTTCTTACCCTCCCAGATAATACCCAATTATAGTTCTTGTGTTTGAATGATATTGTCTCTGTATGTATATATATTTGTACTCCGCTCCTACAGAGGTGGATATGTTTTTTTATATAACTCCCGGCTTGCCAGCAATCTCCCATAACATAGGACTGAAGCTGTCATAATCTCTATACAGTGAGTTTTATAGCATTATACACTGTGTAGCGTGTGCTTGTGCTCAGAGAGGCTGAAATGTACTGGATATAGTGTTGATTTGTTATGTTCATATGTGCCCCCTGTAATCTGCTCCACTGGAATATATGCGCTTTGTCTTTGCTATTATGCCATTTAATGTCATCGTGGCTGCTTTCTGCGTCCTCTCCTCATTTTCCCTGGACTTTACCAGATACAACTTTCCATGTCTTGTCCATTATATAATTCCTCTTACTTTGCCCCCTTGCTTTATTGTTCCGTCCATTTGATATCATTTTTCTCTCATCTTGTCCCTTTTGCATTCCCTTAGAATGGACTATTTACAGTTGTCACTGTCCTGTTGCTTGCCTACACTTTTTATCCCCTCTGTGCTGCTTACTTAAACTGCTCACCCCTTTTCTGCCACCTGTTTACACAGTTTTTACCATTGTTGCCATTTGCTTATAATAGTTCTCTTCTATGCTGCCTCTTATACTGTTTCTCTCTCGCCTTTATCTTGCTTGCACAGCTTTTCCCCTTCCTTATTCCCACATATAGGGCTGCTCCCCATCTCTGACTCCTCCTGTATATGCGGCTGCTCCCCATTTCTGACTCCTGTATACACGGTTGCTCCCCATCTCTGACTCCTGTATACACAGCTGCTCCCCATCTCTGACTCCTGTATACACTACTGCTCCCCATCTCTGACTCCTGTATACACAGCTGCTCCCCATCTCTGACTCCTGTATACACAGCTGCTCCCCATCTCTGACTCCTGTATACACGGCTGCTCCCCATCTCTGACTCCTGTATACACGGCTGCTCCCCATCTCTGACTCCTGTATACACTGTTGCTCCCCATCTCTGACTCCTGTATACACGGTTGCTCTCCATCTCTGACTCCTGTATACACGGCTGCTCCCCATCTCTGACTCCTGTATACATGGCTGCTCCCCATCTCTGACTCTTGTATATACAGCTGCTCCCCATCTCTGACTCTTGTATATACGGCTGCTCCCCATCTCTGACTCTTGTATACACTACTGCTCCCCATCTCTGACTCCTGTATACACTGTTGCTCCCCATCTCTGACTCCTGTATACACTGTTGCTCCCCATCTCTGACTCCTGTATACACTGTTGCTCCCCATCTCTGACTCCTGTATACACTGTTGCTCCCCATCTCTGACTCCTGTATACACTGTTGCTCCCCATCTCTGACTCCTGTATACACTGTTGCTCCCCATCTCTGACTCCTGTGTACACTGCTGCGCCCCATCTCGGACTCCTCCTGTATATACGGCTGCTCCCCATCTCGGACTCCTGTATATGCGGCTGCTCCCCATCTCGGACTCCTGTATATGCGGCTGCTCCCCATCTCGGACTCCTGTATATGCGGCTGCTCTCCATCTCTGACTCCTCCTGTATATACTGCTGCTCCCCATCTCTGACTCCTGTATATGCGGCTGCTCTCCATCTCTGACTCCTGTATATACGGCTGCTCTCCATCTCTGACTCCTGTATATGCGGCTGCTCTCCATCTCTGACTCCTGTATATGCGGCTGCTCTCCATCTCGGACTCCTGTATATATGTCTGCTCTCCATATCGGAATCCTGTGTATACGGCTGCTCTCCATCTCTGACTCCTGTATATACGGCTGCTCCCCATCTCGGACTCCTGTATATGCGGCTGCTCTCCATCTCTGACGCCTCCTGTATATAGGGCTGCTCCCCATCTCGGACTCCTGTATATAGGGCTGCTCCCCATCTCTGACTCCTGTATAAGCGGCTGCTCACCATCTCGGAATCCTGTGTATAGGGCTGCTCCCCATCTCGGACTCCTGTATATAGGGCTGCTCCCCATCTCGGACTCCTGTATATTCGGCTGCTCCCCATCTCGGACTCTTGTATATAGGGCTTGCTCCCCATTCGGATCCTGTATATAGGGCTGCTCCCCATCTCGGACTCCTGTATATAGGGTTGCTCTCCCATCTGACTCTTGTATATACGGCTGCTCCCCATCTCGGACTCCTGTATATGCGGCTGCTCCCCATCTCGGACTCCTGTATATGCGGCTGCTCCCCATCTCGGACTCCTGTATATGCGGCTGCTCCCCATCTCGGACTCCTGTATATAGGGCTGCTCCCCATCTCGGACTCCTGTATATAGGGCTGCTCCCCATCTCGGACTCCTGTATATAGGGCTGCTCCCCATCTCGGACTCCTGTATATAGGGCTGCTACCCATCTCGCACTCCTGTATATGCGGCTGCTCCCCATCTCGGACTCCTCTGGCTCCCCATCTCGGACTCCTCTGGCTCCCCATCTCGGACTCCTCTGGCTCCCCATCTCGGACTCCTGAGCGCACGGCTGCTCCAGGCAACTAAGATACAATAGATAAGACCTTGTACATGTACAAGGCTTGTACACATTGCAGTGGGGGCCACAATCTACTGAAAAACATCTGCAGTAAATTCAAACTATAATCTTGCATGAGAGTTTTCTTGACTTGATGCACATAACAATGGTGTGAAGAGAGGCCCAGCTATTTTTGTGTGCAGGTCACCTCCGTCTTTCTTCCAATCCCTGCCTGTAGCCTTTTAATCCTTAAAGGAGTTTTCTCACCACAATGATTAGCTTTTAACATGTAGGAAAGGGTAAAAAAAAGACTATTACCAAATACAATACTGTTTTGATTTGGCTTTTTTCAGAAAATAAGGAAGATTTTATCCCCTCTTTTTGTGCAGACAAGTTTCTCTTGGTTACCAACCACCTCTCCCTGCTCTGTCTTTTATCTGATTTGATTTAAGCTGCCATCAGTCAGTCTGACCATGGTGAGTCATTCTCTTAGTCTTCTGTCTAGCACGGAAGCTTTGTTTATCTAAGTAAATACCAAGTTTTAATGTTTAGAGCTCGTTAGCCTTCTGCACTAGAATTTAGAGACCTCAATTAGTCATGTCACTGTATTAGGATCAGCTAGGAATAGCAGAGCTGATATGCCAATCACTGATATAGACACACCCACACGCTGACCAGGAAGCGTGAGGCTGAGGCTGGCTGTGGCTCTGTGAAACACCCTTTAAAGTGGTTTTCTCCCCATGCAGTTTCACAGAGCCTGTTCTTCACTGCCAGCTTCAGCCTCCCACTTTCTGTTCAGTATGTGGCTGGTTCTACAGAAGTGACTGACATATCGGTTCTCTTTATTAGCTGAGCCTGTTAAAGAGACATTGGTGATAGAGGGGTTTCAACAGCGGGGCACAAGGCGAAAGCTCTAAAGCGTTAAAGTTTGTCAGTAAAAAAAAAAATAAACACGCTCTCGTGCTGCTAATAAGACAACACCATCCTGGCCGGGGCTGCTAGAGCAGAAGGAGATAGTTGTCAGCCTATGAAACCTTCTACAGTATAAGAGCCCGTTTACACGGCAATGGACAAATACCGGTCGGTTTATCTGACCGGTATTTGTCTGGTTTGTGTGCAGTGCACACAGCCGTGGGAGGGGGGCGGGGAGGCGGCTTTTCTCCAAAATGAGCCCTCCCCCTTCACATTCACTTGCACATATTCCGTCCGAAAACCGGTTGGAAGAATGTGCATGTAGAATGTCCTTCGGGTGGCCCGAGGGTGGAAAAACCTCCAGGCGGAAAACCCGTGCAGTGGGGACTGCTGCACGGGTTTTCCATAGGAGCCCGTTGTGCTAGTTTGCGGCCAGTTTTTCAGACGGTCTGCAAAACCGCAAACCATCTGAAAAACCGGCCGCAAACCCGTGCCGTGGGGACATGGCCTAAAGAAGCAGAAGATGAGAACTGCTCTAATTTTGAAATTAAGTAAAATCAGAACAGCAATGTATTTGGTAATAGTCTTTATTTAACTTTACCTACATGTTTAAAGTTAATCACTGTGATGTAATACCCATTTTTCCTAGCCATACTCTCCATCTGTATACCAGGCTCTGCTTGCTTTGTCATCTTATTAATATTCGCTTTGCAGCTTTCATCGTGGATTTCCTCATCATTGCTGACTAGTTTTAAATTTAATTTTAATACATTAAGCTCTTAAGACTGGTGCAGGGATTTAACACTTTTTTGCTTTGACATAACAGGGAGTAAGCAATTTCTGAGCAGCAGTTGCTCTTCCTAGTTGTGTTATGGGGAGGTTATATCATGGTGGGTGTATATGTAAGGTAAGTGCACAGTGAACACCCACCATCCTTGTACCCACCTCTTTTGGCTGTATTAGTTACCTGAATGCTGCTTACTGCTAGGGCAATGCTATCTATATTTTTAACAGATAAATACTCATTTACAGCGGTAAGATTGTCATCCGGTAGATGGCTGTTACGATTGGTGCTCGGTTTTTACCAATCATAATACGTTTTGTTGCCTTTAGAAAAAAAGTTATTGGCATGCAGGTGGTATCCTGGCTTCACCCTCCTTTTCACCATTTCATCTGCCATCTGTGTTGTGTCTAAATTACGGACTCTAACAGGGAGGCTGCATCCTAACAGTTTAATAGTAGATATTGCCTATATTTTCTGGTTGTAGGTCCTTAATACATTGCCTATAAAATAAGGAAGGAATAGGACATTTAAATATGACCTGTGGCCATTCCTTACAGGTCTGTTCCAGTAAATCCTTGTGTTCCCCTGCTCTTATAACTCTGTGTTGTGCTCTTCCTCTGTTATTCCTTCTACAAATGTATTACTGAATCCGTCAACTGGGTGTTACCAGTTGGGTGGGTGTTCCTGCAAAGTCTGACATTGTCCGATCTGTGAGGACGGAGTCAGTGAGTGCAGGGACACACCCCTTTAAGATTTCAGTGATAACACCCAGTTGACTAATTCAGTTGGTGTTAAAGGGAATGTGTCATCAAAAAATGACTTATTGTTTAACTCACATTTTTATGTTAAACACATTTTTTTAGGAATTTTTGGTTGTGTTTTTTTAAATTTTCCATATCACTTTCAGAATTTTTTTAATAATTCTTAAGTCCTGCGGTTTACACTTTGTCCACTAAGCCTAATAATCGTCTGACACTTCCTGTTCTGTTTAGAGAGCTTTTCAGCAGTCTGCTCATTATCAGTACAAGCAGGATTACACTGAAAGGAGACACCATTGTGCACAGATAACACAGAATCCACCAGTCACAAGAGGAGATGTCACAGCTCCCCCTCC
This sequence comes from Phyllomedusa bahiana, assembly GCA_025379985.1. Classification (NCBI taxonomy): domain Eukaryota; kingdom Metazoa; phylum Chordata; class Amphibia; order Anura; family Hylidae; genus Phyllomedusa; species Phyllomedusa bahiana. The sequence goes on from JAODAL010002320.1 coordinate 93,055, forward strand.
CATCCCTTCACAGTGAAAACTATCCTATAGACGTCTATGGGACAGAAACTGTCTTAAGAATCCTATGGGCATGAAGCTGCCGTAAAATATCTCTCTGACTGCTGTTAAAGCAGTGCAAGCAAGAATGTCTTCCCCACAATCATATATAGAAGGCCGAAGAGAGAAATCTACAATCAGGAAATAAAAACGACTGAGAGGAAAAGCATATGGATCAGGGGCTTGATTTAATAAGTAAAAGAAAAAAATGGCAACAGATTCCCTTTAACACTCTCCTCTGTTATCTAGGAGGGATAACAGAGGAACAGCACAGAGTTATAAAAGAAGATGCTCCAGAATTGCTGTTTCACAAAAATTTGCTAAAACGTGTGTACAAATGGGATCAAATGAAGCCTTTGTAAGTGATTATAAAACCAGATGAGGGCTCTGATCTTCAATTTCCTGGGATATGACTCACTATGAAAGTGACTGATCTTAGGGTGAAGCTTCTAGGATGCAGCCTTCTCATATAATACATTAGTCTTCAAGTTGTTTTAATTTTTTCCTTTGCCTATTTATTGTCTCCCTTGTATTTCTTAGGCTGTATCCCTTCATTTGTAATAAAAATAGGACTTCATTTTCTTGTTTGAAAACCAGACATTTTTGGTAGGACATTTAAAACCGGATTTTCTAAACCAGAAGGCCCACTAATACAGCTTGTACCCCACTTCTCCCCGTTACACTGGTCATCTACTCCAGCTGCAGGTCTATGCCCTGGTATAGAGGTTTAGATCCCTCTGCTTATGGCCATCATTTATTTGTCTAGCACCAGCATATACCAGGAGCGCTGTGCAGATATTTTCATCAGTCACATTGGCCCCTGTGACCATTTCAATTCTAAATTATCCTATCAGTATGTTGTTAGAATAGAAGACAAACCTGGAGAAAACTCATTCAAACATAACAAAAGCATGTAAACTCCATGCAGATCTTGCTCCTGCTTGCATCCAAACACAGGATACCAGACAGTACTAACCATTACATAGGTTTTCTAGCTCTAGAGTAAAGTTTTTCCTTCAGGAGAGAACCATAAAAATATAAGGAGGCTTAAGAAGAGCACCATATGTAGGGAGACTTATAGGCCATACAATGCTCTAATGTAAAGTTTCTCCTTAAGAAGAGCACCATATAGGTGTAGGGAGATTTCTAAGCCATGTAATGCTCTAAAGTAAAGTTTCTCCTTAAAGGGGTTGTCTCACTCCAAAGATTGCTTTTTATGTTAAACAAAAACAAGTCACTTTGCAATATATGTCCATTAACAGTGTCCTACCTAGTCCTAGATTTCCCCTCTTGTATGGACTGCATCAGCTCCTCAGGTCTCTATAGCTACAGACCTGTTTGATACCTCCCGATAGGATGCCAGCACTGGTTGCTATAGCTACAGACCTGGCTTCTACTGCATTCTAGTAGAAGCCAGTAAACACGCCCCTGAATTCAAAATGAAACCAAGAAAACAGAACTGAGGTAAGATGAATCAATGTAGTGAGACAACCCCTTTAAGAAGAGCACCATAGAGGTATAGACAGACTTATAGGCCATGCAACACTCTAATGTAAATTTTCTCCTTGAGGAGCATACTATATGTAGGTAGACTTCTAGGCCATGCAATGCTCGAATATAAAGTTTCTCCTTGAAGTGTAGCGAGACTTACAATCCATGCAATGCTGTAATATAAAATTTCTCCTTGAGAAGCGCGCTATATGTAGGGAGGCTTATAGGCCATGCAATGACTTTGGTGCCAGGTGCTTAAAGCATCGAAACACAGGCTTCTTACCCACCCAGAACCCTGCTCTGCGCTAATGAGGGATAAACACCTCAAAACAGCTGTCTCCATATGTCAAACTTTTCCTTATAGATAAGTTGACTTGGCCTAACATCCCCAGTCATGTTTTAAGGCTAGTAAATGGGTTACAAATGACTGGAAGGCAACATAGACGTAGCATTCTTCCCTAGAGCCTAATTGCATAATTTCCAGGGAGCACTGCATGGCTATATCATTTGAGTCTTTAAAGGGGTTTTGGCAGAGGCCCATCTGAGGCCGCCTCGTAGCAGAGAACGAGAAGATGGCCACACTTGTGCAGGTCTCCTAGTTAATTTCTATGGCCGCACTAAATTTAGACAAAAGTGTGTGCTCGGCCATGTTCAGAACTCCCATAGACATAAATGGAGGAGAGCTCGCCGTTCTGTGAGGCCAGCTCGTATCAAGACCAAATATTTAATTTCTAGCGTGCCTCTACATGTGTGCAACACCTTGTAGACCTGATTGTGTTTGAGTGGGTCTTTGCCACACTGAGTGTCGAACTCTTACCTTGCAGAGGGCATTGGTCGGGATACAGCTCTAAAATTTCCCTTTTGGTTTCATAATGTGTTTTCTGTTGATGGCATATGGCTGTCGCTGTGGCAGTGTCCCCTTATATATTTGCTTTATTTTCCCATTTCCCCTTTTTTGTCCTCCAAACAGTTAATATTAAGGTTTCCAGGCACATTATTGTATCCAACTTTTCTAAATCCATTTCATGCAGATATATAGTTTTGTCCTTTTACTCTAGCGGCAAGTATGGCAGCTGTTCTATTTCATCCCTATATACTTCTTATTGGGAGGTTTAGCATTGGCACCTGCATCAATTTGAGTAATTCTACTGTAGACTTGGCTAAAACCAAATTCTCTGCTTGAAAGTTTTTACTTTTCCATTCTCGCCACCATCTTGCTTTCAGCGTTATGCTTACTTGCACAAGGCTGGATATCTAAAGAAATGCTGTATCTTTATAGATGAACTTTATACTGTACTTTAATGTGGTTATATACTTCCTGGATCCCTTAATACATTTTTGATATTTGTCCACCTTACTCAGTTTGTGTCTCTTCCCCCCATCATAGTCCTTATTTTACTTTCCTTTGTTCAGTCTGGTTTTATGATAAATTTGTGTTTCATTGATCTCACCCCACCACTCTCCCAAAAACAGTACTTTCCGCAGTGTTGTGTTGATGTTGTTGCTTTGTGAAGATAAATGCTTGTTTTTTTTTAAAATTTAAATTGCTACTGCAAAATAGGTTTTTGCAAAGGATTTAGGGGAACGCTGGGCATCTTTTGTTAAAACGGATAAAAACCGGCACTGTTGCCCATTGCAGCCAATTAATTTGGAACAATTATTATTTTTTTTTTCCTGGAGCATTATCAGAAACAAATGATGAGTTCTGATTGGTTGCTGTGTGCATCAAGGCCAGAGTTTCGTCTAACGGGTATGTTCACATGGCTGCTTGGACACCGATTCTGGGAAATTCTCAGCACTGAGACATGTCAATTCTTTAAAGTTGATTCTGCACCTCACATTGTAGTATAATATGAAAATCAGTGGTAAATCCTTGTCTGAAATCCACATTTAAAGGCCTGGGTTTCAGATCAGGATTGGGCACGGATTCAGCGTCGAAAATCAGCCGTGTGAACATACCCAAACAGTTGTGATAAATGACTCCCAGTGTCTTTGATGAGAAACTATACCTGAAATGTAAGCTGATGGGTATTTGTAGACTTAAATGGGTTCTTCTCTTTGAACAGTCCCTAACTGTTCACCGACTCCTTCAAAAATGAATTACCTTAATCACAAAGTGTCCCCTTCTGGGACCTTCTGCAATAAACTATAATTTGCAAGGAAATTTGACAGTAAAGCATACAATTTTCTTGCAGTGCCACCACAGGGGAAAGTAGACATTGCACAGAGCCCACTTAAATCAATAGGCTGTCTTCAGTAATGCAGGACAGTACAGTCCTCCAGTGCAAGAGACACTCTTTGTCATCATTCACCACGCTGCTCAACAAACAAAGATCCTGAACAGAGGACTTCTTTTAGGAACCTAGTATTTTTATAGTAGGGTTCTAGAAAATAGATTTTCTATGGCGAAAAATCCTTTTAAAGAGGACCAGTGGCCGTTCCTGGCATGCCTACTTTAGTAAATACGTGTGGTCCTTTATGATATAACAATCCTGGAGACTCTTCTCTTATATCTCTGTGTTGTGCTGTTCCTCTCTCATTCCTTCTAGAAATGTATTTCTGAATCTGTCAGGTGGGTGTTACCACTTCAGCTTTCAAAGGGTCGTGTCCCTGTACACACTGACTGTCCCCATTGATTAGACAATGTCAAACTGTGCAGGACACCCCCAATTGGTAACACCCACATCTAACAGATTCAGTAATACATTTCTAGCAGGAATAACAGAGAAACAGCACAAGAAAGACCAGAAAGAAGTGTTAAAGAGCATTATATGTTAGAGACAACAATTCACTCAAATGTTTGTTTCTTGGTGAACCAGACACCTATTTGGGAGAATTGTTGTTTCTAACGTAAGATGCTCTTTTACATTTCTTGCTAAATTCATTTATTTTCTGTTTGATTATATTCATGGATGTGAAGCTGGTCTTTCTACATACTTGAAATTATTGTGTCTTCAAGCGGATGTGGCTCCTTACTGTGACCGTGACTACTCCATAGAAATACTATATTTATTATTTTGCCATAGGCAAACTTAAACTCTATCAGTTCTCTATCTATTAAACACTAAAACGTAACTTTTATTATATCTAACTCTTAACCTCTATACACACTTTTTAAAAACCTGATCTCTATCCTCATCATTTAACCCTTTTTGCTTCTGAAAGAGGGAATAACTCCCTTTCTATCATCAAGTCTGGTGGAACCCCACCTATTAACAGGAGAGCCTTATATCTATAGCAAAGTACTAGCTTCAGTAAGGGATCCCAAGCCAACTACTTGGGCAGTCGTCCCTACTCTCATAGACACAGAACAAATAAGGCCCCCTTGTGACACCGTCTGCAGCAGGTGACACTTGTAGACAGAGGTGAGAGATCACAATTTAAAACGTCATGACTGACCTCGCCGACATGTTTCGCCAGCTAACCTGGCTTTATCAAGGCTTAGAGGTCCATCGGACCTCTAAATATAGTGATCAAAAGTCACTTGCGAGATTCCCAATTTTTTGGAGATTATACTCCATAGAAATCTCACAAACAGGTGAGCGGACAGTCGTTTTTTGCCTTTTATATAAGAGAAGAGGCTCCAAAATGGTTATGTCATGGGGAATACTTTTATTTTCTAAAACAGACAAGGCAGAACTGACCATAGGTCTTCTTAATATATAGTCCCTTTGGGGAATGCATTGTGGGTACTCATTTTTTTTCTGGCTGCATTTCCATTATGATCTGCGGAATTGGAGACTAGCTTCCTGGAGATACAAATCTATCCTGTCTGATATCAGGATTGGACACAGACCTCCGTTATAGTATTTTTAAGATGGCCTACGTCTAATAGCTAGCGGGTCAAAAAAGCAATCACTGAATTGTACCTGAACTCCAAATAAGCAAAGATCTTTCTCTTTTTGGGTTTAGTGGTCTGATCTGCAGGATTTGAGAAGTAAATTGATATTTAGTTTTGTGGGATAAGGTTCAGTAGAGCTCGTCATTAAATTGATTAATTCCTGCCTATCCTGTAATGAGGAGTCCAGTGGGCGATGCTACTCAGTGATTGACAGCCTTCCCTACATACACATAAAGTTGTCAATCACTGGTTGGTCCACCCACTGGACTTTTACACCCAGAATTGGCAGGAATTTGAATGAATAGATTAATAGTCGTTCTGAGTCTTTTCCCTCAAAACTATATATTAAATCTTGCTCTATAGCCTGCGTGTTCAATGCGACAGGTTCCCTTTACTCACCCCTTGCCTCTCAAGAATCTTATTGGCAGCCATCTAGGCCAGCTTTTGTCATAAGCCGAATATTTCCAAGTGAATTTAACCTGGGCTCAGGCCCTAAATGGCTTCTTCAGATTGCCCAAGTACATTTTTATTCCTTATTATTTGTTCATCAGTGGAGCTCCTCAGCTCTTTTCCCATAAGCCTTTGCTTTACGCAAAACAGTCAGTGAGGTCTGAAAGGCGTATAAATCCTCACACCGACCAATTTATTGGTGGCTCCCCCCAAAGAGAGATCTTCCCCCTTATTTGTTCATCTAAGTCTTTCACTGTCTACCGTTATCCAAAATTAGGTAATAATAAAGTTTGAGGCTTTTCCGTAGGGAGTGCAGCCAAGGGTGCCCAACTGCTTTTATCTTAACATAACTAAACCTATCCTACATTCATGGGTATAGTTCTCACTTCACCCCAAATCCTTTGCCGTTACACTGACTTCTATTCTGCAGCCCTTAACTGCTTATTGTCTTTAAAGGGAACCTGTCACATAGATTATGCCCCCCTTGCTGAGGACAGCACAAGCTAGTGACAGACCTGCTGTTTCCAGCGCTGTGTCCCTTATTCTGTAAGATGCTGTAGTTTTCGTGTATTTAAAGCTGAAATCTGCAGTTTTCAGCCAGAAGAGTCATTCGAAGAGTCCTTCAAAGAGTCAGTTTTTTCAAACCCGGCCAATCAGAAGTCTAGCCCCGCCCATCTCACCTGACAAACTATTACTTTGAATATAAATAGAAAAAATAAGCAGCACTCACGGTATTAAAATTTTTCAATAGCAAAAAAGTGATTTATTTCCACATGTTTCAAGAGACGACGCTTCGGCTCTCTCACAGAGCCATTTTTCACTTGAAACGGCCCTGTGAGAGTGCCGAAACGTCGATTCTTGAAACATGTGGAAATAAATCACTTTTTTGCTACGGAGAAATTTTAATACCGTGAGTGCTGCAATTTTTTCTATTTATCTACAATTTTGGAACTTTGCCAAGGTTCTATATTGCTGGCACCCCGCCGGGACTTCATTTGTTTGGAAGTGCGGCTAGTTTTCTTTTTCTTATTACTTTGAATAGGTAGAAACATGTGAATAACTGTCAGTGGGCGGGGCTAGCCGTTGGTGGGCGGGGCTAACACCTGCTCATGAATAAGATTTGAGGGGTAAATGCTCTAAAACTGCTGCATCTTACAGAATAAGGGACACAGCGCTGGAAACAGCAGGTCTGACACTGGCTTGTGCTGCCCTCAGCAAAGGGGGCATTACCTATGTGACAGGGTCCCTTTAAGGAGTTTTTCTTCCAAGGTCTATGTATCAATGCAAACTGCTGCTGAATTTGGTTAAGGGTTCAACTGTGGTCAAAATGATAAATTTTTAACATACTTTAGCATGTGCACGGAGTACAAACTCCATAGAATTACTATTAGCCATCTATATTTCCATCAGTAAATACAAAAACGGCCTTGATACAAAGACATCACCCCTTGATTTCTGTGTACCCCTCCACCTGGCTCTCATGCCTGCCACACATGGCCCCTGCATGCCACTAACTGGTTTGATTAGTTATTAATTGGTTTGTGAATTCAGGCTCAATTGCATCATCATCAGCAGATGGCGGATCCTGATCTACTGGAAGAATCCTCTTCACTTCTGGAGCCAAGCGAGATGGGAAGAGGAGCTCCACTGAGACTCGGGTAAGTGCAGCAACTGCATTTACTTCAAATTTCATGTCATTGTTTTATATATGGTTATGTGAAGTTTTCCCATGCATATTATTTCTGGCTTATTACTGTAAAAAATGTCTGCTTGGGTGCTGCTTCCCCTCTGCCAATGGAGACTTGGCTGTTGCAGTCGATGGTTTAAGGTCCGGTTCACATCTGTGTCGGAGGTTCTGTTTGGAGCATCTGTCAGAGAGGTGGCGCTGGATCCGCTATCTGACGGACACCAACAGCGCTTAACAACACCAATTTATTAAAATCGGGTTGGTAAATTTTCTTTCATGTCTTTCATTTTAACAAAAAAAAAAAAAAACGCAGTCCGTCATTTTGAACCTTGACTTCGTTTATAGTGGAGAGCAACTGTCGAAGTGTCAGTCAATAGCGGGAGCCTGGGTGACCCCAGTTTTTTTAGGATTGTGGAGGTCCAATCAATTGCTGTAAACATTAAAGGTTTTTTCTCGCTACAAAGATCATATCTCAGATTATGGGGACAGTAAAATTAAGCACTTTTGTAATTGGTTTGCACTACCTAAGTCACTTAGTATAGCAGATATGAGCTTTACTGTGCATCAAATAGCTATTTTTTTGTAGCTGCTAGTCAACCCCCCTTTTCTGTGATCTAGGCTGGCTGACATTTCTTCAGCTGTTGGCTGCCCCTGTTGGATTCGCCCCTGGACCGCTCCCTGCCTGTGATTGGCTGACTGACATTCATTCGCCTGTGGGATATCCCCAGACAGAAATGCCTGGACACGCCCTGCGCTGTAATTGGTGCCTACACACTCTGTGTTACCCCCCTCTGAGCTGTTAAAACCAAAAGTGAAACCAGCTATCTGAAAGGGCTGCTGGCTGTATACTCATCTCCCAGCTCTAAGGTGAATGATCTGGCTAATTACAGACTGTGTAACTCCTAGATCCCTTCATATAACACAGTCACATAGTCACCTGCCTGACAACAGAGGAGGAAGGAGCGGCAGTGTGCATTCCTCACATGTGTTTCATCAGTTCAGGCTGTGTGTATAACTGGTTATAGCCCAGCAAGGAGCTTGTGGAGCCTGAAGCTGAAGGCTCTGCAGACACAAGAGAACACTGCAGGAGGCTGTATAGCTGTCTTCTCCAGACAACCTTCCTCTTCCCCTGCTTCACACAGAATGATGATGTCACAGCTCTTCAGTGAGGAGAGACATGCCTCCTGGCAGCAGACACATGCCTGCTGAAAGGATAGACGCACCTCCTGGGAGGAGAGACACGCCTGCTGAGAGGAGAGACACGCCCCTGGATTTCAAATTCAATCTCATAGAATTAGCTGAAGAGCACGAACACTTCAAACGATAAAACCCATTTAATAGTGGGAAAACTGACTTTATTTTGCTTCTGGTTGTGTTCTTCGAATTGCATGACACAATGTCTTTAAGGAAAACTTTTTCTGATTAAGTCGCACTGCAAAAAAGTAAGTGTCCAATGATTGCGCCCATTTTATTCCTGTTTCATCATGCTGACGGTTGTCATAAAAGCACTTGGTCACTATGTGACGCGTGACTCGGTATATTCCCATGGATGTGTTCGTTGTGTGACTAATGTCTAACCCAGGTTCATCTTCACTTGTCAAATGTAGCTCTTTATCGCTATCCTCCTTATAAATATATTTTTATCCACAGGGGACATAATTATTTTGAAACATGCACATAAAGGGCCAGGAAGAGGGGTAGACAGTGTAGCCACCCCTAGGGTGCCACAATCCCTTTGTCAGAAAGGGGGCACAAGGAGGTATTAGGTGGGATCGTGATCTGAGCACGCTTCGACACCGCGGATACTGGCCTTTAATTAAAGGGGTGTTATCGTTTCATTAAATGGTCTTCAGAATAAGGGGCCAGTGAAAACATGCAACTTTGCAATTGGATGTCATTAGCAAAGCTGCCTTGTTCTCACAGTGTCCCTTATCTTGTGTTTTTATTTACAACTGATATCCCGAGTGGGTCTAAACCCTCCACATAGCAATTCACTAGCTGATACCTCATTTACAATCTGTACAGTCCCCTGGGTTGATTCACGGTAGCTGTGTCTCTGAACTCAGAGTTAGGGGCCGTAGCATTTTCTGTTCCACACCTAGCAGAAACAGACTGCAGCAGATTGTACAATGAGAAAACATGACAGTTTTTGTCCCTGTGCCTAACTCTCCTGCAAAGATCTGTGCCGTTCTTAGAAAGCTGTAATACATCTCCAGCTGTGAGAGATCAGTGCTCAGATTAGATTGAATGCAGCCTGTGGTATGTATACAGCTCTTATAAAATAAGACTGATAGGGAGCGAGACAGTGATATGTGGACTCAGAGGGGAAGGGGGGGGGGGGTCTCAGGCCAGCAGTGAAGGGGGGATGATGTCATCCAGCTGGGAGGGGAAGAAACGCCCCTGCATTCACAGAGCTGGGAAGCTAAGAGCAGTGTGACTCAGCCGAAGTAAGGAAGCGATACATCCCCTTTAATGTATGTTCACACGGCGTTTTTGAATATGTTTTTAGATGGGTGTTTGGATCCGTGTTTCGGACCCTAAATGGACTCTAACAATGCGCAGTGTGATTTTACTATTGCTTTCAATGTAAAACACTCCTCAACATTCAGATGAGTGATCACTGATGCGTCTTTCGGATCCGTTCATAGAACTGTCATGTCAATTCTTGATCAGTTTGACGCAGCAGACGCCCTATTTAAAACTATAGGGTGCGTTCTTCCTGCAGTTAGAATGCAGGTAAACGCGCACCTGCATGTTGGATGCGATTTACGCAGCACTTTTGGATGCGTTTTTCGGGTCCAAAAACGGATCCAACACGCTGTGTGAACATTCCCTAACACTCTATGAAAATGTTGCAGTGGTGTGTTGTCTCCATTAAAATCTTGGTGGGGAAGGCGTATCATGCAGGGTTAGCCATTTATATTGCATGGAGGTGGGGCCGTGCCATTTGTCATATTTGCCTAGGGCACTGTGAGCCCGGTTAGGGGTAGGCGTTTGAGTTTTCTTTGGGGAAGGGCACCGTATGTCCTATTTGCTTAGGGCACGAAAATGCCTTGTCCTAACCCTGTCTAGATTTCTCTGTCTGTTTAGTCTAAGGTGTTCACACGTTATCGGGAACGTTTTTCCGACCGGATTAGGGATGTAATCCGGGGCAAATTCCATCCGAAATTTAAGTCACAGCCAAAATTTCTATTGTAGATAATAAAAGCGTAATCCATAGTTCTCTATGAGAGCTATGGATTACCATAATTTCGGCGCGCAAATACGCAGTGAAATGCACGCCGAAATTACCCCGTGTGAACGTACCCTAATAGAATCAGACAGTAGCCACTATGGTTTAGGTTAGGGCTTCAACATGACATTGAGTCACCTGTGGCTTGCAAAAAAAAAAACTGCATCATTAGTGCTTCCTGAAAATGTCAAAAAAATCTTTCAGCCTTGACAAATCTGGCTTGAAACTCCCCCCCCCCCCCCCCCCTCATTTCGCTATAATGCCACAATTTTAGCATTTCATAATATTTACCATGTATGTAACCATGTTTTACTCCACCTAATGTGTTGTCAGGTTTGTGGCTGGTGTGATCAACCGTGAGAGGATTCCAACCTTTGAACGGATGTTGTGGCGGGTTTGCCGCGGTAATGTGTTCCTACGACAGGCAGAGATTGAAAATCCTCTGGAAGATCCAGTGACGGTAAGAAATCCTGTCCAGAAATGCCCTTTTCCTGTAGTTATCAGAAGTAAGGGTGCTTTCACACGGTGCAGTTTTTGATACGTTTTTTAGATGCGTTTTTTGTGCAGGAAGGCACAACAATTAATGCTATACATTGTTGCAAAAAAAAACGCATCCAAAAAAAGCACCAAAACCGCACCGTGTGAAAGCACCCTAACTACGGTTTCTTTATAGGTGAAATATATGTCATAGACGATCTGTGACATCTCCTGACAGGTCTGTTTTAGTAAATCCTTGTGTTCCCTGTGAAATAATAATTCTGGAGCATCTTCTCTTTTAACTCTGTTTTGTGCGATTTCCCTGTTATTCCTCCTAGAAATTCATTACTAATCTATCACATGGGTGTAATCAATAGGGAGAGTGTCCCTTCACAGTTTGCTGTTGTCAGATTAGTGCTAACAGGGTCCATGTGTGCAGAGACACGCCCCTTTGAAAACTGGAAAGGTAACACCCAGCTGACAGATTCAGTGAAGCTGAGTCCACATGTCAGACTGAAAAGTTTAAAAACTTTAAAATCCATGGTTTAGAGAATCCACGATGTAAACTACAACAGGGACCGGTTATTCAAATGAATGGCCGCCTGTTCAAAGGATTTTGATGAGGAAATCAGTGCGGAATACGCCTTGAAATCCTCATTAAAAGCCGTCATGTGAACGAAGCCTAATACATTTCTAGTAGGAATAACGGGAACAGCACAACACAAAGTTATATGAGAAGATGCTCCAGAATTGTTATATCACAGGAAACACAAGGATTTACTAAAACTGACCTATGAGAAGCAGCCAAAGAACCTCTTTAAAAGTGTTCTCAAAAAGAGCAAGAACTTTTGATTTCTTATAGGGACAGGACAGTAGTTTTATTGATGGGGATCTGGCTGCAGAGATTCTCATTGATTTCTGGAATAAAGTATCAGAAGTCCTCAGCTCAGCTCTGACCCTCCTCAGCTGTGATTAGCTCTGTTTGAATCTTTTTGGGAGAGGCAGGATTATTAGTGTATGGACCCACAGACCCGACTGAGACTACATACACTTGGTTTTCTGAATAGAGCTAAGCAAAGCAACACATGGCCTATAGTGGGATCACATAGCATCATGCGGTCCGTCGGTGGTATCTGTCCTGAAAAAGGTACACTGATGGATACCGCAATGGGCTCAGAAATCAATAGAGCAAGCAAAGTCCTATTTGGACTACATTTGCTCTTCTTGCCAATTATACATGCCTTTGCTAATTGTACCACATTAGCTTTATTATTATTATTATTATTATTATTAACATTTATTTTAAAGCGCCATTGATTCATGGCGCGTACATTTGAGGGGGTCACATACATGTATGTCAAGTGAGTACAATAATGACAATGAATGACGTATAACTGGTACAGAGGGAGAGAGGACCCTGCCCGCGAAGGCTTACAATCTACAAGGAGGAGGAAGAGACAGGAGGAGAGGGGCAGACATGTTTGTGGGGTAGTACAGTGGCAGCAGGGTTGATGTAGGCTATAGGCAATCCTGAAGAAATGGGTTTTCAGTTGCTTTTGAAGCTGGTGAGAGTGGCAGAGAGTCTGATGTGTTGGGGCAGTGCATTCCAGAGTGTGGGGGAAGCGCGAGAGATTGATCTTTATTCCCGCCATGGCTCTGTAACTGTATCTGTTAAAGTACCTGTTTTTATGGTACTCGGACGTCTACCACCCATGGAGTGCATGGCACTGTGTGAACCCACCCTTAGTTAAGCACGTTTGCGCCTTCAGTTCAACAATCGGTAGGAAATCCACACTTGGACTCCACAGATGAAAGCTACTAATGTCTCTTTGACTTAAGAGAGCTTTATTAAAATGGAAGTACGCTTTAGGGTATTGGACAAAAAACGTCCAAAAGTCAACCGGATTTTATCAAGTTTTGCACAAAAATGTAGTCGCTTCTCTTTTTTTTTTTTTTTTTTTGTTGTTGTCAGCCCATACAATTGACTATACAACATGTTCCTAAATCTGCCGGTAACAGAAAACAAGCAGAGGAAAAAAAAGCGACCTGTGTAGAGTGCAGATTGTTTTTTTCTATTAAAGGGGTTGTCTCATCTCAAAGTTTTTATAGGATGCATGAATTAAATAATGCTGATTTGCTCAGTCACTTCCTGGTCAAGCTGTCTGTAATTAGCATATGAGCTCTGTGTATTCAGACTTCTCTGATTATTAGTATAGATTAGCTAAATTACCTTCTACCAGGACAGGAGAAGCTTCTGAGCTAACAGTAGTAATTACTGTCTTTTGTCTGAAAGATCAGATAACACACAAGCCCTCATACTGCTGGCTGTGACCTGTGTGATGATGTCACTCCCTGCTATCAGATAGAACAAACAGCTGGGGAGAAGAAGTACACAGATCGGTCACTTGGTAAATAAGCCCTCAGAAGGTGATAAAATCACTTGTAGCTCCTTAACAAAGAAAGATGAACAAAGCAATATATGTGGAAAACGTCTTCATTTAGTGTTCCCTACATTTTGAAAGCTATTCTTTGTAGTGAGACAACCCTTTTAAGGTTTATGGTCTGGCTGACTCTTTAGATTTTCAGCGGTTTTAGAATCCTAAAACCACCAGAAATACGGTCACTTTTCTATGCCGTGGAGACAGCCTAATACCAAGGCAGGTCTGTATGTTGAAGTAAAATGCTATGTTATACGCTTACTATATTAGGCTACAATAAGCTGTGTATCTGTACTTCCATAGTGATGAGGTCACTTAGGGATTATCTTCAGTAAAGACCCCCTTTTGACCTGTGTCTCTATTCGGATTAGCAAGGATATAACATGGGACATCAGTGCATTTGCCTTACTTTTCCTCTGATGAACCCTTTTCCAAAATAACCTACCAGATTTTAGGTTAAAGAAATCTGTAATCAGTCATAACATATTTTTACGGCTATTATACCAGCCTGGGCCTTTGTGCATGGTACTTTGTGGTTTGACAACCTCTTTGTTCATGTCATACTCGGCATTGTGCTGCCAAGGAAGTGCCTTCAGAATGAGCTCAGTCCCTACTGATTAACAGATTGACTTCCTTACCCATATCTCACTATCCAGTTTACAAACACAGGAAAGTCTCTAGTCTATCTGCACTAGGGCAGCTGTGCTGGAGGGTCCCCTACTTGCCTGTGCTCTCCATCCTATGGCCAGTCCAGACTGTTTGCTGCTAGCTCTGATTTGAAAGCGGAAGTGTCGGTAATTGTTTGGCATGTTCTCTACATATTGCCCAGTGCACGACCATTATACTTGTTCTGTACCCCCCTCTGCTGGGGAGAGGACTGATACAGTACAAATTGGAGAAACCTACACATATGAAGCCCATCAGGTGCAAGGTCAGGAAAAGAAAATCACTTGTGACCATATTGCTGTCAAACAGTCCTCCATATCTCAGCTTCCTGGGTCATAAAGCTGGAATAGAATATATGTAAATAATTATAGCTTCTTCTAATTTGGAGTGATTTTAGGTTTAAAGAGAACCTGTCACATAGTTTATGCCACCTTTGCTGAGGACACACAAGCTAGTCAGACGCTGAGTGTGCCCCAGACAAGACTGCTCTCGTTTCCAGCCGCCTGGTGTCACCCTTTATTCTGTAAGGGAAAATTTTGTAAGTTTTTAGAGCCAAAGAGGGACACAGCGCTGGAAACAGCAGGTCTGACACTAGCTTGTGCTGTCCTCAGCAAAGGTGGCATAAACTATGTGACAGGTTTCCTTTAACTCGAGTAGATATCTAGTTAGTAATTTAGTTCTATTATGCAATTACAAACATCAACGTTTTTAGAGAGGATCCGTGACATTTCCTCACATGTCAGTTTTTTAGTAAATCCTAGTGTTCGTTGTAACATAATAATTCTGGAGCATTTTCTCACATCACACGGTTGTGCTCTTCCTCTGCTATTCCTCCTAGAAATTTAAAGGGGTTGTCTCACTACATTGATTCATCTTACCTCAGTGCTGTTTTCTTGGTTTCATTTTGAATTCAGGGGCTTGTTGACTGGCTTCTACTAGACTGCAGTGGAAGCCAGGTCTGTAGCTATAGCAACCAGTGCTGGCATCCTATTAGGATAGATCAAACAGGTCTGTAGCTATAGTGACTTGAGCAGCTGATGCAGCCCATACAAGAGGGGATATCTAGGAATAGGTAGGACACTGTCAATGGACACATATTGCAAAGTGACTTGTTTTTGCAAGATCTTTAACATAAAAAGCAATCCTTGTAGTGAGACAACCCCTTTAACTCTGTGTTGTGTTGTTCCTCTGTTATGCCTGCTAGAAATGTATTACTGAATCTGTCAAATGGGTGTTACCCTTCCCAGTTTTACAAAGAGGTGTGTCCCTATACGCATGGACTGTCAGCACTGATTGGACAGTGTCAGACTGTGGAGGACCCCCCCCCCCCCCCCCCAATTGGTAACACCCATCTGACAGACTTAAAGGAGTTGTCTTCCTACAGAGTTTCATAGGCTGCATGAATGAAATACTCTGTCACTTCCTGGTTCAGACTGACTGTAATTTGCATACAGCTCCTTGGTGAATCCAGCTCTGTTTTCAGTTGCTAATTAGATCAGATTAGCTCAGAAGCTTCTGAAACTACTAACAGGACTTTTTATCTGATCCCTCAAACAAAAGCCCTAATTACAGTGCTGTTTACTTGAGATAAATCAAGCTTTTTACTGCCCAGCAGCACAGAGGCTGCTGAGATCTGTGTGATGAAGTCACTCACTGCTATCACATAGAACAAACAGCAAGGGGGAGAATTGTTTACAGGTCGGTTACTGAGGGAACTGAAACAGCCAGGGAGGTCATAAATTCACTTGTATCTCCTTAAGGAAAACAGATGAACAAAGCAATATATTTGGAAAATGTCTTTATTTTGTGTTCCCCACAATTTGAAAGCTATTCTTTGTAGCGAGACAACCCCTTTAAAGGATTTGTTTCACGACAAGGATTGCTTTTTGTGTTTAAGATCTTGCAATATGTGTCCATTAACCGTGCCCTACCTATTACTAGATATCACCTCTTGTATGGGATGCATCAGCTCTTCAGGTTGCTATAGCTACAGACCTGCTCAATCTCTCATGATAGGCTGCCAGCACTGGTAAACACGCCCCTGAATTCAAAATGAAACCGAGAAAACAGGACTAAGGTAAGATGAATCAATGTAGTGAGACAACCCCTTTAAAGGAGAAGATGTTCCAGAATAGTTTTTTTTTCAGGGAACAAAAATATTTATTAAAATAGACCTGGTAGGAAATGTCACGGATCCTTTTTAATCAGAGAAGAAATCGCCCCTAGTTGCCTACTGTGTATGGAGCAGGAGGCTATATACTGCGTGCGTGCTCTCTTCTAGAAGGGGAGTAAGACACTTTTTGCTGTGGCTTGTTTCTCGGGGGGAGAAGATAGGTTTGATGAAATCCAGCATGCTTGATCGTTCCACATTAGTCCAATGTGTATGTCCAGTGTTAACTTTGCAGATTTGATTTACTTTTGACTGCAGCCTGGTCAGTATTAAAGGGGATGTATCGCTTCTTTAGTTCGGCTGATTCATACTGCTCTCAGCTTCTCAACTCTAGAAATGCAGGGGCGTTTCTTCCCCTCCCAGCTGGGTGACATCATCCCCCCTTTACTGTTCATGCTGGCTCCCGAGACTCCTCGTGTCCCCCCCCCCCTCTCTGAGTCCACATGTCACTGTGTCTTTCCCTATGCAGTCTTATTTGTAAGAGCTGTATACATACCACAGGCTGCATTCAATCTAGACTGAGCACTGATCTCTTCTCCTCTCACAGCTGGAGATTTGTTACAGTTGAATCCAGCTTTCTATGAATGGCACAGATCTCCCTTCTATGCAGGAGAGGCAAGGATTGACACACAATTGTGCTGTTTCCTGATTGTACAAGCCCTGCACTGTTATTCTGTTTCTTCTGGCTGTGCAGAGTGAAAATGTGCTGGTCCCTTACTTTGAGTGAAAGGCAGGAATGCAAGCTCAGTGAATACAGCCAACAGGGGCTGAACAGAATGTAAATGAGCTCTCAGCTAGTGAAATGCAAGGGGGAGGTATCCGACCAGCACTGGATATCAGTGTAAACAGAAACAGAAGATAAGGAAAACTGTGATAACAAGACAGCTTTGCTAATGACATCCAATTGCAAAGTTGCTTGTTTTCACTGTCCCCTTATTCTGAAGACCATTTAATGAAATGATCCAACCCCTTTAAAGCAGTTCACCTCTTGGTCAGGCAAGGAAAACAAATGTTCTTTGCATGAGTCATTGTAATGAGCTGCTTATCTGCAGAGAACATTTGCTGGGCAGTGCCCCTTAGCTTGTGCCAGATCAAAGCTTTCTGTTAGGAGCATTGGACTTCCTGTCACAGGAGATAAGATGGTCAGTGGCACTCTGCCAAGTACCTTGCTTTGCCAGTTTATATGTACCCTGATTTCATCTAACGGTCTCCAGTGAGGTCAGTGTAGGGAGTAGTGTGCTGTGACAGCTAAAACCACATAGAACAGAAGTTTTGTGGATGATTCTAGTAGAGATTCTATAGACTTTTCATGAAATTCTAACAACACTTGCTGTATATCCTGAACATTATTACTGTAAGGCTATGTTCACACGGCTTATTTCGGGGCGTATTTACGGACGTATTTACGTCCGCAAATACGTCCCGAAATACGTTTCAAATACGTGTCACAAAGTGTGGAGCGTATTTCACATCGTAAATACATTCCCCATTCTTTATTATGGTGATTTACTTGCAAAATACGCCTCAATAAGTGACAGGGGACTTAATTTTACGATCGTATTTACGGACGTATTTACGCCCGCAAATACGTCGCGAAAATACGCCTCGTGTGAATGACGAGGCGCATTTCACATTGGAATCAATGCTAATCTAATTGTTCATTATTTGAAACGTATTTCAGGACGTATTTACGTCCGTAAATACGTCCGTAAATACGCCCCGAAATAAGCCGTGTGAACATAGCCTAAGAATGAGAGTACATAGTATTTCACGGTATTAGTCACCAGTGCAGCTGCAGAGGGGCTTAGGGAATGTTGGCTTTCCTAGGTGTATTATAAAGGACCTGTGACCTTTCCTGCCATGGATATTTGTGTTCCCTGTGTAATAACAATTCTGGAACATCTTCTCTTATAAGGGCTTGTCCCCACGGTCTGGGTTTTCACCCGGTTTTACAGACGGTTTTCGGTTTTGAAAACTGTCTGCAAACCGGGTGTCAACTTTTAAAATGGTCCTCTATGGAAAATCCGTGTAGCTGTCCCCACTGCACGGATTTTCTGCCGACCGTTTTTCAGACCGCCGGCGGTCCGACAAACATTGAGCTTGTTCATTCTTCCGCCCGGTTTTCAGGCATAATATGAACACGTTAATGCGAAGGGGGAGGGCTTTTCTCCGCAAACCACAGAGAAAAGCCGCCCCCCTGTGGCCGTGTGCACGACCCCAAAACAGTGCAAATACTGGTCCGGATTTCTGACCAGTATTTGCACTGTGCTGTGTGAACGGCTCCTGACTCTTTGTTGTGCTGTTCCTCTGTTATTCCTCCTAGAAATGTATTACTGAATCAGTCAGATGGGTGTTAACATTCCAGTTTTCAAAGGGGTGTGGCCCTTCACACACTGATTGGACAATGTCAGACTGTGCAGAACACAACCCCGATTGGTAACACCCAGATGACAGATTCAGCAATAAACTCTAGAAGAAATAACAGAGGAATAGCACAAAACAGAGGTATAAGAGAAGATGCTCCAGAATTGTTATTTAACAGGGAACACAAGCATTTATGAAGACAGACCTGTCAGGAGATGTCACTGGTCCTCTTTAAATTGGTGTTCCCATCTTGTTTTTGATGGCATATTAACAGGCTATGCCATCAAAGTGGGATAGGTATGTGTCCCACTTCTGCGACCCACATCTGTCAAGCCCCTGAATTTCTCCATTCAGAACAGAGAGTACCTCCTGCTTGTGCACAACTCTCCATTCTGTTCTATGGAAGTTCCAAGTACATCTAAACACACTGCTCATCTGTGTTTGCACTCAACTCTTCATTCTGTTTCAAGCGCAACCAGCTCTTCATTCTGAAACAAGGCTTTGGAGCCCGTTATTGATATGCCATCAAAATGGGAGATGGGAACACCCCATTAGGTAGGAAATCTGTCGGTAGCAAAAACTTAAAATTTATACCTAATTGTTCTGTAAGAAACTGGTTTTGGTCTATGTATCTCTAGTGAGTAATCTGCTGCTAAGATTATCATGTTTAACCTATATACCCTGAATGAGGCGTTCCGTAGAGGTTGATATCGTTTGATATTCCGGTTATTGAATATATGTATAGTTTTTAGAGTATATGTGTATTTTAATATATTTAATAAAAGTTAGATTTTAGGAGTAGGGTTTATGTAATGTGTTTTTTTGCTTTGAGGCCTGATTCCCAACCACGGGACTGATAGTGGTAATCGTGAATTAGAATTTGTATCTCTAGACTGCCATCAACTCTTACTTAGTATACACATAATTTTTTTTAGAATATGGCTTGTACTCCTTATTTTGTGCATTGTGAGTAAAATGACAATCAAAGTGTATTTTATTTTATGGCAGAAGTAGTATGTGGATTTTTTTCCCCACACAAACACTGGGTCAGTGATTATCCATCCTGAAATGACCTGTTTAGCTGCTTTTTTCTCTATCGGAGAGCACTTCATATGTCATAAAAGGGGGTTTTGTAGACTAAAATATTGATGGGCTATTCTTAATATTAGATCAGCATATCAAGAACCTGTTACATAGTTTATGCCCTCCTTGCTGAGGACAGCACAAGCTAGTGTCAGACCTGCTGTTTCCAGAGCTGTGCCCCTTATTCTGTAAGATGCTGGAGTTTTAGAGCATTTAATGCTCAAATCTGCAGTTTTCAGCCTGTTCTGTCAGAGAAGTGCTTATTCATTAAGCTTATTAATAAGCAGATGTTAGCCCCTTCCTCCCACACAGCCCCACCCAACCATGACTAATTCTGCCTGTAAGGCCGTTACACTCCAAATTTTATGGGTTAAAAAGCAAAAAGCATACATTTTTATAAAAAAAAAAAAAAAAAAAAAAAACAGTATTTTGGGAAAATACAGTTTTTTGGCCCTTTTCCAAAACTTTAATAGGGAAACCGTAAAGGATCATACTTTTGGAAACTTTTTAAAATCAGTTTTTCGTTTATATACCCTTTTTTTTTTTTTCCCAAAGGGGTTTTTGAAACGCAAAAGTGGGAACAGATCTATTTTGTCGGCAAAAAAAAAACTTTTTTATGCTATGGGTCATGTTTTTTTTCCGCAATTTTTACATCCATAATTGGCATAACAAAATGTAATGATAAAATGTTTAAATGTATGCATTTTTTTTTATTTATTTTTTCCCCAGAAATCGGGTTTCATGATAAAATAAAATATCCTTTTTAAAAAAAAAGTTAAAACATTGTTTTTTTTTAAAAAAAAAAAAAAAAAATCCCCAGATACAAATATGCTAAGGTGCCCCTGTAGTTTGAAAGTAGAAATTTTTAAAGAACCATGGGCATAACCCCAATAAAAATAATTTTTTGATATGGTTTTTTTTTTGGCCCTATGTTTTTTTGGGGGGAAAAGGGGTTTTTGGGATGCTAAAAACATAGTGTGAACCAAGCCTAACTCTGAATAGGTAGAAACGTGTCAATAAAAACAAGAGGCGTGGCCAAGCTATGGGGTGGGCGGGGCTAAAAGCCCTGCTCATTAATAAGCAAAATTCCTTTTTTGGGGATTTTAGCATGAAAATTAATCACAGCGGTTTGGGAATTAAACGCATTATCTCAGTGACGGGTTCCCCTTTAAAAAAAGGGGGACATTTTTGTACCCTTTGAGTTTTGGGGGGAGGGGCCATGGCTTGAGTACAAATCCCCGTGCTTTTTTAGAATACAGCACAGATTTTTTAAAAAAGTTTTACACACCCCTTAAGGTTTGAGTCCCCATTTTTCGGGCGGGTTTTAAAAAACTGAAACCGCTGAAAAAACCGACGAGAACCCAGTTCTGTGTAGGCGTAGCCCCTTAAAAAGGGAAAAAAACCTAAAAAAGGTCCCAGGGTTTTCTGAAAAGACAAAAGCAAAAAGTGAAATCGCCCCCCCCGAAAAAGACTTTTTAGAAACAGAGCGAGGTGGGGCGGTTAAAAACCCAAAAAGGGAAAAAGAATTTTGAAAGGGGAAGGGGAAAATCAGGGGGCGGGGGAATGTATTAAGGTAACAGTTTTTTAATTTTTCATTTGCCTACATGGTTTTAAAAACTAATCAGTTTTGGTTTAAAAAACCCCCTTTAAAAAAGACATGCCATAAAGATTCAGTCCTTTTGGGGCAAGTCACTGTTTTTTAAATTTTTGTTTTTTTTTTTTTTTTTTTTTTTTTTTTTTTTTTTTTTTTTTTTTTTTTCACAGCCCCTAATACAAAGCTATGTATGGTGTCCTTTGTAAGTGGTTCTTGTTTGTCTCATTTAATTTCTGGGCTAGATGTGCTTGCACCTTACAGGGCGACAGCGTTCACAAGTCGGTATTCAAAATTCCCTATTTTTTCCCAAAGGAAAACCAAAATTTTAAAAAAACAGAGTGGAAAAAGAAAATTTTTGAGGGGTAAGAAAAAACAATTGGGTGTAGGAAAAATTGACAATTTTGGGCCCGCCCCCACACTTTGTCCCATGTGGGCCCTTTTTTGTCAAAATTATTTTTAAACCCCCTTTTTCTTAAAAAAATTTTTGGGTGGCCTGGGGGGGGGGGGAATAGTTAAAAGCCCATAGACCAAAGGGAAAAAAAATTTTAAAAAAAAAGCAAAAATTTTTGTAATGGAAACTATAAGGGAATAATAAATGCCAAAAACCCCTCTTAAAAGGGCTATAAGAAAAAAACCCGTAAAGGGGTTTTTTCCACAAAATTTAAAAATTTATGTGGGAAGGGTTGCAAAAAAATAAGAATTTTTACCCCCTTTAAAAAAACTGTACCATTTTTTGTTTTTTTCTTTCCCTTTTAGGGTATGTTTTTGACGGGGTCCCCTTTATTTCCCTTTTTTTCCAAAACGTTAAATTAAAATGCAAAGTCTGCCCTCGTCTAGAAAACCCAAACAGCATCTGCAATAAACAGTGTATTTTTCATGGCTTGCAATGTAAAAAAAATGCATCAGCGTTTTAGACCGATACGCCGATGGTTTAATTTTCGTCTTTTTTGGGTCCCGTTTTTAATTTACCCAAGTCCCAAAAACTTATTTCCAAAGAAATTTCCCCGGGGGCCCCCAAATTTTAAAACTATAGGGGGTTGCCAAATCCTGCTGGGAAACCCCAAAAAACCCTCCGAACCGCCCACCACGGGTTTTAAACCAAAATTTTTCGCTGCTTTTTGGATGCGATTTTTTTTTTTTTTTTTTTTTTATCCAAAAATGGATCCAAAAATGCTCTGTGAACATACTCTTAGAAATCCATTGCTTACAGCTCATCTCCAGGGGATAAGACCAATGATGAGAGCCCCTCAGTCCTGGCCACACATGCTCAGACATCACATCTCATCTCAAGCGGCTACTGAGTGTTCAAACCCCAGGTGCTGTCATTCTACTCCTGTCCTCAGTAATTGGTCAAAGAGTCCAAATAAAAAAACAAAAAAACCAAAAACCTCAATGAGGTATGTGCATTGATAAAGAGAAAAAAATCCACAGGTTTGGTTCCTGCAGAGATTTGAGATAGGACCCTTGTGCTGTGAGGCAAAAACTTTACCTCTGAGCTACATTGTAGCTACACTCAGCTCTGTACATAAACAGAACTTTCTTTGACTACAGAGAGGAAAGGCCTGGTGATGTCATCCTGCTGGGTCACATGATATGCAATTCAAAGAAATCACACACGCCCCCTTCTGAACAAACAGAGCTGAAGAGCTGGATGCAGGAGGCATGAAATGAGATCGTGGAAACCCCCCTTTAATGCTCGTTGCACTTTTAAAATGGTATTGAGGATTGTCCACAGTCTGCACAGACGTGAACATGCTCATGGATCTTTAGAACTCTTTTGGCCGTCACATTGTTCAAAAATCATCTAATGTCTTAAGATATCTCAAAAGGATTGTCTGCAGAATTATCTCGGTCTGTAGAAAGCACAGAGAAGGTTCCTCTGCTTAAAGGAGTTGTCTCACTACAGGCTTTCAGCCTACCTCAGTGTCTGGCAGCAAAGGATTTTTGAATTCAGGGGCGTGCTTCTTGTCTGCCTCTTCTCCTCCCACTTCCCCTTTCCCCTCAGCACACAGACAGCTCTCCTCCTGGACTGCAGTAACTTCTATACAGCAGGGAGAGGGCGAGGGGGTTTGCTGCTAGGGTTAACCCTGTGTGTGCCTGCCTAGATCTGCTGCCCCACTGCTGGATTTAGCTGCACTGTGGGCTGCTGTGGCCGCTCTTGCTGCTCCCCCTCCACAGAGTCAGGAGACAGCAGGGAGAAGGGCTGATCTATGAGTGGCTATGGAGCAAGAGGTCTGTGAAGCTGTGTATGCTAATAGCAGAGCAGGGGGGGATGTAAGTGTTCCTATACCCCCTGCTTAGCATACAAATCCCCACGGACATCTGAAGCAACAACAAACACTGTCCTCCCATTAAAACAGACACAGGGCAGCTGTGAAGTGTGTTACTATAATCACGATGTGTCACTAATGCAGCAGAGCAGGGAGGGATATGAACCGTTCACATGCCCCCCTGATCTGTTCTATTAGTATAGTCAACGCTCCACAGGCACATGGTGATTATAGTAAAACACTTTACTGCTGTCACATCATACTGACCACAGATCAGCTTCACCTCTGCTCTCCTCAATCTGTGTAGAGCAGGAGGGAGCAGGCACACACAGGGTTAATCCAGGCAGCACAGCTACACAGACACAGAAGCCTGGAGTAGAGCCCTCCCCCTCCCTCCCCTACAGAAGCATCACATACTGTGCAGTAGGGGCTCTCTGGTCCGACCTGTATTGAGAAGCTGATGAGTCACCAGCACTGACAGCCAGTGAGATAAAAATCAACAGGCCGGTGGCTATAGTGATTTGAGAAGCTGATGCACTCCTACTACCAGGGATAACTCAAAATCAGTAGGACATTTGTAATGAACATATATTGCAAAGCTGCTTGTTTTTTAAAGATCTTTTAATTAAAACCCAATCATTGTAGCGAGACAACCCCTTTAAGAGCTCCCTCGATGCCCATGTAAACATCTATTGCATAGGAAGGCATTCATGAGATTGGCAACAGCTCCCCCCAGTGATACATGCCTGCCAAATGTTTCAGTACACATGGTTTATACACGCCGTGTTCAGCTGATCAGTAGGCTAGCTAAATTTTAAGAAAATAAATTATTGCTGCTGCTGCCATAGTAAGATAAAAAACCAAAACACATTAACCTTTGTAGTCACCCCCGTTCCAGTGATGCCAGTGCTGGTTCTCTCCTTTTTTATTGACTTTCTGGTCCCGACAGGCTGAATGTAACTACTGCAGCTTCTGATTGACCGCAATGGTCATGTGACATTTCTCCACTTGGAGCTCTTCACGTCCGACTGCCAGGACCAGAATTTCAGCAGGAGACCTGGATCAGCATCGCTGGAAAGGGGGGTCACTAGAAAAGTGCATTTATTATCTTACTACAACCGCAGCAGAGATTCAATAAAGAAAATGAGGTGGACAACTCCTTTATCTTCTCATATCCAAAGGATATTTTCACATAATGTATTTGCAGTACGTAAATTTGCATGGCACAAAACGCGTTTCTTACATTGTTGACATTATACACTTTCTAGCGCGTAATTTCAACACAAAAATATGTGTTGCTCGAGGGAGATTTCTGCCTCTTATATTTTACTATTTCACTGTGCGTATATGAGAAATTACAAGTGTAAAGTACACGTTATATGAATATTTAAATACATGGCAATACTCCGTGTGAACATACCCTTAGATACAAATATTTAGTCACGTATTCGGTGCATGCAGTTTGTTCGGTTTACTGCTGATATGAATATCTTACAATTTATAATTGATTTTTTTTTCCATCACAGATTTCGAGCGTCTCTCTACCCTTGTCCTGAAACACCCCAGGAACGCAAAGAGATGGCTGCTGGCGTCAACACAAGGATAGATGATTTGCAGATGGTAAAACTTTGAGGATGAACCTTTTATGTAACAAAATAAATATTGGTCAGGAGAATAATTGCCTAACCCATTCTTCTGCTGTTTCAAGAAAATGGGATTTTTGTGTTAGGGTATGATCACATGGCGTATTTGCGGGGCGTACTTTGTGGCTTAATTGTGCTGTAATGCGCCCAAACTGCGTCCCGCAAACACAGTAAAATCATAGCACTCAATGAGTGCTATGATTTCACAGCATATTCCCCGGCGCCGAGGAAACTGAGGCTGTATGGGCGCTGGGCCGGAGCACTGTAGGAAGCATGTACTTCCCACAGCAGGCATAAAGTGGTGTGCACAGGTACTTGCCGCTATACGCCACGTGAATTCATCTTTTGGGTACATCCAAACTCATATGTAAAATGCTGGTCGGATTTAGTTTAAGAATCCAGATGGAATTTTATCGTCTTTTGCATGGTTTTGGGGGACGGGCGAATCCACAAACCGCGGACAGAACCGTCTCCAATAATCATTGAATTGCACACCTTCCTCCTGAAAACCAGGGGGAGATTGTGCAAATTTTCCGGAACACCAGTGGCTGAAAATCCACTCAGTGTGGAATACTGAACAGATTTTCTTTCAGAGTCTATGGGAGTGGTTCCTTGTCGGTTTTCAGACGGTTTCTAAATCCGCAAACCGTCTGAAAATCCGACCAATAAACCATGCCGTGTAGATGGACCATTTTTTGTCTGCAAAATCCTTTTCTTGCTCTGTTTATTGGGGGATACAGAAGACCCTGAGTATGGGCTGCTACCACTTGAATGCAACACTAAGCAAAAAAAGGGAAAGCTCCTCCCAGCATCCTATATTCCAGCTGCAGGCACTGAGCTAATCAGTTTGTACTAAAGCAGTAGGAGCGACCAGGAGAAGCCAACAGAAGGAAAAAAATATAAAGTCATAACAAAACACTACAGATGGGAGAGAATTGAGAAGTGGATCCTATGCAGTGAATGCTCAAGCACCATAGGGATAAACTGGGTGTAAGCTGTGTCCCCCAGTGAACAGAGCAAGAAATGGATTTTACAGGTGAGAAACACAAAATCCCATTTTCTTGCTTCTGTCATTGAGGGATACACAAGACCGTGGGAAGTCCAAAAGCAGTCCCCAGGGGAGGGAGCAAGAGGACCTAGGATGGCTGGTAGCTAAGGCATATGCCTGCAGAGCTTTGCAAGCAAGCCAAATGTAACAGGAGGCAAACGTGCACCCTCTGTAACAAGATAAGGCAAGCGGCGAAGACAAGGTAGCTGCATAACACATTCGCAGAGCAACGGCTTGATGGCACACTGGCCAAGAGACCAGCACAAAAGTGGTGTATAAAGCGCCAGAAAAGGTCAAGAAATTTGCTTTTCATGCCGGACATAAAGGATGCCATCCAGGACAAAGACAAAGCCAGCCTGGAGAAAAAGAGAGATGTGAAACCACAATGTATGAGGTAGATAGCAGTTCCAAGCTCCTTCCACCATCGGTAGGAAGAAAGGAAACTGGAGACGATAAAGAGGCTGCCCAGCATAGACATAAGGACAACTGACTGCCACAAGACATAGATGCAACCAGAATTTCTTTCAGGAGACAACAAGAGAAGCTACCAGAAAGGGGCTGACTTCAGGAATATTAGGCAGTCCCTGGAAAACAGAAACTTGGCGATATACTCACCTGTCCGTCGTCTTTGGGCAAACGCGAGTTCACCCCTTTTGGTATTTTGTGCCTCAGTGGGGTTACCAGAAAACTTCCTTCTGCTGCTGCAGGAAAAAAGGCATGGTTGACCAACGGGAAGGAAGCACAGCCAGTGTCTGAATGTAGTTCTGGCACCCTCAAGGGGCATTCCGTCCAAAGTGTCCACAATAGCAACATTGCTGACTGGTGAGGAGAGAGACCTCCATAACCACCTGCAAGAGAAAGAAACTAAAGTAAAAAAGTACAGCAGGTGTATTGCAGCACACACAGGTACATGCCGCAATACGCCCTGTGAACTCAGCCTTACAATGTTATCCTGTCATCATTGTAACTTTTTGCATTTTAACAATCAAAGAAACGAACCAGCTTCAGCAAACAACATGGTGTCAGATGAGGAGAGAAAAATATATGCAGGTGCAGACCGGGCTCTTAAAAAATATCAAAGATTTATTTCTTTCTATTTAAAATCCAAAGGCAAACATGCACAAACAAACGAGAGACCCTTCACCTAGATAGGTGTGGACAGAATGGAGCTAGACTGCCGACGCGTTTTGGATCACATGACCCTTACTCATGGCTGTTGTACATTTCCTCCTATCTCCATTATATAGGACCTTTCGTACATGACGTCAGTTCCTGCTTTAAAAAAAAAAAAACATCCATGAGTAAGGGTCATGTGATCCGAAACGCGTCGGCAGTCTAGCACCATTCTGTCCACACCTATCTAGGTGAAGGGTCTCTCGGTTGTTTGTGCATGTTTGCCTTGGGATGTTAAATAGAATG
Organism: Phyllomedusa bahiana; assembly: GCA_025379985.1. NCBI lineage: Eukaryota > Metazoa > Chordata > Amphibia > Anura > Hylidae > Phyllomedusa > Phyllomedusa bahiana. The sequence continues at coordinate 120,964 of JAODAL010002320.1, forward strand.
AAATAAATCTTGGATATTTTTTAAGAGCCCGGTCTGCACCTGCATATATTTTTCTCTCCTCATCTGACACCATGTTGTTTGCTGAAGCTGGTTCGTTTCTTTGATTGCTGGTTGGAGTTGAACACAAGGGAAGGCACCCTGAACCGAGAGCTCGCAAAGAAAGTCACAGGTGAGCTGCTTTTTTTGACTTTGTATGCTTTTTGCATTTTAGGTTCTTAACCAAACTGAAGACCATCGGCAGCGTGTCCTCCAAGCTGCTGCTAAAACCATTAGAGTCTGGTTCATTAAGGTCAGAAAAATGAAGGCTATTTACCATACACTGAACCTGTGCAACATCGATGTCACCCAGAAGTGTCTGATCGCAGAAGTCTGGTGCCCTGTGGCTGATCTGGATTCCATCCAGTTTGCTCTCAGGAGAGGCACAGTGAGTATTTTGTCCAGTACTTTCTATTCCCAGTGTTGACCTATATAGCTAAATACACATCACATTAGTATTTCACTTAATTGTCTCGTAGATATAATTACCTCTCTGTAAATGAATATCTTTTCTAGGAGCATAGCGGATCTACTGTCCCTTCCATCCTGAACAGGATGCAAACCAACCAGACCCCACCAACCTACAACAAGACCAACAAGTTCACATACGGTTTTCAGAACCTTGTAGATGCCTATGGGATTGGCAGTTACCGGGAAATTAATCCAGGTAATCCTGTACATCTCTTCCAGAATCTGCTGTGTGAAAATGTGTATTAATGATACTTATAGAGAGGATGACTAACTAGTCGGTATCTTTTAATAGCTCCGTATACCATCATCACCTTCCCTTTCCTGTTTGCTGTGATGTTTGGTGACTTTGGCCATGGAATCTTGATGACGCTGTTTGCCGTTTGGATGGTCATAAGAGAGAGCCGAATTCTATCACAGAAAACTGATAATGAGGTATGCAGTTTGCTATTACACAGATTATTGTAAATAAATCCATTACAGGGTTGTTCCCATCTCCCACATTGATGGCATATTGATAGAATATCTCAGTAATGGGACTACTAAAGCAGGAGACCCCAACTTCAGTCCTCAAAGCCCACCAACAGCTCATGTTTTCTGGCTTTCCTTAGCATTGCACAGGTGATTTAATTATTCTGTACAGGTGACTTAATTAATTATTGTCAATGCATTCTATGGGAGATCCTGAAAACATGACCTGTTGGTGGGCCCTGAGGACTGGAATTGGGGAACACTGTCCTAAAGTCTCCATTTGGATGGATGAGTAGGTCACACTACCATTCTGCTCTATGGGCGTTCCAAATGCATCTGAGCATTGTGTCCGGCTTGGGACCTTGGGTGCCCATTCCCGGGCTAAGTGCAGGTTTATAAGGTAGGTCCCTCACCCACCACAAATTGATGGCATAGCCTATCAATATACCTTCAGTGTCTTAAATGGGAACACCCCTTTAACCGCAAAGTTATAGCTAGTAATAACATAAATATCTAACTTATCGTTACATTGCTGAACATTTTATAAAAACTGCTATTTGAATCATTATTTTATTCTGTATATGTTATTTGGAGCCTAGAAAATTGGGAAAAGGCATGTCACTTGATAGGGTAAATGTGAAAATGGCATAAAAATGATTGTGCCCACCTTGGTGCCATGTGTATATGGCAGGCATATGTCTGGAAAAGCATATTTTGGTGTATTCAAAAGGTCCAATTGCTGTTCTTTCTTGCTTTGGGAGGAAGACAATGGGTGAGGTGCAAAGTACTCAGACATCAAGATACTAGGGTACTGTTCAACAAGAAAAGTAACTGGTACAGATGTAGCAGAACTAAACAAAACAGATATTGCACTGTGATATCACGGCACAGAATGTTATCTCAACTTTTTCAATGCTTTTCAATGGCCTTTGTTTACAGATAAGAGCAGATAATTTGAAAAGCCGTGATATCAAGGTCAAGCTGTACTCTGCTACATCTGTACACACTCATATATTCCATAAAGAATACAGATTGCATAAGAGCTACATCTTCTGGTGTCGTGGAGACTCCTTCCTATGGCCACTATTATAAAGCTAATATCTGGTTTGCTGGATATGGCTTCTGTCAGAGAAAGTATAGGGTTAAGTGGTTTCATAGTTCTTCAGTCTTAAATGAAAGGGTTTGTAATTCCCAAGTAGACCCAAGAGGAATTTGTCTCCTGCTCTGCCTGGGTCATTTGGCCGACCTATTCTCTCATTGGTTCTTGTTGTCCCTCAAATCTGTATAGGATTGCAGGAAAACATCAAAAAAGCATTTTGCACATGTATGTGAATATGCCACCTGCCAGGTTAATATATTGCATTGAGGATAACTCGTTATATACATCCTTACTTTTAATTTGTTTTCAGGAAAATTGATTCCTTTATTTTTAGTAGTGAATTCGGGTAGGGCTGGTTTAGACAGACACTAAGTTTTGCCGGCTGTACTCCCAATCTCCAGCCTTTTTCCAGGCAAGAAAGAAGAAGTGTCTTATTCACTAATCGAATATACTTTCTTTTTCTTTTATTGGTTGTACGATTTTCCTGGTGTCACCGGCAAAATTGGGGTGTGGGCGAACCACAGCTACCTAAATCCAAAGCACAACACTAAGTAGTCAATAAGGCAATTTTTCTTCTTGGTCAAGCACGACAGTAAAGTCATACTACATATCCTTGTAACAGACTTCTTACATCTTTGCAGCTCTTCAACATGGTGTTTAGTGGTCGATACATCATCCTTCTGATGGGCCTCTTCTCTGTCTACACTGGCCTTATCTACAATGATTGCTTTTCTAAGGCTCTCAACCTCTTTGGTTCTTCCTGGAGTGTTAGGCCAATGTTTACTAGCCCAATGGCCAACTGGACGTGAGTATCTCTTATTTGTGTTTAATGAGGTTGTACATAATTAGACAAAGCATAGATGCTTTCTTCCAAAAACATTGGGACGCCTGAGCGCAGAGTGCGTGTGGCATCGCAACTTAGCCCTATTGACTTTAGTAAAGGTGAGCTGCTAAACCAGCACAACCCATGGAACGGTGCCTCGCTGTGTCTGGAAGAAAGCAGGTTTTTTTTTTTTTATCCAATCTAATACAACCCTTATATCTATATTACACACGGAGTATGTTGGCTTATTTGATTACATTCATATTTGCTTCCCATATGGCTTTTTGACATTTCAGCTCTGCTATTCCTAGCTGAGTCTGTTAGAATGACATTGGTGATGGATGGGTTTTAACAGCAGGGCACAAGTCTACAGAGAGGTGAAAGAGGTGGATGGCAGTCTAGAAAACTTTCTGTACACAAGCAAGAGATAAGTACAGCTCTAACTCTGAAAGGAAGCAAAATCAGAACAGCAATGTATTTGGTGGTAATCTCTTTTTACCTTTGCCTACATGTTTAAAGTTAATCAATGTAGTGAGGGAATTTCCACCACATGTGTACTTAGAATTCTAACAACTGTTAACATTGCCAGTGGAGTACTTGTCACTAGCAAAATATTAAATTTGCCTTTCAACCTTTTAACAAAAATAATTAAAATCCTAACAAATGCAATAAAATAGCAAAATAAACTACTCTTACCTTTTGACGTGACCAGAAAACCAGTGTCCAAGCTCAGATGAGCACTATGGGCGTCGTGTCCCAATACGCAAGCGTCTTTTCTTGGTCTATTTTGCGCCAAAAATACTCTTGACATATTCTCGATGTAAATGAACTGTAATATACCAAAACTAGGTGCATTATACGCTGGTCACGTAAAATGGGGCATTAGCAGCAATGATACGTTGTGCACCTCCATAATGCAGTGCCCCTATTTAGGTGCATTACATACACTACCAATGATATGCTATGCGCCGCAATTGCACAATGTGCCTTTTTAGGTGTATTAAGTCTACTATGCAAGGTATACCAGACCACAGATTTTTGAGAGGATCGTACTTTCAGGTGAACTTTACACTGATTAAATGGCCTAGAAACTGCTGCAGTGACGCCATTTTTGGACATGTCGCCCTTTGAGAGCTCTAATTACCTGCTGTCTTTCCCGGCGTACAATACGCGCTGTGGGAAAAGAATCGTCACTACTTGTCACTACTTCCTGGTGCTTACACACCGGAGAAAGTGAGAGTCAATGGGAGCCGGCTGTCAATGTTTTAGAAGTATGTGCTAGCCAGCACGTACTTCTAAAACACCTGGCGTACAGTACACACCGCAATACGCTGTGTGAATATACCCTTAGTATTACAGGTCACTGCTAGGAACCATGATGTTAACAGTTTGGCACATGACCATTAAAGGGGAGTTCCCACCATAGACTTTGATGGCACATCAATAGGAACAGTCCCCTGAAAGTGTTTGCTCAGAATTGAGAGCCGGTCATGCTCGCACAGGACTCTCCGTTCTGTTCTGTGGTAGATCCAAATACAGGTGAGTAGTGTGTTCAGTTGTACTCTGAACTCCCATTGAACAGAAGAGACATTAGTTTGCAAGAGTGACCGGCTCTCTATCCCATATTAAGACTTTTGTGGTTCCTGAGATAGGTGCAGGTCCCAGAGATTGCCTATCATATTTTTTTAAATTCAAGAAGGTTTTATTAATGAAAAAGTCAATGAATCACATAGTTACATATATGCATAAAACGACAGAAAGGTGATCACAGAGTTTACAGCGGCGTATAGCCTCAATAATACAAAAGCAAAGTAGATCCTGTCAAAGAAGCAATAAATCTGAGAACGTCAGAATAAAAACAAATGTTAGATACCACATATCGGAATGAGGTGCCCTTCTTAGTATGAAATATGAAGTAGGACCATTGCAGCAAGAGGGTACCATACACGCCTTCATGAACAGGGCATAGAGAAGGGCCGAAGGTCGACGTTGTGTAAGCTAACTAGCAAAATGCAGCATCAACACATAGACAAACAAATTGTATCTACACAGAAGACACCTAGACACCAAACACACACATACAGAGAGAGAAAAAAAAAAGAAAAAAAAAAGGGGGGGGGTGTGGGGGGGAGGGGCAAACGGAGAAGAGTGCTCTCCCACCACCTCGAGCACTTAAGAGGTGATTGAAAGAAAAAGTGGGGCGTTTAGAAAGAGTAACCAGGGCGACCAGGTTTTACGGAATTTATCTACTTGCCCAGGAGTACGGGAGATCAGTTCCTCCATCCTCCTCACAAAACTAAATTGCCTATCATATTGATATACCATTAAAGTCTATTGTGGGGCACCACTTTAAGGCTATTGATAGGCTTCAGTAGTCATCTGCCAGCCAGTAGTAAGAGAAGAACAGAATGGCTTTCGGATTGCCAGGCCATGGAGAGTTGTTTTGTTGTTTTGTCACATGTTTTCATGGTTGAATAACCCCTTTAATGGTATTTCTATAAAAATCTTCAAACATCTTCTCACATGCGAATTAGTTGTCAAAAAGTGCAGACACTTGAGTCATATGCCATGGAGCATTAGAATGAGTGCCATGCTCCTTTGAATCTCTTTAGCTCTGTTTTTAGAATCTCACATCCATGCCTATAGGACTGAGAGCACACTGCAGCCTTTTCATTTTAGCAACTGTTATAGGTCACAGGACATCTTCTGACCTGTCCTAGCGATATTTTTTACAGGTGAAACTTCCCTCTAAGTATATAGCTACAGTGCTACTTGTCTTGTTGTAACCTGAGCTTTCTCTTAGAGGTTTATTTCATTTCTCTTTGCAGTGAAGACCTTCTTAGGGCTGTGCCTGTTCTGCAGCTGGATCCCAATGTCACTGGGGTGTTCAATGGACCTTACCCGTTTGGGATTGATCCGGTAAATGACTAACTGCTCTTTTAACACATATTATTTTCTTGTAGTCTGTCTATTGCTGCTGTTAACATCCCTGTTTCTTATTAACAGATATGGAGTATAGCAACTAACAAGCTGACTTTCCTGAATTCCTTCAAAATGAAAATGTCAATTGTCCTTGGCATCATACATATGATGTTTGGTGTCACGCTCAGTTTATTGAACCACATGTAAGTACATACATTATAAAAGGACTCTCCATTGTGATGGACCTTGTATGTATGCTCTTCTAGGTGAGTTCATCCCAGGTATTAGGGAGAGCAGAGAGCGACTGCACTTAGAGGCTGTTGCCTCAGCAGTTGTGGTCTAGGTATTACTTCCTTTTCTTATGTGTCTTTGTTTTTTCTTCTAGATATTTCAAGAAGCCTTTGAACATTTACCTTGGATTTATACCAGAGATGATCTTTATGTCATCTCTGTTTGGTTACTTGGTTATTCTTATAGTTTTTAAGTGGTGTGCCTATGACGCCGCCACCTCAAAGAGTGCACCAAGCCTCCTCATCCACTTCATTAACATGTTCCTCTTCAACTATACCGATCCTTCTTTACCTATGCTGTATAGCGGACAGGTAGGAGCATTGTAGTGGATATAATTTTATAGATTTCATGCTTTTTTCCTGCCAGCCACAAAAATATGGGAAATACTCAGTAACTAGCACATATTCAAACTGTACTCTGTGCGTGTGCGTGCGTGTGTGTGTATGTAGTATGTATGTGGTGTGTATGTTTATGTATTTATATGTGTATATCTATTATATATATTATAATAATATATATATATATATATATATATATATATATATGTGTGTGTGCGTGATAGTTGTTAGTGGCTGTAACACATGCGGAGCTCATCCTCATTGAAATGAATAATGCAAAACTGCAATACCAGTCACAACCCATTTACAAAGGTGCCGCTGTTTCTGGGAAGAAAAGGCAAAAATGTTTCTTCTAATTCCTAATTGGCTTAGAGAGAACACTGAGGGCTTAGACTAGAGAAGAATGGAGTGAATCACACCTTTATGTGTGTTACTGTAAAGGTTTGATTTGGCACTACCCAAATCCGTTTAGGATATAATATTACTGTACCTGCTGCTTTAACGCTCTGTAGACTTTAGAGCACTTAAGGGGTTGTTCCCATCTCCAACATTAATGGTAGATCAATAGGATATGCTGTAATTGTCTTATGGTGTGGGTCCCACCTAAGAGACCCACAGCTATCATGAGAACGGGTCCCTGAAAGTCTCCATTAAGAATAGAGAGAAGGTCACACTTGCAGACTACTCTTGATTCTTTTCTGTGGGAGTTCTGAGCGTTGTGTTTGGGAAACTCCAATAGAACAAAAATGGAGAGCAGTGCGTGTGATCTAATCTTTGTTGTGAATGTATACTTTCGGGGGCTGGTCCCCACAATAGATTTTGGTCCCAGAGGTGAGACTTGCACCTATGAGACATTTGTCATATCCTGTCAATATTCCATGGATGTCTGAGATGGGAATAACCTATAACAGAAGTCCCAACGCTCTGCAGGATTTGTTGTATAGCAAATAATCATTACCAACAAAAAAGAAGGTGCAAGAGGAAAAAATTGCAAAAATTCTTCAGTGGGGAAAAAAGTATTTAGTCAGCCACCAATTGTGCAAGTTCTCCCACTTAAAAAGATGAGAGAGGCCTGTAATTTACATCATAGATATATCTCAACTATGAGAGACAAAATGAGAAAACAAATACAGAAAATCACATTGTCTGATTTGGAAAGAATTTATTGGCAAATTATGGTGGAAAGTAAGTATTGGGTCACCTACAAACAAGCAAGATTTCTGGCTCTCACAGACCTGTAACTTCTTCTTTAGGAGGCTCCTCTGTCCTCCACTCATTACCTGTAGTAATGGCACCTGTTTGAACTTGTTATCAGTATAAAAGACACCTGTCCACAACCTCAAACAGTCACACGCCAAACACCACTATGGTGAAGACCAAAGAGCTGTTGAAGGACACTAGAAACAAAATCGTAGCCCTGCACCAGGCTGGGAAGACCAAATCTGCAATAGGCAAGCAGTTTGGTGTAAAGAAATCATCTGTGGTAGCAATAATTATAAAATGAAAGACATACAAGACCACTGATCATCTCCCTCGATCAGGGCGCCATGCAAGATCTCACCCCGTGGGGTCAAAATGATCACAAGAACGGTGAGCAAAAATCCTAGAACCCCCGGGGTACCTCTTGAATGACCTGCAGAGAGCTGGGACCAAAGTAACAAAGGCTATCATCAGTAACACACTACGCCACCAGGGACTCAGATCCTGCAGTGCCAGACGTGTCCCCCTGCTTAAGCCAGTACATGTCCGGGCCCGTCTGAAGTTTGCTAGAGAGCATGTGGATGATCCAGAAGAGTATTGGGAGAATGTCATATGGTCAGATGAAATCAAAGTAGAACTGTTTGGTAGAAACACAACTTGTCGTGTTTAGAGGAGAGAGAATGCTGAGTTGCATCCAAAGAACACCATAACTACTGTGAAGCATGGGGGTGGCAACATCATGCTTTGGGGCTGTTTCTCTGCAAAGGGACCAGAACGACTGATCCGTGTACATGAAAGAATGAATGGCAAGGGCAATGGAGTGGCTTCATAAGAAGCATTTCAAGGTCCTGGAGTGGTAGCCGTCCCAGATCCAACCACAAGAAAACCCTTGGGGAAAATTGAAAAGTCCTGTTCCCAGGCAATGGAGGCTCATAAGAACTTATCAGTCCTGAGTGCCCAGCAGTCTCAGATCTCAACCACATAGAAAACCTTTGGAAGGAGTTGAAAGGAGTGTGTGCCAACCTTGTGAAGACTTACAGAAAATGTTTGACCTCTGTCATTGCCAACAAAGGATATATAACAAAGTATTGAGATAAACTTTTGTTATTGACCAAATATTTATTTTCCACCATAATTTGCAGATAAATTCTTTCAAAATCAGACAATGTGATTTTCTGGATTTGTTTTCTCATTTTGTCTCTCATAGTTGAGGTCTACCTATGATGTTAATTACAGGCCACTCTCATCCTTTTAAGTGGGAGAACTAGCACAATTGGTGGCTGACTAAATCTTTTTTTCCACACTGTATGTATGCTTTTGGTCTTGGTTTTCAAACGAACCGGACCCCTAGTTCTATGTACACGTAGTTTCAGCATGCTTCTAGTTGATTTCTTGTATATACAGGTTTATGTGATTTCAAGCAGCATTTCTGAATACAGGCTGTCCCTGACTGTTCCGACTTACATCTGTCCTCTTGTTACAAACATAGACTTATGGGGCATGCTGGCACTTGTAGATCCTTGTTCCACATCAGATAGTAGCTGTAGAATGACAAGTTCCAGCATGCCACCGCAGCACATGAGGTGAAATCTTCTTAACAGGGGCACAGACCGCGAAACAAATGTAAAAACCCTTCCCTGCACTAACCAGAACTAAAAAATCTTCTGTGCTGGAGTTACATTTAATAAATTTACCTGTTCCGCCTTAAATACAAATTCAACTTGAGAACAAACCTACAGTCACTAACCCGTTCGTAACCTGGGGACTGCCTGTATAAAGCAGAGGAAATCCTGATAGGTCTCTGTAAGAGACAGTGAAAGTCCTGCTTATCATGGCTAGATAATGTGATTGACAGTGTTCCCTGCATTATCGTGTGAACAGAGCAAATTTGTCAATCACTGTATGTGGGCAGGGTAAGCAGGACTTTTTCTTTTAGGTTTGATTGTTTTTGTTTTTTTTCCCTCTGCTTTTTTACTCTGAGATCCTGTACAGAGTTCATCCTATCTCCCTTTATCAGATAGGGCAGCACAAACCAGCTGACAGGATCCCTTAAAGTTAGGGTGCAGTACAGACCAAAAGTTTGGACACACCTTCTCATTCCAAGAGTTTCCTGTATTTTCAGGACTATAAAAATTGTAGATTCACATTGAAGGCATCAAAACTATGAATTAACACATGTGGACTTATATACTTAACAAAAAAGTGTGAAAGAACTGACAATATGTCTTATATTCTAGGTTCTTCAAAGTAGCCACCTTTTGCTTTGATTACTGCTTTGCACACTCTTGGCTTTCTCTTGATGAGCTTCAGTCACCTGAAATGGTTTTCACTTCACAGGTGCCCTGTCAGGTTTAATACGTGGGATTTCTTGCCTTATAAATGGGGTTGGGACCATCAGTTGTGTTGTTCAGAAGTCAGGTGGATGCACAGCCGATAGTCCTACTGAATGGACTGTTAGAATTTCTATTATGGCAAGAAAAAAAAGCAGCTAAGTAAAGAAAAACGAGTGACCATCATTACTTTAAGAAATGAAGGTCAGCCAGTGTGAAAAATTGGGGAAACCATCAAGCTTTACAAAGAAACTGGCTCACATGAGGACCGCCCCAGGAAAGGAAGAGCAAGAGTCACCTCTGCTGCGGAGGATAAGTTCATCCGAGTCACCAGCCTCAGAAAATCGCAGGTTAACAGCAGCTCAGATTATAGACCAGGTCAATGCCACACAGAGTTCTAGCAGCAGACACATCTCTACAACAACTGTTAAGAGGAGACGGTGTGCAGCAGCCTTCATGGTAAAATAGCTGCTAGGAAACCACCGCTAAGGACAGGCAACAAGCAGAAGAGACTTGTTTGGACTAAAGAACACAAGGAATGGACATTAGACCAGTGGAAATCTGTGCTTTGGTCTGATGAGTCCAAATTTGAGATCTTTGGTTCCAACCACCGTGTTTTGTGCGACGCAGAAAAGTTGAAGAATGGACTCTACATCCCTGGTTCCCACGTGAAGCATGGAGATGGGGGATTGTGGGTGGTGTGTGTGGGGGGGGGGGGGCCTGGTTCCCACCGTGAAGCATGGAGGAGGAGGTGTGATGGTGTGGGGGGGCTGGTTCCCACCGTGAAGCATGGAGGAGGAATTGTGAGGGTGGGGGGGGGCTTTGCTGGTGACACTGTTGGGGATTTATTCAAAATTGAAGGAATACTGAAGCAGCATGGTTACCACAGCCTTGCAGCGGCATGCTTTTCCCAAATCCGGTTTGTTTTTTAGTTGGCCCATCATTTTTTTTTCAACAGGATAATGACCAAAAACACACCTCCAGGCTCTGTAAGGGCTATTTAACCAAGAAGGAGAGTGATGGAGTGCTGCATCAGATGACCTGGCCTCCACAGTCACCAGACCTGAACCCAATTGAGATGGTTTGGGGTGAGCTGGACCGCAGAGTGAAGGCAAAAGGGCCAACAAGTGCTAAGCATCTCTGGGAACTCCTTCAAGACTGTTGGAAGACCTTTTCAGGTGACCACCTCTTGAAGCTCATCAAGAGAATGCCAAGAGGCTCAATTAAAAAAATTTGTTATAAAGTGGAGGAACTTTATGGAATTTGCCTTCACCGACCAGGAGTTGACCAAGATTATGAAACCTTTTGAATATAGTTCTTACTATCTAAAGGAGAAACTTGCAGGTAACTTGGGAAAATTAGAAGTTAAAGACTAGTGGTCGGAAGAAGAAATGTGGGATTTACGATTTACTTTACTTTTTTGTTCCCCACTTTCCCTATTTTGGCCAGTGGGTATATCAGGTGGAGTTTGTCTATTAGTGCAATAGTGAACTTAGAAATAGCCCAAGAAGGACTAAAAGGGTGTTCAAGTTTTTGTAATTTCAGTTTATTAGATGTTTTTCCGTATTTTTTGATTCACAGTTTAAAAATTGTAAGACAAGGACATTTCTCAAACTTCTATGACACAAAGATATACGGTATTCATGTGATGTCAATTAGATACTATTAAGAATGTATGACATTTTCTTTGTAAATTTGTCTTGCAAATAAAAATTGTTAAAAAGAAAAAAAAAAGAGAATGCCAAGAGTGTGCAAAGCGGCAATCAAAGCAAAAGGTGGCTACTTTGAAGAACCCAGAATATAAGACATATTTTCAGTTGTTTCACACCTTTTTTGTTAAGTATATAATTCCACATGTGTTAATTCATAGTTTTGATGCCTTCAGTGAGAATCTACAATTTTTATAGTCCTGAAAATACAGAAAACTGTTGGAATGAGAAGGTGTGTCCAAACTTTTGGTCTGTACTGTATGTTCACATGGTTTTCGAAGCGGTTTTCGGCGCGTTTCCGCTCCCAAAACAGCATCAAAACCTCACCTGAAACACGCTTCTTCAGAAGAGGTTTTAGAGGCGTTTCTCGGCGATGTTTTGGACGAGGTTTTCACCCATACAAATTTAATAGCCAGGTCAAAAACCGCACTGAAAAAACGTGTAAAACCGTGCCGAGAAATGCACCTAAAATGCTTCAAGAATTGACATGACACTTCTTTTTCAGCGCTTCCAAAGAAGCACGTAAAAACCTTGTTGTTTGTGAACTACAATGAGGTTTTACATAGTAGGTTTTACATGGGGGCGTTTTGGAAGTGTTTTGGACGCTGTTTTGGGCGAGGAAACGCTCAGAAAACCTGGTCCAAAACGGCATCCAAATAAGCCGTGTGAACATACCCTAACTGGAAAAGATGCTCCAGTCTCAATAGTGATTTGCTTTCTGTTCTTGTGACTTTCAGAAAGGGCTGCAGTGTTTCCTGGTGGTCTGTGCTCTCCTCTGTGTGCCTTGGATGCTGGTACTTAAACCCTTCATGCTTCGCCAGCAGTACCTCAGGAGGAAGCACCTGGTGAGTACCAGGCACGAATAATTCCTTTGTTTGCTATGCCAATACCTTACCACTGCTCTGTCACACGGGGTCTGCCCTTATACAACCAGAGAGTGACTCTGCACGTGGCAAGTACTGTCTTTCACAATGTCTACATGCACCAACACATCTGGAGCTTCCCTCCTCCGTCACGGCCCATATACTGGAGCCTGATAGTCACAGGAGATGTTTTCTTTGATCAGACTTTAAAATGATCGATTATACTAAATATATGAGGCCTCATTTATGAATACTGACTATCAGTAAGACTCTTTGTTGCCCATAGCAACCAATCGGAGATCCGCTTTCATTTTTCCAGAACAATATAAGAAATAAAAGCTGGCCGCTGATTGGTTGCTATGGGCAAGAGATACTGTTTACTCTTAGGCTATGTTCACACGGCTAAACTGCGGGACGTAATTACGCCCCGCAATTACACCATGTGGGCGGGGCGGGAGTGGGGGAGCGAGCGGGGGGCCGGCACCTCGCCGGCCTATAGACAATCATTACCTGCGGCGCGTATACGCCGCTGGTAATTCACATGTCAATTATCTCCCCCCTCGGCGGATTCGTCGAGAAGGGAGAGGAGACGTAATCCATAGTTCTCTATGAGAACTGTGGATTACCGTAATGACCAGGACGTTTTCAGCCCGTAATAGGCGCACTCCGGCGCGTAATTACGGACCGAATTACGTCCTGGATTAAGCCCTGTGAACATGACCTTAGTCAGTTTTCATGAATGAGGCCCATTGCCTCCACCAGTGATGTGTGTGCATGATTATATCTCTACCTTCTATTCTTATGACTTAGGAGTTTAAGACAGTGGTTACACTTTCTATAATGTTTGAATAGTGAGGTCTTCTGTATTAAGGTAATACTTGGTTTGTTGACGTGTTGAAAAGTTTTTAAAGAGAACCTGTCACATAGGTTATGCCCCCTTGCTGAGGGCAGAACAAGCTAGTGTCAGACCTGTTGTTTCCAGCGCTGTGTCCCTTATTCTGTAAGATGCGGTAGCTTTAGAGTATTTAATGCTCAAATCTGCAGATTTCAATTAGAAAAGAGTCTGTTTAGTTCATGACCCGCCCACCCGAGGCTATCCCCGCCCATCTCACAACTGATTAACCTATTAGCCACGCCAAGGTGGGTGGGGCTAACCTTGGCTGGGCGGGGCTAACCCTCTCATGAATAAGCTGGACTCTTTTCATGACTCTTTTCTGGCTGCAATCTGCCAGATTTGAGCACAAAATACTTTAAAACCACAGCATCTTACAGAATAAAGGACACAGCGCTGGAAACAGCAGGTCTGACACTAGCTTGTGCTGTCCTCAGCAAGGGGGCATAACCTATGTGACAGGTTCTCTTTTAAGGGTAGTTCCAGGCATATATTGGGCTTTGTCTCCCACTAGAAGTGATGATAGGAGACACGGCTGGGAGAGCATAGCAACATTTTCAATGTCAGATGCCAGCTTCTGTGACGCGCTGACAGAGTAAAATTTAGGCAAGCATACAGTTGCAGAAGCCTGCCCTGCAAAGTGCTGAGAGAGTGCAACCTATGCAGCCATACATTGTCAGAATCCTGCCCTGCAAGGCAATTAGCGAGTACAGCATCTGCTACCATACAATTCCAGAGAATTCTCCTGCAAAGCGTTGAGAGAGTATAATCTTGGTAGTCGTACAATGCTAGACTGTCTGTTCTTAGTGCAGAGAGAATACAGCCTTTGCTACCATACAATGCCAAAAAACCTCTCCTGCAACACGCTGAGAGAGTACAGCCTCGGGATCTATACAATGTCACAAGCCTCTCCTGCAAATCACGGAGAGAGTACAACCTAAACAATCCCTGCCAGAAGTGATGATGGGAGAGTTCAACCTAGTTAATTCTAGAATTCCTAGCCTCCAAAAATGCCCCCAGACACATAGCTGGAGCGACCCTTTAATAACCCTCAATTACTAGTTTAGCTTTCTGTTATAAAGTAGAAATGTCTGTATAAGCATGTAAAGATTAGGCCACACATGAAAGGCTTATGATACATATGAACCATCACAATAGCCAGAGTCTGGTATTTGACGTATGTAATCCAGCACGCCATCTAAGATTAGAATCTATCCTGATATATCTGTTAAACAGAGACTACAATAGATGTCTGACAATGGCACCCGTCATAGGCTGTTATGGCTCCATTTACCAGATACATCATGAAAAACTCTAAACTGAAGACATAAATGTTAAATGAGAGCAACATAGTAGCTTCTGTCCCCAGTAGACTATCATGGCACCTGCATAACAGGTGCATGTTTGTTTTTTGTTTTCTTTCTATAGGATGTATTATAGCTTAGTCTACGATGCTATTCTATACGTTTATTTTTTGCAATATACAGGACCTCCACAGACAAAAGAAAACACCCTTTGGCCTCTTTTGGGCTAATGTAACCCCATAGGTGTGTCTGACATGTATTTTGGAAGCTTTCCCGGCATACACACTAAACACAAATAAAAACATGATGTGAAAAGGGCCTTACAGTCATTTTTGGCATATTATGCTGCACATTATGTCTTCCTACTTGCAAGTGACATCATGTCCTGTCTCATAGACCATAGAATCCCATCTTTTAACACACCTAATAGTTACGGACAGTAATTGAGATAGGGGCCTTGTAGAGAAGAGGGGGCTTTACACTTGAAGAAAGTACTGAAGATGGCTGCCAGCTTTGCATAGTTAATAATGCAGTCTTGAACTAGGGAATTGAATTGAGAAAAATAGAGGTGATGATGTACACAGAGCAAGGGGTGTCTTAATTATTATTTTTCTTGGGCTTTAAACTTGGACTCATAGGATTTATTGTCAACAAGCCAAATATTAAGAGGGTTGCTTGGCTGGAAATTTTTCTTTAAAAAAAAAAAAAAAAATGGTTAAAAAATAAGCATTATTCACCTCCTTGATCACTGCCATCCCACTGTTATGATCTGCCTAAGCTAGTGATTGTCTGATCAGGCAATCACTAGCTGTGTGTTGAGGCAAAACCAGGCAGTGATGATCACTGGGGCAATCAACGGAGATACTAATGCTATGTAATATATTTATATTTATATATATAATATATTATATATTAAAATATTTATATATATATATATTATATATATATATATATATATATATATATATATATATATATATATATGTGTAATATAGAGAGAGAGAGTGATCATATATAGACATATCATATATAGATGTGGCCTATACGTATGTATATAACATATGAATATATTTGTGCATATTAGCTGAATATATGTCTGTTTGTTTGTGTGTATGTGTATATATACACACACACACACACACACTGGGGAAGATAAGTATCTAACATCCTGGTGGTTTTGCAAGTTTTCCCACCTGCAATGAATCGAGAGGTCGGTAAATTTTATTGTAGGTCCACTTCAGCTGTGAAAGTTGGAATCTAAAAAATAAATCCAGAAAATCACATTGTATGATTTTTAAATGATTTGCATTGTATTGCATGAAATTTTGATCACTTACTAACTAGCAAGAATTCTGGCTATCACAGATTTGTTGGTTGGTTCTTTCAGAAGCCCTCCTACTCTGCACTCATTACCTGTAATAATTGCACTTGTTTGAACTGGTTACCTGTGTAAAAGACACCTGTCCACACACATTAAATCAATCACACTTCAACCTCTCCACCATGGCCAAGACCAATGAGCTGTCAAAGGACACCAGGAACAGACCTGCACAAGGCTAGAATGGACTACCGGACAAGCAGCTTGGTGAGAAGGCAACACTGTTGGTGCAATTATTAGAAAATGGAGGAACCCAAGATGACTGTCAATCGTCCTCGGTCTAGGTCTCCTTGCAGGATCTCGCCTCGTGGGGTAAGGATGATTCTGAGAAGGCTCAGAAATCAGCCCAGAACTACATGGGAGGACCTGATCAATGACTTTAATATAGCTGGGACCACAGTCTCTGAGATTACCGTTCATAACACACTACGCCATCATGGATTAAAATCCTACAGGATGTGCAATCTCCCTCTGCTCACACCAGCATATGTCCAGGCACGTTTGAAGTTCGCCAATGAACATCTGGAAGATCCAGAGGAGGCATGGGAGAAGGTCATGTGATCAGATGAGACCAAAATAGAACTTTTAGTATCAACTCCACTCGCTGTGTTTAGAAGAAGAAGAAGGATGAGTACAACCCCAAGATCACTGCCCTAACTGTTCAACATGGGAGTGGAAACAACATACTTTGTGGATGTTTTTTTTTGCAAGGAGGACAGTATTGAAGGGAGTTCAGATGGGGCCAAGCATCGTGAGATTTTTGCCAACAACCTCCTTCCTTCCGTAAGAGCATTGAAGATAGGTCGTGGCTGAGTCTTTTAGCATGACAATTACTCGAAACACACAGCCAGGGCAACTAAGGGGTGGCTCTTTAAGAAGCATTTCAAGGTCCTGGAGTGGCCTAGCCAGTCTCCACACCTGAACCCAGTCAAAAATCTTTGGAGGGAGTTGAAACTCAATGTATCCCAGCGACAGCCCCGAAACCTGAAAGATCTGGAGAAGATCTGTATGGAGGAGTGGGCCAAGATCCCTGCTGCAGTGTGTGCAAACTTGGTCAAGAACTACAGGAAACATCTGACCTCTGTAGTTGTAAACAAAGGTTTCTGTACCAAAAATTAAGTTTTGTTTTTCTATTGTATCAAATACTTATTTCATGCAATAAAATACAATTTAATTGTTTAAAAGTCATACAATGTGACTTTCTTGACTTCCTTTTTTAGTTTCTGCCTCTCATAGCTCTCAAAAACTTGCAAGATCGCCGGTTTATCAAATACTTATTTTCCCCACTGTGTGTGTGTGTGTGTGTATATATGTGTATGTATGTATAATATATATATATATATATAATGTGTGTGTGTGTATATATATATACTTACACACACATATATACATACAAACAAAAACATTTTATCCAGTCTGCTCTTTTTTGAAAGATCACGCCAGATAACCCTATTAATGTGAAATCTGTGGCCTCTGTTTTAAACTTCTCAGTTGTAAGCACTAGCTGTACTGTGTCTATACTTTCCAGCATGTTCTCTTTCCTAGAGGGTGGGTTAGCTTTTCCTGGTGTGTTTTATAAATTAATAAGGTTAATGCCACCACCATATTATGGGATAAGAGATGCAGACACCATCTTATTGTGTGTGTGGCAGGCCCCCTCTTATCATGTAAGTGGCCAGTAGCATTAACGCTATTAAATTATAAATCAGGGTTTCTCTTTCAAAAACTGCTGCTAGTTTGGGATTCGACCATTCACGACCTTTCAATGTAAAAGTATGTGATATCCAGTTGTTTGGTAGCTAGTGTAATTAATCCAATTCAATAGCTTTCTTATAATACATGCGGGGATGGGATTTTGGGGTGAGGAAATAGAGCATGCTGATTGGCTGAGAGCCCTGACCCTGATTTATAAATACCCCTCCCCGCACCCACTAATCCAGGGTACGCATAACTTCGGAGGTATCCGCGTTGGTAACGGTCCCACGGAAGAAGATGCCGAAATTATTCAGCACGATCAGCTGTCCATGCACTCGGAAGAAGGCGATGAGGTAATGCATTTTACATTGTCATTTTTCTCCTTTGGTGCTATTTGAGCCTGCAGTGCTGGAATGTGCCAAGTGTTGCAGGCAAGGCTAGCACTGAAGGGTTAATTAATATTATTGCACATATTTGTCATCCTTAGAACATTACTTTGAAATATCAGTCCCTCGTATACTATGAAGGTCGCCCTATTACCACATTCTGAAGTACATAAAACACTGCAGAACATGTTGTCACTATAGAAATTGATTTAATTCGTAATTCATACTGCAATGGGACAAAGTTTTCTCCTTCTTTGTAAAACTGAGTGTTTTCTTAAGCGTTTCATAATGTTATGTTCTTACCTAAAAATAGAATATTTCAGATTGTCTTGGTTGATGGAAAAAAAAACAGTGTAAGAAAGTGGAATTTTTAAAGGCTGTCCAAGATAATAAAATGGACTGTGCTTGAGCCAGAACAGGGATGGGGGCAAATTTTCATTGTATACCTCTCGTTCTAAGATGTGACATCAGGGACTACTCTCTATAGGTGTTTGTGAGCTTACAAGTGTTTATCCATTCATCTGGAATTTCTAAAAAATTATTAAAGGGGTTGTCTTACTACATCGAGTCATCTTACCTCAGTCCTGTTTTCTGGGTTTCAATTTGAATTCAGGGTCGTGTTTACTGGCTTCTACCAGGCTGCAGTGAAGCCAGGTCTGTAGCATAGCAAACCAGTGCGGGGAGCCTATAGGGAGGATCAAACAAGGTCGTAGCTATTAGCGACGAGGAGAATGCAACCCATACAAGAGGGGATATCTCAGAATAGGTAGGACAATGCTAATGGACACATATTACAAAGTGACTTGTTTTTGCAAGATCTTTAACATAAAAAGCAATCCTTGTAGTGAGACAACCCCTTTAAATGTCCAGCAGACATGTACGTGTAAATAACAGAAAGTTGCATCTAACACATTTTGCCACATAGACTGGCCGGCATTTTTTGTGACATAGAAATTTATGCTGTATAATTTTTTTTTTTCCGACAAAGTAGTCCACACCCAAAGGCAAAATTTTAGCATACAAGGATGGAGAAAAGACAGTAAGGCCTCATCCTCTCTCATAACTCTATGCTGTGCTTTTCCTCTGCTAGTCCTTCTAGAAATGCATTACTGAACTAGTCATATGGGTGTTACCTTTCCATGTTTTCAAAGGAGTGTCTCCCTGCATAGACTGACTGTCACCACTGATTGGGCAATGTCAGACTGTGCAGGGACAGCCCCCTAATTGGTAATGCCCAGCTGACAGATTCAATAATACATTTCTAGGAAGAATAACAGAGAAACAGCACAATACAGATTTATAAGAGAAGATGCTCCAGAATTGTCATTTCATCGGGAAGACAAGTATTTAAACCAAGCATATCAGGAGAACCTGTCACCATTTTCTGTATTCAACCTCCTGCCGTACCATTGTGTGGGTATGTGTGATGTAACCAGATGCATCTTCCTTGATGACTTCTTAGGGCTTGTTCACACGGCGTTTTTGGAACCGAAAATCGCATCCAAAAACGCCGCGGCGATCAGCTCCTAAACGGATCCAGCACGTATTCAGACATGCAGCTGCGTGTTGGACACAGCGGGATTGCACCCTATCATTTTAAATAGGGCTTCTGCTACATCTTTCGGACCAACAATTGATATGTCAGTTCTTGGAATGGATCCGAAAGGCGCAATGAGACACACATTGGCGATCACTCATCTGAACGTTGATACGTGTTTTACATTGCGAGCAGTGTAAAATCACACTGCTTATTGTTAGATGCATGTTTGGGTCCGTCTAGACGGACAAACACACATCTAATAACGTATGTTCACGCAGACCCAACTTGCCGTGTGAACATACCCTTAGTGTGTCATTTAGCATTAGAAGCCTGGATCCTCCAGTGAGCGGATCTCTATTCTAGGCTGCAGTAGTTGCTCTTGAGCACGGGTTGATTTCTCTGGACTGTCGACTCTGTGTTCATTGGTTACAACTACAAGAGAATATAAACCTGAAAAGAATTAGGTCAGTAAATGGCCTAAAAAAATAAATTAAAAACTCCTGTAAAAAAAGTACCACAAAATTTAATTGCATAAAATAACACCTCTTTACAAAAGAACACAATACACTTTATTATATCCACATAAAACATGCAATAAAAAAAACATGCATGGGGGGTAAAGAGGAACCACTTTATTCCCCATATTCATCGGGCTGCCTGGGTTTGTGTGTTATTACATTTACTATGAAGACCTCTTTCGAGCACTGATTATTTTCCATCGTATCAAACATCTGGCTAATTGCCGTTAACCTAATATTCTCTCTATATATTATTCCTGTTTTCCTATGATCAGGGTTATTTTTGCCTTTGAATTCCATTCTAGGACCTTTTTAGAGGGACTGAAGTTTTAAAGTGGTATTTTTCTGACTAACCTGTATCTCTTTCTTTTTTTAACCATATATTAAATCTGGATTTATATTATTCCAAGCCTGCCGTGGAGGAAGTGGTAAGACTGACGTCCGTTGTGCATGCCCTCAATGAGCCAAGGAGTCCTGGAAATTTCATTCTATTTCATCATCATATTGATTTATCCAATACAGGGCTGATATGTCAATTTTTTAAATATGCTTGGTGCGCTTTGCAATGGGCTTAAGAGTCGCCTATAAGCTTCTAACACACATCCATCTTCATATCCCATCCTGCCACTCAGTTGCTTCGCTTTATACCATGCGACGTTAAAATGTCAGTACCTCCGGTCCACAAAATATTGTAATTTTAAAATTGCAGTTTATGTGTTACATTTTTAGCATTTAGAGTTTTATTATATTGACATTTATATTATATTTGTCTTATGGCTTATTATGTTTTTTATACTATGGGCTAAGTTCATCACCAAAAATGCCATAAAGACAGAGCAAAGAATCTCAAGAACTGCACTTTTAACATAACTGTGTCAAGTATAATTTATAAAGGAGCATAATACTTAAGATATCCCTTATATATATTATATATAGTATATATAACATATATATATATATATATATATAGTATATATATGTATAGATAATTATATACAGTATATATTCAAG
Organism: Phyllomedusa bahiana; assembly: GCA_025379985.1. Classification (NCBI taxonomy): domain Eukaryota; kingdom Metazoa; phylum Chordata; class Amphibia; order Anura; family Hylidae; genus Phyllomedusa; species Phyllomedusa bahiana. The sequence continues at coordinate 142,238 of JAODAL010002320.1, forward strand.
TGATTTGTCCTTATTTTGCGTTACATAGAATATGTTAGTTTAAAGAGGTTTTTCTGGACTTTAATATTGATGGCCTATCCCAGGGATAGGCCAATGATATTAATCAGTGAAGTTGAACCCCCTAGCGATCAGCTGATTTAAGGAGTCATGTTTAGCTGGGGTCCTGGTACTTCAGTCTATTCAGATAAATGGTATTGTGCTGCACTACCATGAACCCAAGGCCCCCCCCCCCCCCACCTTTGGCATAAATGTACGGCCAGTGAAGCTGCGACCCCTTCAATACACTTCTCGGGCGTGGTCGACGTGATCCCCCACCTATCTGATATTAATGGTCTATCCTAAGGATAGGGCATTAATATTAAAGTTCTAAAAAAAAAAAATAAAAAAAAAAACTTTTAATATGTGTAGTTAGTCTCATTGAATTATTTGCTTATTTATTTGTGTCGTACCTACAGTGATTGAAGCCTGGTTGTAAATTTGTTTGTGGGTTGATATGTAGTGAATCTGTGTATTACTATCTGTGTTGTATCATTTTGGTTATAGTTGTGTATGACTTAATTGGGTGAGCTTGTGAAGTGATGGCATGAGAATTCAGTAATTTAATGTATAATATTGTTTTGTTACAGAGATCTGTCGGCCTTTTAAAGGTTGGGGTCTTACATGTGGCTCCCACCTTCTCCAAAAGGCAACACATTGACCTATATGTTAACTCACAAGTAGCATTTTTAAAGGAGACTGAACATAGACATGATTACATAGCTTGCAAGGTTGAAAAAAAAGACATGCGTCCATTCAGTTCAACCTGTTATCCTCATGAGACAGAAGTCAGTTGTCCTCATTTTAGGGAAAATTCCTTCCTGACCCTATGTGTATGTTAACCTGATGTCTCAGAAATTAGGATGCCTTGGCTATAGTACATATTGTATTAAGAAAGGGGACTCGTGTCATCAAAAAATGTAATTGTTTATGTCCCATTTTTATGTTAAACACATTTTTTAGGAATTTTTGGTTGTTTTTTATTTTTCATATCACTTTCAATATTTTGACAAATAAGTCTTGCAGTCTTCACTTTGGCCACTAGGAAGGTATTGCTTAACAGTAGTCTTCATGCACTGTTAGGAGACTTAAAAGACTGACCAAGTTCCATTCATTTCTATAGGAGAGTTTCTAGTCCTGCTCTTTAACCTGTGGAAGAAATCTAGTGGTGCAGAGAGTGAAAGGGAACTGTGACTATCATCCTCTTGTGACTGGTGGATCCTTGTTATCATTCATACACTGTGTATCCTTTCAGTTTGACCTCTTGTGTGCTGATACATGAGCAGACAACTGAATAATCTATTCTGTATCAGAACACGAAAGCTGTTGAACTATTATTAGGCCTAGTGGCTAAAGTGAAAACTCAGGACTAAGAATTAATACAAAATATTGAAAGTGAAATATGGAAAATTTAAAAAGAGCGAGATACAACCAGCGCACATTCGATTAAAACTGTGTTTGAACATAAAAAATAAGTCATTTTTGATGACACATTCCCTTTAAGCCAGTGTCACACTACCAAGTTACAGATGCATTTTATAGACCGTATTAAAGGGGCCTTCCCATCCCATAAAGTAATGGCTTATTACTGGGATATGTCATCACTTGACTGTGACTGTGGGTGTCCTACCATATCAGCTCTGTGGCCCCTTTACAAGTTCACCCTGCACAATGTCACCTGCTGCAAATGGGAAAGCTTGTGCATAAAAACTTCATCTGCTAAAAATGGATAAGGAGCAGATCCCTGGACAGCCAGGCAGCCTGGAGCACTGCTGTGCAAGGAGAGCAGAAAAGGGTCTGCAGCGCTGATTTACCACCACAGCTGCTTCATTCTAAAGATCATTAGGAGTCCCAGAGGTCGGTCACCAATCGATCACAATGTGGTGTATGTTAGTGAGATGAGAATAAGGTCTTTTGTGTAATATGAAAATGCTACAACTTCCTCTTTAAATGGCAATTTCTCCTTTGGATGCAGCAAGAGACATAGGGCGACGTGTATGAACGTTGTCACAGACACAGGCCGTGATCTAAATTGCTTAAGCAGTGTAGACTGCGGCAGAATTTATGAACTGTTCTTCTACCAGGCCATACAACAGGCACAGTGTAGAGCCAATACGACATGTCTGCCCAGGCCCCACCTTTACCCTGGTCTGGCTGTTCTGTCTACAGTAGGGTCATACATACAGAGGGCACAGTGAAGAAGCCGAATACGACAAGTTCTGGCGTCAGATCACCACCTTTACCCTGGTCTTGCTGTTCTTCAGTCAGTCATACATACACAGTTTTGATGACGTTCAGAAGAAGGCCAATACCTACAAGTCTGGCTCAGGCTCCTCCGTTTAACCCTGGTCTGGCTGTTCTTCTGCAGGTCATACATACAGGGCAGTGTAGATGCCAATCACCACAAGTCTTGCCAGGCACCACTTACCCTGGTCTGGCTGTTCTTGCTTGCAGTCATCATACAGGGCAGTGGTAAGCCAATACACAAGTCTGGCTCAGGCACCACCTTTACCCTGGTCTGGCTGTTCTAACTGTTCTGCGCCAAGGCTTGACGTCAAAGAATCATAAATGTGTCTACTTCTATGAATGTGGTGCGACGCCCCCAGAACGCCCCAAATATCTGGCGCATTAAAAAGTGTCATGCAGAAGTTTATCGTGCCAAAGTTTGGAATGTGACTGTTCATACATCTATAGAACTGGTCTACTACCAGATAACGCCAGATAATTGACACAGCCCTGTTCATACATGTCGCCCATAGGGCGTATAGACTACACAACAGGATGCAGCCATAAACCACATACCTATCTATACTTAGCTATTCGTTTACATTATACTTCCAATTTTCCCATCTGTCTCTGATTTCGCCCTCCATTCCCCAGCTTGCTACCCAATTCTCCTATCAACTACACTCTGTAGTGATTTCTTCTATGGAATTAGATGAGGGAAGTGAAGTGCCAATGGTTGCAGTGGATTCTGTAAGTACAAATCTTTCTTGCACGATAACGAAGGGTGACCCACAATCACTAACAGTGTTTCCTCACGGGTGAGTGCTTGTATCAGCCACCTTAACAATGTACAGGCCAGGTTCTTTTGACAACATCACTTATTCAGGCCAGGTTTGAGTTGATGTGGTTTATCACGAGTGAACACGCAGCTGCTGGGAGATCCTTCACACCATCTACACGTCCGAACCGGGATCATCAAGTGCCTCCCTGTAACCAGCTGTCTTATGTTCTTATGTTTGCAGTTTGACTTTGGAGATGTTGTGGTCCACCAGGCCATTCATACAATCGAATACTGTTTGGGGTGCATTTCTAATACTGCCTCTTACCTCCGACTCTGGGCCCTGAGTCTGGCACATGCCCGTAAGTACAGTATGTAGCATCATTCAAAAAGAGGAGATACTTTTAGATATTATAATTTTAGGCAACACAATGAAACTTTGCTATACCTAGTGCACGGCCCAAGGGAGCAGTGCATGAAACGGAGAATCTCTCCTTGCTTTTCTTTGAATCTCTGGATCATGCACCACCTCTTGGCCTTTTCACTAGACATAATCATAGTGTAAATAACAGTATGTTTTAGTTTATATTCACACAACGTCTGTAGAATAAATTTACTCTTCAAAATATGCTTCAAAATATGCTTTAAAAAAAGACGCAGATACCACCTCTTATCTCATCGTTGGTCCACGAAATCCATAGCTCCAACCGGCTGGAAAGAATTTGAATGACAACTCCCTGTCAGCTATAAAGTTCATGGTTGGACCTGGAGTGATTGGATTAACTTATCTGTCAACCGACCTCTATTCGCTCATTTCTCCTAGTTGTGACCTCAGCAAAGATGACTTCTTACCCTCCCCCCTTTTGCGCAGTGACACGTATGACCATTTCCCTCGTATTTGACTGGCAGACCAACCAGATACTCTTACAGTCTGTCTGGGTTTTTTCTTTATTAGAGACTTACGGTCAGCATCTTTCCTGAATGGTTACATAGACGGAATCTAATATGTTTACGTTACACCTGCATTTTTTTCTAAAATGACGTGTTGACATAATTGTCTTGACTCCACATTGAAGAATTAGGGGGCTTCTTCCCCCCACCCCCCCTTTTTTTTTCTTCTTTTTTTTTTTTTCTCCCTTCCCCTCCCGCCTCATGACCCCTACTACTGGGTGACTGGGTAATGTAGCTATACAACCCTCAGTTCTGAGTTCTCTACTTGAAGAACCTTCAGACTGAATTGAGCATTTGCTTGACTGAACACTAAAGCATTGTTATGTCACACCCTCAGTTATGTTTCCAGACTGTAAATGTAGAAGACAATATTTAAACCTGGTATCGCATGGTTTTTACGAATCTTGATGCCATTGCTCATATGCTTATCAACCTCCTGTATCTGTTACTTCTTAATAATGGATGTTATCCTAGCATGTTATTATCTGTACGTTTATCTGTTGAATTTCAATAAAGCTTTGATTACAAAAAAAAAGTCAGATTAGAGGAGTATTTTGAAGCCTATTTTGAATGTATTTACAAAAATCCTGGAAGAAGGTAGAGAGCGTGGCGTCCGGAGGCTACTATCCAACTACTTGCACCATTGATGTCTCTTGAAAAAGGTTAATGCCGAAACGTCGTTTTGTATTATAGACATCTATATCCCCCCACATACCCTATTGGGACTTGTGAAACATATGTTCAATATCGCTTTTGAATTTGTGCAATTAAACCCCACCCAATTTATGGGCTATGCCCTGTATATATGTAAATAAATAATTTTGCATCAAATAATACTTTTTGGTGTGCGGTGGATATATTTCTTAAAATATTCCATAATTATCTAAGATAGAAACAGCCCTTTAAGAATTGTTAAAATACTAATGGTGCACATGAGATACATTAAGTCAGGAGGTCGTCTTACCACCGTGACCTGGAAGAATACATAAGCAAGGTTGGGGAGGGCATACTTATGAACGTAGAAATCATAATAAGTGATTTTTTTTGCATGTGTAAAGTATGAGATCATAATGTTGCTTCTAATTGTCTTGCAGAACTCTCTGAGGTCTTGTGGACGATGGTGATGCACGTGGGTCTGCATGTGAAGAGCATAGGGGGTGGACTTCTCCTGGTCATGGTTTTTGCAGCATTTTCAACACTCACCATTGCCATCCTGCTTATCATGGAGGGTTTGTCTGCTTTCTTGCATGCCCTTCGTCTGCACTGGTAAGTAGTAAAACCCCAACCACTGTTACCCATTCTTAGGTCCCCAGTTGAAAATGGGAATCATTGTACAGATTTTAATAATTGATCTATACACAGTAAAGTTAAATTTGGCACCGAATAATCCTAAATTGTGATCATTTGGCTTGTTTAATCACCAGTATAGTCCAGGGCTGTGGTCTCCACCCTTTAGCATGCTCTTTGGGAGACTAATGGTCTAGAAAGTACTGTTGCATCTTGATGGAAGCACTTCATTAGAAGTTATCTATCGGCAACAAAGAACCAAATGAAATATTCGGCTGCCCACATGAAAGAGGTTCATAGTTCATGCTCCCAGGTGGCGTGAGTGCTCCGCTGTAGGACTGCTCTAATTTGGGCTTGGCATCTCAATGAAACCTGAGACTTTGTCACTTCTGTACATGTGGGACATACCTGCCATACTTCTCGCACATGGAATAAGCCTTCCGTGTCCTCCCTGCACCACTGCCTTCTGTAGTAAGTATCACCCCTGCCTCTGCTCTCTTGATGAATGGGAATGCAGTAGATTTACTGCTAGAGGTTGCTGCTGCATTCTAAGGAGTCACTTGCTACAAGGAAGGAACTCATAGCAGATGGTGCTACCCTATGTCATGTGGTGATGGATCTGGCAGCAGAAGGGTAACAGTATAAATGATAGCATATAAAACCGGGCAGGTGATAGCAGCGACACTGCACTTTGGCAGAGGAGAGTTTCCTTTTATGTTGTGTACAAAGGGATCGCTATATGGAAATGCTAGGAGCAATACTTCCTACACATTTCACAATTATTGATGCTTAATGGGACCTTAAAGGGTCACTCTAATCACATTTTTCCACCATCTGATATTGTGGAGAGAGACGCAGAAAGCAGAACTGTTGCTGTACAGTTTTGCGATGCAACATAAAGACATTCATAGTATTGTGTGCACAGAATACTGCTAAATTCAGTTAATAAGGACTCTGATATATTCGAACTGTTTGGTCAACTTCTAGTTGCCTCCATACAGCTAGTGTGCTGCATGTGCCTGTCATCTCTTTCCAATCACACATGCCACAATGGTAGTGGTTACTGTCCTACTGCATGTGGGGCCCTAGAGAAAGACCTAACAACGCCTGTCCTCCTCTGTGTGATACGAGTGACATTTAACAGGGACTGTGGAAAGTTTATGCTGCTTTAAAGGGGTATTCTTATGTCAGGTGTTATGGTATGTTGCAAGAATATGCTATAAATGTCTGATACGTACAGGTCTAGCTCTGATAACCGCACCTGTGTCGAGAATGGGCCTCTGTATTCCCCAGGGTAGATCGGAGAGGTGCCTACACATGTACAAAACTCTCTAATAAAGAGATTCTCTGACACTTTTCAAAACCTCCTTACCACCTCCCACTGTGCTAAAATAGAAAATTATTACATACTTACCTCTCCCATCAGCACTGTTCCAGAGCTTAATTGGTCCTTCACTGGTGACATCACATTCATGGATCATATGATTCTGCATGTGATCACAGAGGTCAGTGATTGGCTGCAGCATCATGTGAACTATGAACGTGATGTCATCAGTGAAGGACTTTCTGGGAGGAGAGAGTACTGGAACCTTGGCAGCGCTGGAACGCCGGTGACAGGAAAGCTAAGTATGGGTTAGTTTTCTATTTAAACACATCAGGAGGTGTTGACCAGATTTTTAAAAGTCTTCGAAAACCCCATTAATTTCAAGGGGAGGGGGGAGTTTCTGAGCACAGATGAGTGCACTTGCTTGACTATATGTGAAATTCCTATGAAAGAGAATGGAGAGAACTTGCACATGTGCGACCACCTCTCCGTTCCGCACTGAGGTGTTAGGCCCACATATGGGGCTTGCAAGTATCAGACATTTGTGATATATGCTGTTGATATGCTAGAAATGTGAGGTGCACCTATTCCTACAAGACAAAAAATACTATGTATATCCATCTTTAGTACAGTTTGCACTTCTTAAAACTCCCATGGACACCTTTTACATCTCAGGGGGCATCTTTTTTTTCCCCCCACACTTTCTTTTCTTTTTTGTAGTTTCCCACAGACTGAATATTTTTTTTGAATTTGGATTGCAAAAAAGTAAATGAAACCTACTGACCCGAGGTTGGCAGCCAGCCCACAGTTACAGTATGTGATTTTCATGAAGATAATAGGACCATATGACTTTGGGGTGAAAATTGTTTTACATGTCCCATCAGTGTTGATAGTTCCTTATACGGGACTTGCTTCAGCTTATCCTATTTGGAGGCAAATTGATTTGTTTCCCTTATTTGGGTCGAGCCAGTGGAAGCCATGGCAGATCTCCAGCATTCCAGAAACCAGTAGTAGAAACCTTCTAAGCCTTCATTCCAGAAGATAGTTCTTATCCAGGCAGAACTTATATTTTGGAAGCTATGTCCAGTGATATCACAGAAGCCTAATAAAAAAGTATGGAAAAAAGATTAAAAAACACCATGAACTTCTAGCATTTTTTCAAGCGTTTTTCACAGACAACACCCCCCTCCCCCCCTTTTTTTAAAAGGAAAAGTCTATAGGCAAATTTAAAAAACAGATAATAGCATTCTGCTTTAGAAAAAGACAACAAACAATAGAGCTGTATATGTAGATTTTTTTAATAACTTTCTATTGATGTTGAAGTAATATCTCCCTGCAGTGCTTTTTAACAGAATGAAGAACTACACACAGTACAACAGTGTTTCTGGATTTCAAGCTTAAAGGGGTTTTTCTCCGCTACAAAGACATATCTTAATGAGAACACTGGGGACAGTAAACATACTGTATGTCAGGGATTACTCATCAGAAGTGTGTTGAGAACTGAGCCTTAAAGGGGTTTTCTCATTACATTAAATGGTCTTGAGAATAAGGGGACAGTGAAAACAAGCAACTTTGCAATTGGATGTGATTTGCAAAGCTGTGTTGTTTTCACAGTCTCCCTTATCTTTGTGTTCTGTAAACAGTGTTCCCTAGTGCCGGTCGGATTCCGCCTCCTTGTATCTCATTGGCTGCCGGCTTTACTAATTGACATTGTGTCCAGCCCCCGGTCGTATTCACGGGAGAGCGCATTGTCGCGCATGCTCCATGATGTCCACCTCCTGTGTGTTCCTCTGCACTGTGTATTGGTAGTAAAGCGATTGCAGGCATGTATAGTAGGCTGGAATGTGTGACGGAGGAAGGGGATTCAATCGTCATTCCATGTGAAAGGCGGCAGTGAAGATTTGAGAGAGCGTGACAGTGAGTCGCAGGGAGAGAGAGATTTGCCCTGTTCACTGACAGCAATCAGTAGTAGGTTAGACTTATGCGTGCAGGGTTTGCTCTTTTCAATGACGGCGATCAGAGGTCCTGCAGCAGAGAGAGATCTTGTGCAGTCCCATGCAAACACAAACAGATAAAGCGTATAGTTTTGTTCTGCAGATCTGTAGAGGTCAGAGGTATAATAATCTGTAGGATATATCGTGTGTGTGTGTGAGAGAGAGAGAAAAAAAATCACCCATCTTTCACAGAATCCTGAATGTCAAATGCCCATTCTAGCTACAAAGTATGTAGAGAGCGAGAAATGTAGGTATGCACTATTGAGTTACACTTAGCTTTTCACTTCCAATGATTCCTTAGTCTCCGACAGCTGAGAATCTCTCCCTTCCCCCCGCTCACACAGAATGAATTCTCACATGCACATTTTGGCGTGTGTCTGCAGAGAGAAGATAGGCCCTGCTCGGAGGAGAAACATGCCCCCTCCATTTCATAAGCTCTCCGTAACAGTCAGTATAAACGGCTGCCAAAACTATAAAAGCCCTTTAAACAGGAATTCTCATCACAGCAAGTGCTGCTTGAAGGGACTGTTACTGTTATTAAAAAAAAATATGCATGCTTTACCTAATACAGGCCTTTTTGAATCTTCAACTCGCTCTCTTGTTTCCTTGGTTACTGACAATCTCTGTGTGCATTCTTTGGTGGCTAGTAATGCAGTGTTATTGAGACAGTGCCTTTGGCCAGGAGTAGAGAGACGAATTTTTGCTCATGTGCACTCCCCCTTCCTCCTCCAGTCAGGCCACAGGAACTTATTCTCAGCCAGTGCTTCATTAACGGCCACCACTGAAAGCACACAGTGGTGGTCGGTAACCAAGGAGACAAGAGCAAGATGAAGGTGCAGAAAAGGCCTGTATTAGGTAAAGCATATATATATTCTTTAATAACATGAATTTTGAAAATTGCTTACTTTGCAGTAATTGTCCCTTCCTGCAGGAATTGCTGTGATGGAGATACCCCTTTAAAGTGGTTTTCCCATATCATATACTTATAGAATATTGATAGGATATGCTGTAAATATCTGATAGTTGTTGCTCCCACCTCTGAGAAACTGCAACAATCTTGAGAATGGGTCCCTGAACTTCTGTGTACAGAATAGAGAAGTTGCTGCACATGTGCACCAGCCTTCGCTTATTTCAATGCGCGTAGCAATGCACACAGACCAGAACTTGAATGGAACACAACAGAGAGTACTGCGCATGTGCAACCACCTGTCCATTCTTTGCGGCCAGCTTATTCCCATCTCCTAGTCCAGAATTTAAGAGACTGGAATACTTCTTTATTTGTAATAAATATACAGTATCTCATAAAAGTGAGTACACCCCTCACATGTTTGTAAATATTGTATTCTATCTTTTCACGGAACAATACTGAAGATCTGACCCTTTGATACAATATAAAGTAGTCAGTGTACAGCTTGTATAACTGTAAATTTGGTGTGTCCTCAAAATAACTCAACATATAGCCATCAATGTTGAAACCGCTGGCAACAAAAGTGAGCACACTCCAAAGTGGGAATGGACAAATTCTACCAAAAGTGTCAATATTTTGTGTGACCACCATTATTTTTCAGCACTGCCTTAATGCTCTTGGGCATGGAGTTCACTAGAACTTCACAGGTTGCAGCCATTGGAATCCTCTTACACTCCTCCATGATCACAAAGCTGGTGGATGTTAGAGACCTTGCGGTCCTCCCTCTTCCATTTTAGGATGCCCCACAGATGCTCAATAGGGATTAGGTCTGGAGACGTGCTTGGCCTGTCCAGCACCTTTACCCTCATTTTCTTTAGCAAGGCAGTGGTCATCAAGGTGGTATGTTTGGGGTCGTTATGTTGGAATACTGCCCTGTGGCCCAGTTTAAGACGACGGGATCATGCTCTGCTTCAGTAAGTCACAGAACATGTTAGCATTCATGGTTCCCTCAATAAGTTGTAGCTCCCCACAGCCGGCAGCACTTATGCAAACCATGACACTCCCACCACCATGCTTGACTGTAGGCACAACACACTTGTCTTTGTACTCCTCACCTGGTTGCCACCACACACGTTTGACACCATCTGAACCAAATAAGTTTCTCTTGGTCTCATCAGACCTCGGGACATGTTTGTGGGCTTTCTTGTGCATTATCTTTAGAAGAGGCTTTCTTCTGGGATGACAGCCATGCAGACCAATTTGAGGTAGTATGCGGCGTAGGGTCTGAGCACTGACTGGCTGAGCTCCTCACTCCTTTAACCTCTGCAGCAATGCTGGCAGCACTCATACATCTATTTTGAAAAGACAATCTGGGGATATGACGCTGAGCACTCAACTTCTTTGGTTGACCATGGCGAGGCCTGTTCTTGGAACCTGTCTTGTTAAACCTCTGTTTGGTCTTCGCCACCGTGCCGCAACTCCGTTTTAGGGTGCTGGCAATCTTCTGATAGCCTAGGCCATCCTTCTATTGAGCAACAATCCTTTTTTTAAGCTCCTCAAAGTTATTTGCATGTTGAACTTCCAGTGACCAGTATAAGAGCGATAACACCAAATTTAACACTCTCGTCCCATTCACACCTAAGACCTTCTAATGTTAACAAGTCATATCATACTGTGAAGGGAAAATGGCAAACTGGACACAATCTGTCCATTTTCACTTAGTGGTGTACTCACTTTATTGCAGCGTTTAAAACATTTTGGTTAGTGTTGGTTATTTGAAGGCACACCAAATTTTCACTGTTATACAAGCTGTAAACCCGACTGCTTTACTTTGGGAAAAGTGTCAGATCTTCAGTGTTGTCCCATTAAAAGATATTATGCAATATTTACAAAAATGTGATGGGTATTCTCATTGTTGTGAGATGGGGTATGTTCACGTGACGTATCTGCAGGGTGTAATTGCGCCAATGTACTCCCCGCAAATACGTTCAAATCATAGCACTCATTGAATGCTATGTAAAAAGGTTATGTTTCCTGGCGCGTAGTGTGCGCCCATAAAAAGAAGTGACATGTCTACACAATAGGCTAGATTTTTCACAAAACGTGGTCCATTTGGGACATATATTGGATCCTTAACCAGCCTTGATGCTTGAACCCTACCAACTCAAAACAGGAGCTACTCTTTTCTCCTCTGTGTTATCTATCTTATATACTTCTATTCATTTTATGTTTTTTTTTCTTCCATTCACACTTGATAATGTTCTGTTGCACTGCATCTCCCCGTGCTTTGTTCTGCACGATTCACAGACTTATAAGTCTTTGCAATTATCTACTTAGTCTTGAGACTTGACTCCAATGCTTTATTTTGTAAAACGTTTTACCAATCTCAATTCTCACAGTATATTACTCATGGTTTGATTTAAATTGGAAAAATTTAATAAAATTGCAATAAAAAGAATGACATGTCAGGGCCAGGGAATACTGAATTGAATAGGAGGCATGGCCTTGCTCGGTTGAAAGTACACGCTGATCAACGCGTACTTTCAACAGGAGCCGCATTGCGGCACGTACCCGGAATACCCCGTGTAAACATACCCATTCTGTATAGCCCTGTATTGTTCTTGTTTTGTTTTTTTAAAGATACAGATTACCACCACATTGTGAAAAGTCTCATAACCCTGAGACATTAGCAGCAGGATGCAACTGAATATTGCCATGCTATGACCCAACCACATAAGGGCTGTTGGTAGAGATAATGTACTCCCTGCTGTAGATGATAGAAATAATAGAAGTCATGTTTTTTTAGACATTTTTTAATTTCAAAACCTCTGATCTTTTGTGGTCTGACCAGCTGCAGTGGTGGACCGCTAATTTATTTTTATTTATTTTGTGATTGAAATCTAATAGCTAGAGAGATTTAAAGGGGTTGTCTCACTACAAAGATTGCTTTTTATGTTAAAGATCTTGCAAAATCAAGTCTCTTTGCAATATGTGTCCATTAACAGTGTCCTACCTATTCCGAGATTTCCTCTCTTGTATGGGCTGCATCAGCTCCTGTGGTCGCTATAGCTACAGACCTGTTTGATCTCTTCTGATAGGCTGCCAGTGCTGGTCGCTATAGCTACAGACCTGGCTTCTACTGCAGCCTAGTAGAAGCCAGTAAACACGCCTCTGAATTCAAAGTGAAACCAAGAAAACAGGACTGTGGTAACATGAATCAATGTTGTGAGACAACCCCTTTAAGCCCCAGTGACAGCTTTTTCGGTCTTTAAAGATAGCAATTCATGTGCTACTATTTCCTATCGGTCAGATAGGTGTTGTCCGCTAAAAGCTACCTTTTGGTATTAACCAATTGTTGGAAGGGGAGTCTGTTGTTAATTCAGCCATAGTACTAACATTTCATGCTATTATTTACACTTGAACGAGTGCTACCTTCCCTGTTAGATAATATTGGGTGGATGTATCCATGCACAAAATAATCTCTAATACCAAAATTTAAATAGCTGTGCACTTCAGAGGACATTTAAAAGTGATGCAAAAGTATTGACTTTGAGAATTTGTTTAGTCTGATCAGAGGTTTGGTTGGTTTTAAAGTTTCTAGGTTTGCGCATATTTCTTTTTCCCTTTGTTTTCTTTTGTATAAAATTTGATAAAGAAACGTAAATTTTTAAATACTAATCTGTGATGGCCAAAAGGGGTTGAAGATGGCCTATGGGAAATTGTTATTTTGTTCTAATAGACACCTCACCATCACAGCCAGGTTATTTTTCTATTGCTGTTCAATGAGGAACATTACTTTTTAGGAGAAGAGCATTGTGCCACCTCATTGCACAACAGCAACCGCCACTGGGTTTTATTATTTTTATTTTACTTGTGGTTTATTGCACAATATTTTGCCCTATTTTTCCCCCCTCTTTTTCTACCTTGAAGAATCTGTAAAAAGTGTCCAAGCTTTGCCATCAATTACATCAGTCCCTGTCTCCAATATCCACTGGAGCCAATTTATCTGTTATTAAAGGGGTATTTTTGTTAACTTCAATATTCCTGAAAAACAGTTAAAAACAATATTCCGTTGTCAGCATGTAGTATCATTACAAATAATAGGTAATTACATAATCACTCTGTTGCTCTCTAGACAGGCCTAGATGAAAATTAGACAAGACCATTAGGGCAGTGACAAGAGCAATACATAAAATGATAATGGGTTCATCTTTTCCTGCACTGGTGGGTTTCTAGGTTTCTTCACACTTATCAGGTCGTGCTGATAACACTTGGGGCGTGTCCCCACGGCACGGGTTTGCGGACGGTTTTTTAGACGGTTTGCGGTTTTGCAAAAAAAAAGACGGTCGCAAACAGGCTTCTACGGAAAACCCGTGCAGCAGTCCCCACTGCACGGCTTTTCCGGCCGCCTGAAAAAATTTGAACATGCACATTCTTCCGTCCGGTTTTCGGATGGAGTATGTGCATGTGAAGGGGGAGGGCTTTTCTCCGCTCATCGCGGAGAAAAGCTGCCCCCACCCCCTCCCTTCGCACGGCCGTGTGGACAGCACTAAAACAGGACAAATACCGGTCTGATAAACCAACCGATATTTGTCCTCTGCCGTGGGGACATGCCCTTAGACTTCCTCAGCCTGGAAGAGTACCGTCAAGTAATCCTCACTACCGCGCTATCAGAGCTCACAGACAGGAAGACAGAGAGACAAACCTGGCAGTCATGTATATAGGGAAAATGATATAAAAATCTTATTTAAAAAAAAAAAAAAAAAAACATAAAATAGTTAAATTTGTCAATATGTGAATAAAGCATTTTTTAATGGTAGTGTCTGTTTAAGCAGAGGCAATCGTCATGCAGATGTTCTTTGTCAAATTGGCGACCGTGCTACCCGATGAGACACAATTATCCCAGTGGCAGCAATAGCGATGCTAAAAGTTAAAGGGACTCCATGTAATAAAATCTCTCTTTTTCTCTCCCAGGGTGGAATTTCAGAACAAGTTCTACGTCGGGACAGGGTTCAAGTTCATGCCGTTCTCATTTGAGACCATCAGAGAGGGCAAATTCGACGACTGAAATCGACCATCCAGTGTGCTCCTCTGCCTCCCCGTCCTCCTCTCCTGCCGGGGAGCATTGATGTGAAACCTTGCCTATCCTTCACGCTTCCTGCAGTAGTCCCATGCTGATCATTGTTGGTGTGTTACTCAGGAGCCTCAATATCCTGTTAGCAGCCTCCCAGAAGTGGAGCTGTAGCACGAGAGCTTAGCCATTAGGGGTCATCCAAGTCACTCTGTTTAGAAATAATGTAGCTTGCAAGTACGATAGATTTTAGCGTGCAGAACAGGAAGGTTCTTCATGTGCACATCGCGTTCTCCTCGCCATCCTCTACCTCAGTGTTTCTCAACTCCAGTCCTCACGCCCCACCAACGGGTCAAGTTTTCAGGATCTCCCACTGAATGCACTGACCATAATTATATCACCTGTGCAATACTGAGGAAATCCTGAAAACTTGGCCTGTTGGTGGGTTTTGAGGACTGGAGTTGAGAAACACTGATCTACCTCATTATTTTGCTTAGTAAGGATACTTTTTCCCCATTGTATATTGTATTGCAGTAAATATTAAGACTTCAAACTCTGTAATGGACTTTAAGATCAATCCCAATGTTCTAAATCTTAGTGTCTTATACAATTTCCAATGCTCTGTGGGAACCTGGCAGAATTTAATTCAGAGCTGAATCCTGATAGCTCATCCTTGGAGCCACATATGGGTCACCACAATGGTGTCAGAAACTTTCTTCTCTTCCCCTCAGAATTGATTAGGTCTAAAGAAAAATATTTTGTTGCAAGGATTATTAACCCCTAAAACACCACAGTGCACTAGCGTTAAAGGGAATGTGTCATCAAAAATGACTTATTGTTTAACTCACATTTTTATGTTAAACACATACTTTAAGAATTATTGGATATATATTTATTTTTTACTTTTCATATCACTTTCAAAATTTTTTAATTATTCTTAAGTCCTGCAGTTTTCATTTGGCCACTAAGCCTAATAATAGTCTGACACTTCCTGTTCTGTACAGAAAGATTCTCAGTTGTCTGCTCATTATCAGCACAAAGAGGGTCAAACTGAAAGGAGACACCAGTGTGAATAGATAACACAGGATCCACCAATCACAAGAGGAGATAGTCACAGTTCACCCTTTCACCTCCCTGCACTCTGATTTCTTCCCAGGTCACAGAGCATGCCTAGAAAACTCTCCTATAGAAGTGAATGGGACTGAGTCAGTTTTAAGGCTCCTATGTTCATGAAGCTATTGTAAAGCATCTCTCTGACTGCTGTTAAATCAGTACAAACAAGGCCTAGTGGCCAAAGTGAAAACTGCAAGACTAAAGAATTAAAAAAATATTGAAAGTGATATGGAAAATTAAAACAAAATTCCTAAAAAACGTGATTAACATAAAAATGGGACTTAAACGATGACTCATTTTTTGACAACACATTCCCTTTAAATATCTTGATTACTATAAGTAAATGTAAACCAATTGCAGCATCATCACCATTCTGCAGGTGTATGGGGGCAACATGCTGTCACTACCTGCTTCTTTCCCCCTTCTTTTTATTCTTACCAGTGCACATATAAGGACCACCTGGACATGTCCAATGCTTATCTGCAGTACAGTATTGTGTAAAGATTCACTGTATCATGACTGCTTTATTAATGCAGCACCTTTCATCGAAGGGAAGCACCAAAAGAGCAATACTAAAGTCTAAATCTGTACTTAAATGGAATCTGTCACATTGAAAATGCTCTGTTATCTGCTGGTAGCGTGTTTTAAAGCAGAAAGAACTGAGCAGATTGATCTATTGTTTTTTGAGAAAGAGTCATTAGAAGTTGTATTTCAGTCATTTAAATCCCTTCTTAATCTGGCTTAAGTAGTCCAGTGGGCGGTCTTAACAGTGATTGACAGTCTTCTTTGTATTAATGTACATATAGAGATAGCTGTCAATCACTGATGACACCGCCTGCTGGACGCCATGGCCCAGAATAAGCAGGGATTTAAATGAATAAAATAGAAATTCATTGAATCCTTCCGAACAGAAAAATATATCAATGTGCTCGGCTCCTCCGGATCTATAACATATTGTCTACAGATCAGATAGCATGTTTAGTGTACAGGTTCCATTTACGTATAAGATCTATACTGAAGTTTACTGCATCCTAAAAAGTTGATGTTTAATGCTTTATTCCAGTGTAGTTATCAGGGGTTGAAGTTACAGATCTCCTGCCTGTGCCCTTTTCGCACCTGTCCCTCTAACTCCCAGTGTTATTACAGGAATACTAAACCTCACAAACCCATCTCTTCTCTAATTTCTTCACATAAAAATAAGCCAGATTCTGGTTTGGATATGGCCCTGTGATAACACTAAGCTGTCTGCGCTCAAGGACAGGAAGTGTGGTCATGGGGACACATCCAGGAGCTAAAAGGAGAACTTTAACCTGTGATGATTCTGCACAGGGGTAAAATATTGGAAGAAAATTTAACCATTTAAACATACCTATAGGCTTATATGATGTGAAGCGGGATTTCTGAGTAAAAATCGAAGTAAATCCTAAAAGGAGAAAGTGACAGTCCTACTTACCCCGCCCCATATACACTGATTGACAGCTTTCCCTGTGTCAGTGAAAATTCTCAATCACTGTATATTAGCAGAGTACGGCTTTTTATTTTAAGATTTATTCTGATTTTTTAATCTGAAATCCTGCTTCAAATTATATAACCCTATATATCACTGAGATCTGCTTCTCTCTCTATCACATCCTGCGCTCAAATACGGCAACATAAACCCGACAGCTTCCATTTAAGGAACTGATCTGTTGGTTGGTCGCCTTTATAATCAAGTATAAGATACTATCTACTGTTAGCGGAGGCTGTTAAATAGGTTTACAGAGTACACACTGTCTACACGCTCTGGAGGTAGCTGTTTTGCAAGCTAAGCGCTTATTAGGTCTGACTATGGGGACGCCAGTTATGTCCCGTAAATGAGTAGACTGCGTCTTTGATGGGGGCTCAGCCTAAAAACGCTGCCTCCACCTTGTGCAGATTGTGTGAACACTTTTACCTTTCAGGTACTAAGATCCTGATCCATCGTCACCCACTGCTCTCACTGTCCCATTGTGTTCACATTAGTGATTTCTCAGTTTGCTGTCAGATTCCAATGATGTGACCTTGTTGTTGCTGCTGTGAATCGGTAAATGAAGTCTCCCTATGTGTGATAATAAACCTTTAATTTATGACAACCAGGAAACTGCCTAGTGTTCTTGACGGCTTTGGTTCAAACTAAGGCGCTGCAAGTGTCTCTATCCTCTTATGTCATTTACTTCTTATACTGGTTAATATACAAAGCCATGGACATGACAAATATCTGCATTATGTGCATAGGTTTCAATAATACCATTGAGTTTAATGGAAAAATTACAGATATTTCTGCCCCATACAACCTTAAAGTAGCCTTGTCAACAAAATCAGGTTGTGCATGGTTCTATGGCAGTGATCAGTTCTGTATCCAAAGGTCTGCTAATTACTGATATGAGAGCAGGAGCTGTTTATCTAAAGTCCAGAGACACGTCAAGGCTAAAGTAAATAAAAGTAATTAGTCTCCTTTGTTTGTTAGATCAGATAAGATTCAACCTGACAACAGGTCAGTAACCTAGAGAAACTTGAGTGCACTCAGAATGGATAAAATCACTTTTATCTCCTCAATTAAGAAAAACAAAGCAATCGCTTTGGAAAATGTTTTCACTTACAGTTAACTACATGTTGAAAAGAAATCTTTGTAGTGAGATAACCCCTTTAAGTTAACTTGTGTCCTCTAGTAGTCAAAAATAGTTAAACATCTGATATAGGAAGAGACATGACGACGCATGTTACAGAGGACCTACCTGTGGCCTTGTCCTGAAATGTCTGATTTAGTAAATACTTGTGTTCCTCAGGAAATAACAATTCTGGAGCATCTTTCCCTAGAGCTGTATGTTATGTAGTATTTTTGTTATTTCTCCTAGAAATTCATTACCAATCTGTCAGATGGGTGTTCCCGGGAAGAGGGACGGTGTCCCTGTACAAACTATCCAATATCAGCAGCACACTACCCTGTTTCCCCAAAAATAAGACCTAGTGCTTTTTTTTTTAATGCAATTCAGAGTTGAAATCACTACCATATATTAATACATGTTGATTTTTTGTTCAACAATAAATGTGAATTCTTGTTCATGGAAAAATAAGACATCACTTAAAGCTAAGTCTTAGCTCGTCTTTAGGAGCAAAAATTAATATAAGACACTGCCTTATTTTCGGGGAAATGGTACAAACACTAAAAAACTATCAAAAGGCACATAGGAATTTTTTGGAAAAGCATTTCTGATATTTGGAATACATGAAAAATTTGAAGGTCTTTAGGTCACATTTTTGATCAAAACTGCTTATGCCCACCTCCCAATCAGCAAGGGGACCTCAATACAGGTGGGAACCTACACTAATGTTACCTCTCTTAGTGCCTGTTCAGACTTCCACATTTCAGGGAATGAAGGCTCCAGCTACAAGGTACTCTGCATTGATTAAAAAACCTGTGCAGGTGGACGGAGTGCAAAAACCCAGCAAGGGGGCAGCCACTCCCCCATACGAACAGTCTAGAAATAATATTTGGTCTGCACATCCCAAAAACTTTTTGGGAAAATAAATGAGCATAGGTGCACACTGGTGTGGCAGCAATATACAAACACAATCCAATATCAGTGGCACACTACTAACATTAAAAATCTTTAGGAGCAAAAATTAATATAAGACACTCTTATTCTCGGGAAAACAGGGTACTAACGCTAAAAACTATCAAAAGGCACATTGGAATTTTTGGGAAAATCATTTCTGCTACTTCAAATACATAAAAAATTTTGAGGTGTCCCTGTTTAGTCAGTGCTGTGTGTCTGTGATTCCTTACGTTTATTATGGAAAGTCAGCTGGGTGTTACCATTCCAGATTTCAAAGGAATATTCAGTCAGTGCTGTGTGTCTGTGATCCCTTATGTTTATTACTGAAACAGCTGGGTGTTACCATTACAGATTTCAAGGGGGGTTGTCCTTGCACACACAAAGATCATAGTTCAAAAGGAGGGGACCAAAAATCTAAGCATGTCCATCTTTGGTTACCATAAGAAAAGGGAATGAAGTGAGAGCTCCAGTCGGGTTACGCCCAGGTCCCACCCCCGGTCGTAATCGGGAATGCGTGTCTGAGGGAGATGGATGGAGAGAGAGAGATGGTAGGTGCGACGTATCTGTGCAGGATTGACCTTTCACTGACGGGAAGCAGTGATAGGTGCGACGTATGCGTGCGGGGTTTGCTTTTTTCACTGACAGGAAGCAGTGGTAGGTGCCACCTATGCGTGCAGGGTTTGCTGTTTTCACTGACAGCAATCAGTGGTAGGTGCGACGTATGCGTGCGGAGTTTGCTCTTTTCACTGACAGCAATCAGAGGTCCTGCAACAGAGAGAGCTTGTACAGTCCCATGTTAACAGAAACAGATAAAGCGTATAGTTCTGCAGATCTGTAGAGGTCAGAGGTGTAATAATTTGCAGGATATATCACTGTATGTGAGAGGGAAAAAAAATCACCCATCTTTCCCAGAGTGCTGAATGTCAAATTCCCATTCTAATTACAAAGTATGTAGAGAGAGCGAGAAATGTCGATATACACTATGGAGTTACACTTAGCATTTCACTTCCAATGATTCTTTAGGCTATGTTCACACGGCTTAACTGCGGGACGTAATTACACTCCGCAATTACGCCGTGGGGGCGGGGCGGGAGCGGGGGAGTGAGCGGGGCTCCGGCACTTCGCCGGCCCATAGACTTGCATTACCAGCGGCGCGTATACGCCGCTGGTAATTCACATGTCACTTATCTCCCCCCGAGGCGTATTCGCCAAGCAGGGAGAGGAGACGTAATCCATAGTTCTCTATGAGAACTGTGGATTACCGTAATGACTGGGACGTTTTCAGCCCGTAATTTGCGCACTCCGCCGCGTAATTACGGACTGAAATACGTCCCATATTAAGCCGTATGAACATGGCCTTGGTCTCCGACAGCTGAGGACCTCTGAATCCTCACATGCACACTTTGGGGTGTCTGCAGAGAGTGAAGATTCTCCCTGCTGGGAGGAGAAACACGCCCCTCCATTTCATAAGCTCTGCTTAGCAACCAGTAAAAACGGCTGCCAAATGTTGAAATGATAAAACCCCTTTAATTTCCTAGATGGAATAACCGTGGAACAACACAACACAGAGATTTAGAAAAAGATGCTCCAGAACACAAGCATTTATTCTATCAGAAATGTCAGGAGATTTCACAACAAACAATATATGGTTTTAACGCACATCAAAAAACATTTTTGAAAAAAATGAACATAGGTGCACACTGGTGCAACTGCAATATACACACACATTACAATATCAGTAGCACACTATCAACTAAAGAAGCTATCAAAGGGGACATAGGAACTTTTGGAAAACCATTTCTGCTATCTGGAATACATGAGATACAGGAGATTTCACAAGTCCTTTCAATTACTAAGAGTAAGTACAGAAAAAAAAAATAAAAGACCTGCATTTTTGGAGACACGTCCTGTGGTCTGACAAAACTAAAATTGAACGGTTTGGTCATAATGACCATCGTTACGTTTGGAGGAAAAAGGGGAGAATCTTGGGAGCCTAAGAACACCATTCTAAGGGTATGTGCACATGCCGTAATTGCGGCGCGTACAGTACGCACCGCAATACGCTGTGTGTCTTGGAAGTCGTGCTAATCAGCGTGTACTTCCAAAGCACGGGGGGAAGGGGTGCGGCCAGAGACCGGCCCCATTAACATGCATTGTCACAATTCACACGTTTCTTTTTTTTTTTTTTTTTTATAACACATTTTATTAAAGATTTTCAAATTTCAATAGAATAACATTCATTTAAAGCTGCGATCATCATCAAGGGCAACAATGAAATTCGCGCTCAAGACCTAACCTAGGTAACTATGCAATAGACATGTCTAAGTATGCGGTTGAAGGAAGTGGTCCCGTGGTTGGTCAAGCAGCAGTCCGCCTGGATAGTCCGTGCGACCAAGAGCATTGGTCTCAACTTCGAGAGTCTCGAAAAAGTTCTTGAGGTTGAGCAGACGAAAAGTAGGTATTGGACACAGAATTGAATGATGACGTCACATCAGTGCCCACGCATGTAGCATTCAAATCAAATCAGCTTTTAAAATTAACTAAACCTAACTAAACTTGAGGAGTCCCGTCAGCACCTGAACAGAGAGCATGAGTCGAGCGTTCACCCAGAAAGTCAGTGAAGGCGCCGCGTTCGCTCAGGTACAAAAGAGGCAGAGGCCCGCCTGGTCTGAGGTGGGGGATTCTAGAAAGTCAGGGGCATGGCGATGTGTGGAGAGGTTCAGCTATCTGCGCCTGTTCAACCTGATCATCATCCCTAAGTGTCGATCGCCTAAGTATGGGGGGAGCTGATGGGGGGAGCTCCTGTGGATCTAACGCTCCCAGGCTGCCGGCAAGAGCCTCTCTGCAGTACCACATCATGTATCGAAAAGAGGACATCAATTGACGGATCTCTTCTTTGGAGTAGTGTGATATAATAAAAGGTTTCCATTTATTATAGAATCCTTCCGTCCTAAGCTCCTTTTGTCTTTCTGTCTCACTTTTGTCGGCCGTGAGATATCTCTTCATGTTTTCTACTATCAGAGATATCGGGGGAGTCGTGGGCTTCAACCAGTGTAGTAGTAGGCACCTTTTGGCAAAATTGCGATGTGAATGGTACTAGTCACTAGCTTGGGTAGAATCCCGGAAGATCGTTGAGAGGATGTATCCTCCGGGGGTCTTACATAGTGGAAGATTAGGAGTTCAAGGTCTTTGGGTAGTCTTACTCACCAACGTTCTCTATGTACCTTATGAAAAGGTCCCAAAATCCCTGTGTGTGGGGGCACGACCATAAACCGTGCCACATGTCAGTGGAGGGGGTTTGACATTTGGGGCAGGCACGTAGTCTGTCAGGGAGATTTCTGGATGGGGGCAGGTCAAACCCATAGAATGCGTTGTGAATAATTTTTAGATGGGTCTCCCTCCATGTCTCGCATATCACTGCTCTCCGAAGTCTGACCAGGCCCACAAGTATTTTGTCGGCAAAGTTGGGGTCTCCAAAGAGTTTCTCCCACTTTCGGAAGGGCGATGAGCCCCCAAAACCCCGGTCCCAACCACTCATGATACGATAGATGGAAGAGAGAGTAAAGGAGGATCTGTGGCAGTGCAGTAGCGCATCAAACTTATTGGAGGCACATTCATTGGATACATTTCTGAGTCTGGATTTGCAAAAGGAGAGAATCTGGAAAGCCGGAAAGACATGCACGGAGGGGAGAGCAAATTTCGCTGTCAACTCTGTCGGAGAGAGCCATCTTCTTTCCGCCTCGTGCATCAACTGACCGGCATGGCAGATGCCCTTGGCCCTCCATACTTTGAACATGGGGTTATCCCGACCCTTTGATAGCATGAAGGGTAGGCCTGCCTGTTTGCGAATTTGTTTCCATGTCGCCAGAGTATCTCTAAAGAGGAGAGAGGATTTAATAGATGAGGGGATATTGGAGAGCTTGGTATGTAAAAGAGCGTGAGGAAGCCAGGGGTGGAACAGCTCTTTTTCTAACGTGTAGTTTGAGTAGCGGTCGGTCTCTCCGATCCAGTCAAGGACATGTCTGGTCAGGCAAGCGAGGTTATATCTCCGTATGTTGGGCAGGTTGAGACCCCCTCCCTCTACTGGGAGCATTAACTTACGGAGAGCTATCCGTGATTTCTTGCCAGCCCAGACAAACCGAGAGAAGGATGAGTGAAGCCTGTTGATGTCCGTGTGTCTTAACAACAGGGGAAGGGTCTGGAGGGGATATAACAGCTTGGGGAAGGAGATCATTTTGATCGCATGACATCTACCGGAGAGGGAGAGCAGAAGATTGGTCCATTTATGCAGCTCTTCCGCGATCTTTTTAACCAAAGGGGGTAGTTCAAGTTGTAGATCGTGTCGGGGGTTCTACCCAATCTTATGCCAAGGTAAGTGATGAACTTATCAGCAGGGGTGATGTCCCATCCCAGATTCGTCCAGGTGGATCTAGGAAGGGGGGACCTCAGTTCTAGCAGCTCGCTTTTTGAGGGGTTAACCTTATATCCCGAAAAAGTTCCATAATGGTCTAAGAAGGAGAACACCTTGGGCAAATGTTCGAGAGGATTCGAAAGAAAGAGCAAAAGGTCATCGGCGAACAATGCCAATTTAACCTGGCTTCTACCTACTCGTATACCCTCGAACAGATTGGAGTCCTCCAAGTATCGGGCAAATAGGAGGGGAGAAAGGGGACACCCCTGACGGGTACCTTTAAAAAGAGGGAAGGGTCGTGACACAAAGCCCGGGGTATGTATCTGAGCTGTGGGGATGGAATATAGTGCCGCAAGAAACGTTCTAATGCTCCCCTTAAAGCCTATGCGATCAAGAACCATCCAAAGCCATCCCCACCGGACATTGTCAAATGCTTTTTCAGCATCAATGGCTAACATGACCGGATGCCCGGTGGGGGGGGGTCTTGTTTTTCACTCCCTCCATCACCGCCAATACCTTTCTGAGGTTACCCACTGAAGCTCTTCCCTTAATAAATCCCTTCTGGGACGCGCCTATCAAAGAGGGCATAATATCCGCTAATCTGTCGGCCATTATTTTTGAGAGGAGTTTTTGGTCCACGTCGATCAGGGAAATTGGTCTATATGAGGCCGGGTGGAGGGGATCTTTCCCTTTCTTAGGAATGACCTTGATGTATGCATTCCTGGACTCAGGCCTAATCTGTCCCTGCACTAGAATGTCATTAAAATACTCCGTCAGGAGCGGGGCGAGGGGTTCTTGTAGGATCTTGTAGAAGTCGGCGGTGAAGCCGTTGGGTCCCGGTGCCTTATTGGGTGCCAATTGCTTAATAGTCGATAGGACCTCTTCCGTGGTAATGTCAGCGTTTAAGTATTCTAGCTGGTCGGGGGTTAGTTTGGGGATGCGGATGGACTCAAGGAAGGAACTGCTTTTCGACTCGTCCCCAGGGGATGGATCAGCCGCGTAGAGATTTTCATAAAAGATTTTGAGCGAGTCATTGATGAAGTGCGGGTCTGACGTGACCTGGCCAGAAGGGGTTCGGAGAGCATTGATATGGGACGGACAGAAACCACCCCTGAGTAGTCTAGAGAGCACCCTCCCGGCTTTATTGCCATATCTGAACAAAGTGGATGATAAAAACGAGCGTTGAACCTCCTCTCTACGGTGTGTCCATAGATCGAAATCTCTCTTAGCATCTTCCCAATCCTGTCTGTGTTGAGGAGGGGGTGTGAAGAAATGACCTGTATGCAGCTCTCACTTTCTCAGTCACCTTCCTATATTCCATCTCAAGTTTACGCCTAAAGGAAGAGGTGTAGGCAATAATCCGCCCCCGAAGGACCGCTTTTGCGGTGGCCCAATAGAGTGAGACGTTTGCCGAATGGTCTGCATTGGTCGCGGTGAATTCCGTCCACCATCCGCGCACTAGATCGGCAAAGGTGTCAGTCTTTGTTAGATATGAAGGGAATCGCCAAATGAAGTCTGTCCTTTTGGGGTAGGTATCTGCAACCTTTGGGGGAGTGGTCAGAGATTACCATGTCCAGGATCTCGGATGCTACTGTCCTTCTACTAAGATCACTGGTCATGAGGATATAATCAAGTCTAGACCAAGATCTCTGGGCGTGGGAATAGAATGAGTAGTCCCTGCCGTCTGGGTGCAGATCTCTCCAAGTGTCGTGTGTTTCAGTCAGTTCTAAGAAGGAACCGAGCGTGCTGGTGGAGAGAGCTCTGGAGGTCAAGGATCCGCTTGATGCGGGGATGTCCCGCTTTCTGTCTAGGGCGTCATCTAATGTCACGTTCATGTCACCTCCAATGATTTTCGAGGGGTTAGTATCCCTCTGAACGCGATTGGCCAGGTCAATGAAAAAAGGGGCACTTTGCGTATTAGGGCCGTAAATGTTGTACAGACTAACGTGCGAACCTCTATAGTCAATGACCAAGTGTGATATTCTGCCCTCACTGTCTGAATCATGTGAGATTAAATTGAATGGAAAATTTTTGTGGATGAGCGTGAGTACGCCTGCCTTTCCTCCCTCAGCCGAGGAGCCAAATACCTGGCCCACCCAGAATTTTTTCATACGAAAGAAGTCCTCCTGCCTCAAGTGCATCTCCTGGAGGAGAGCTATGTCGGGGCGCAGTTTTTTGAGGTGGCGAATGACCTTTGTTTGTTAGGGGAGCGGAGGCCCTTGATATTCCATGAAACAATTCTCATGGTGGGTATAGATGCAGATATATCTTAAGGGGGACGCCCCATTCACAAGGGACAGCTAGGCCATAGGACGCGAGGGCGAAAATGTCTGGTAGCTGACAGGACTCCAATACTTTTGAACATTTACAAGAAAAACAAAAAACAAATACCATACAATTTGCCAAGCGCGAAGAGGAGGTTGGAATACTGAACCTCCTCTCCATCTGCGTGAGGGGACTTCACCTTCTTCTGGCATACGGAGAAGACCAAAGAGGATACTCCCAATGCTATGCGAGCGTCCCGGTCTCCCCGCGCCAAACAGAGGGGAAGTACCTTGCTCCCAAACATCTCAATAAACTGTTGGTGGTAGAGCGATTAAGTGGAGAGGACATACACAATATTGTTAGTCTATGATCCCAGCAAAAGGGATCATGCTGGGATTATTTCCCAGGCTTCATCCCCAGGCGGTTGGGGATAACCTGTGAGCCGAACCAAATAAGCCAAAACAGCGGTTACTCACGACCCTCGAACCGTGGAAGTTCAAACAGAGGCCATCTCCACTGGGTCTGGTAGCCGGCGACGGGTCGGGGATTGTCTCTCTTTGGGGTGTGGGGAAGAGAAGGGTGGTGAAGACCGATAGGGTGAGGCCGAGGCGGATCCTTTCTCAGCTGGTGAAGGTGACTTTCTGGCCCGACCGAAAATGCCCTGGAGATCTTCCTCCGCAGCGGTCGCTGAAGTGTAGGTTCTTGGGGGTGAGTTCGGAATAGAAACTTTCAGAATTGCTGGATACATTAGCTGGAAGCGGATTCTTTTGTTGAAGAGCGCTGTGCAGACATTACTGAAAGATCTCCGTCGTCTTGACACGTCAGCGGAAAAATCCTCAAAGAGGAGCACTTTATGGCCGTCCAGAATCAAAGGGGAGGACATTTTGCGGTATGCACGCAAGATGTCTTGTTTGTCGTTATAGTCCAAGTATTTGGCTATCGCGGCTCGAGCTCGTCGCCTGGGTTGGCCTCCCACCTCATCTCTCAGCGATAAGTCAGGTCCAATTCGGTGTGCTCTTTCCACCCTGCAGCTTCTATTTATGCCCAGAGCCAGAGGCAATGCCGTCTGAAAAAGCTTGTGGAGCGCCGCTGGTCTCACTGACTCCGGAAGTCCAGCCAGCCTGAGATTGCTCCTTCTGGAGCAATTCTCCAGGTCCTCCAAGCGATCATATAATGCTGTATGTGACCTTTCTGAGGAGGCAAGTTTAGCCTGCAGGGCATTATTCTCTGATTCCAGATGCTGTACTCTGTGTTCTAACTCCTCTAAGCGGGAGCTGTGTGAATTCAGGTCCTGGTGTATTTTGTTTAATGATGCCTGTAATGTTGATTCCAGGGCTGCCTGGAGGTCAGGGGCAATGTGTCTAGCCACCTCCAATGTCAGAGTCTTGTAGTCAATCGGGGGGTATGCTTCCTTACCGGGCGTGGGAGGGATGGGGGCATCCCAGCTGTCAGCGCACAGCTCGCTCTCTCCTGGAGTCTGCGGGCGGGTGGGCGCCATCTTAGCTTCGCCTCGTGGTGCAGCAGGGGACTGAATGTCGGCGTCTTTCTGGGAGCTCCGGAGCAGGTACCTGTCCATCCAGGCAGCGGAAGGCTCAGGGGTGTCCTCCACGTGCGGTGGGAGCGGGTCGGTGCCGGCAAGCGGCAAATTTAACGGTACGAGGCGCGGGGAGCTCTCACCGCTTACATCCGTACGCCAGCGCCGGAACCGGAAGTCTCTTCACACGTTTCTTATCTCCCCAGGCGTACGATATGATAGTATTGTACGTCCTGGGAAACAACGCGTAAGTCATAGTGCTCTATGAGAGCTATGAATTACCGTAATTTCTCCGCGTATAAAGCACAATATGTCGTGAAATGCACACACAAAAAGACACCATGTGAACATACCCTAAGGCTAGGTTCACACGGCTTATTTGCAGGGCGTAATTATGCCCCGCAATTATGCCGTATGGCCGGGGGCGGGAGCGGGGGGCCGGCATAGACTTGCATTACCAGTGGCGCATATACGCCGCTGGTAATTCACATGTCCCTTATCTCCCCCCTTGGTGTATTCGCCGAGCAGGGAGA
Source organism: Phyllomedusa bahiana (assembly GCA_025379985.1). NCBI lineage: Eukaryota > Metazoa > Chordata > Amphibia > Anura > Hylidae > Phyllomedusa > Phyllomedusa bahiana. The sequence continues at coordinate 170,243 of JAODAL010002320.1, forward strand.
GGAGACGTAATCCATAGTTCTCTATGAGAACTGTGGATTACCGTAATGACTGGGACGTATTACGAAATATGTCCAATTTTAAGCCGTGTGAACATAGTCTAACTGTGAAACGTGGGGGTGGCAGCATCATGCTGTGGGGTAATATTGCTGCACGAGGGGCTGGTGCACTTCACAAAATAGATGGTATAATGAGGAAAGAAGATTATGTGTCAATAAAGAAGAAACAATTCAAGACATCAGCTAGGAAGTTAAAACTTGGGCGGAAATGAGTCTTCCAAATGGACAATGACCCGAAGCTACTGCCAAACTGGTTACAGAGTGGCTTAAGGATAACCAAGTCAATTTCTCGGCAATCATTCATTGGGGGACACAGCACCTTGGGTATAGGCCGTTGCCTTCGGAGGCGGACACTAGACGGACCAAACGCGTCGGGCCCTCCCCGGTGGACTATATCCCTCCTGCTGACGCCAGGCTGACCAGTTTTCAGCCTAGTGTCTGTACAGTAGGAGGCAGACGCTGCTCTGAAGAGTTTTTTTATTTTTTTTTTCCTTTTTGCGGGAGGTGATTAACCCACCCAGTTCCCCTTTGGGGAAAGGTGTTTCGAGCCCTTGGCCCCAAAACAAATTCAGGGGGGCCGTAAACGCGTAGTTGTACGTGTTTGCTGTCCCCCCTGAGGGCGTCGGAAAACCCAAAGTCAGTTTTTTAAAGGGGTGATTTTCCCTTCCCCCGCCACCCACCCCCACCTGCGCCTCCGGGGCCCCTTTTACTGTTTCCCGGTAGCCTCACCTTGGGGGGGCATGGTACCAAAGGGGGTTTGACCCGCCCCCCCCAAAGAAAAACGGTTTGGGTTGAGTCCCCCGGCCTCCCCCGTTTTGGGGGGGTGGTGGGGTTTTTTTTCCCTTTTCATGGGGGTTTTGGGGTGTCCGCGGGAATTCCTTTTCCCTGGGGCCCCCCCATTGTTCCCCTTTTCCCCCGGGTTTTTGGGGGGTTCCCCCCGGGGGGGGAAAACGCGTTCCCCCGCTTACCCGGGTTTGGCGGGGCAGCGGGCTTGTTCCCCCGCTGCGCCCGTGTCCGGGTTAAAGAAAGGGGCCCCCATTTGGGGGTTTTTTTTCCCCGGGCGCGCGGCGTTAAGAGGGCGGGGGGCACATTCCCCCCCCTTCCCATTGCTGGCGCTAGGCAGCGGGGGCAGGTTTGGCTTGTGCGCCGCCTTTGGGAAAACCGTGGGGGTCCCGCGGGTTTCGCTGCATTTGGCCGGCAGGGGAGTTTGGGCCCTGGGCTGTGGGGAGGGGTTGGCCCCTCCCAGGGGCGGGGGTTCCTTAAACCCACTTCCCCCCGCCTTTTCTGCGGCCGCCGGGGCGGGGGCCGCGCGCTAAATTTTTTTGCCCCCGGCCCCAGGGGGCTTGGGGCCGGCCTGGGGCCGAAAATTGGGCCGTCCCCTTTCCCGACCCTGTCCCCCCCCCGGGGGGCCGGTCCCAAAATTGGGCCCGGGCCCCTCCCGGTGGGGAGGACCTCCGGGGCCCCCCGGGGGGGCTTGTGTTGGGGGGGACCCTTAACCCCAAATTTTGGCTTGGGCCCGTTCCTGGCTTTTTGGGCTGCATCTCCTGGTTAATGAGGAGGCCCACGCCCCTTTGGGGGTGGAAAATTTGGCCGGGTTCTGGGCCACGACCCCTCCCCCAAGCCCCCTGCAGCCAGGGTTCCCTTTTTAAAGACGAGGGTTTTAAACCCCGGCACTTTCCAAAAAGCAGTGGCAAACTTATTGTTGGGGCCCGTTCCCAAAAGGGAAGTTTTTCTTGGGGGGGCCAGCCCAGTCCCCTTTTTGTCCCCTTCTGCGTCCCCCTTCACCCGGGACCCGGGGGGTCCGACCCCCCCTGTCAGGAGTCAGGGGGCCCCGGAAGGGGTAGAGCTCTTCTTAGCTGTGGGTGCCCTTTTCCAGACTGTCCAGGTTAGGGTTTTGGGCCCTTTGGGGCTTTGGTCGCTGCCCGCCAGCACCTCCCAGGGTCCACCCCCTTTACGGAGCGTTTGCTTTAGAGGGTTTTGATCTCGCCTCCCTCGCTCACCCTGAGCTCTCTCCTGACGATCGTGGTGGGGGAGATGGACGCTCCCAAGCCGGGGGGCTCGGCGGGGGTTTTAAGTGGGGGGGCTCCTCCGTTTTGACTCTGAGCCAGACTCCATTCATGTCAGAGACTCCATTCATGTGAAGGATGATGATGTCTCGGCCTTTCAGGAAGAGGTCTCCCCTTTAAAACGGAGCAGGGGGGGGGGGCAGCGGTTGGTGTTCCCTACACACCCTGAGTTTGAGGAGCTGTTTTCCAGGGGAAAGGAAAAATCCTGACGGGCGTGTTCCCTACCCGATGGCTTTTTGCGCTTTGTCCCTTCCCAGGGAAATTTGGTTTACAAAAATGGTGGGGATCCATCGGTGGACGCCCCAGGGCTCCCGGGGTCTAAAAATCCCAAGCCATTTTCCCGTCTCGGACGCGGGAGTCCTTTTGGGACGGAAATGGGAAAGGGTCTTGATGGGGGTTTTTTAAGTCCGCCCTTTTAGGCGGGGGGGGGCAGGCGCCGACTTGCGTTTGCGGCTTCATGGGTTTAGCAAAGCCTGCCCTGGTCTGGGACTAAGCAGCTCCAGCAGGGTCTGTCAGCTGGAGCCTCCACAGAGGAGTTGTTAAGTCTCGCTTCTCCAACTGTCGGGTGCATCGAAGTGTCTGTCGCGACACTTCGCTAGAAGTCAGCTCGTTTAGTGGCAAAAGCTTCGGCCAATGTGGTGGCCGTTCGCCGTTCCCTGTGGTTGAAGGTCTTGGTCTGCGGAGGATGCAGCCTCCAAGAAGTTGTGGTGGCGCTTCTGTTTTCCGGCGGTAAGCTCTTTTGGCAAACGGCTGGATGAATTAAATTTCAGAGGCCACAGGGGTCGGTAAGCACGCTCCTCCCTCAGAGTCGGCCGAGCCCGGCAGCATTCAGTTGAAAGGCCACGCCCGGCGTGCAGTCCTTCGGAACTTTACGTACAAGCGGCGCAGGAAAGGAAAAGGGACCCCCACTCCTCGAGAGGCAGAGCGTTCCCTCAAGCCAGTCCAGCTTCATACTTGCAGTCTCGCAGAAACGCCAAGGGGCCCTTCCCGCCAAATCTGTTGAGGGGACTGCCCCCACTCAAGGTCCCTCTCGTGTAGGGGGCCGTTCTCCTGGCAGTTCCAAGAGATCTGGGCAGGTTTCTCGTAGACGGGTGACTGGAGTGCGCAGGGTCGTCTCGGCAGGTTACCAAAATTTGTTTCAGGTCGGTCCCCCGACACGGTTTTTTTTCTTATCTTCCCCGCCCGCCCTCTCTTCCAGACCGGGCTTCGGCTTTTCATTCTAGGGCAATCCGCACCCTCTGTCTTCAGGGGGGTGATGTGCCTGTCCCAAATCAGAGGCATTTTCTGGGGTTCTATCGAACCTGTTCATGGTCACCCACAAAAATGCGGCTCGGTGAGACAGAGAGCCTTTTGGATCTCAAGGGGCTAACGGTTTCGTACAGGTTCCCGGCTTTCGCATGGGAATCACTCCAGGTCAGTGATTTGCGTCACTGGAGCAGTATGAGTTCCGGGCCGCCATAGACACTCAAGCGACGCGTATCTGGCACATCCCTATCTGTCCAGGCTCACCAGCAGTTCCTGCGGGTTGGCAGTAGGGGCACAACATTTTCAGTTCACAGCTCTGCCCGTTCGGTCTCTGCGACCGCACCAAGGGTTTTCACAAAAGGTCTTAGCACGCTGATAGCGATTTCTTGCGCGATCAGGGGCCGTTGGACCATTCATCCCATATCTGGACGACACTTTCCTGGTGAAGGCCCCCACTAGTCACGCCTGCCTGAGACAGTCTCAGGGTCAACCCTAGACGTACTAGTACGGCTTCGGCTGGATAGTCAATTTCGACAAGTCCTGTCTGATCCCAGTCTGATGGTGGAGTTCATGGGGATGACTTCGACACTCAGGTGGCCAGAGTGTTCCTCCCGCCGGAGAAGGATCGGCAATTGCAGACAGATGTTTCTGTGGCTGGTGCGTCGCACCCATATACACTTCGCACTTGCATGCGCGGTGAGTCGGCAGAATGGTGCTGCGTTCGAGGGCTGTGGCCTATGGCAGTTTCACTCTCGCCCTCTGCAGCGGGCGATCCTAGCCAGGTGGGACGGGTCCCCCATGACCCTGGACACAATGGTCAGGCGCCATCCGGTGTGCAGGGTGAACTGGGCTAGTGCTAATTCCCCTGGTTGCATCAGGGGAAGTCGTTCCTGCCCCCGCGTGGCGGGTTCTTCCCCATGGTGCCAGCGCATCAGGGTGTGGGCGTCCGTTTTTTTCGGCTCCTGGCGACTCTGGGCCGCTGGAGGCTCTCGGCGCAATCAGTCTCCAGTCAATGTCCTGGAGTCCGGGCATTTTCTTGGCACTTTCTTCATTGGGCCCGATGATCAGGGGGACCAAGTTCGGATTCAGTCCGACAACTGCACAGCAGTAGCCTATCTAAATCATCAGTGGCGGCACAGAAGTCGGGCGGGTTCTTTCCAGGAAATCCGCGAGGTTCTTCGCTGGGACGGGGAACAATCGGTTTCCGGCATATTATCGGCAGTTTTCATCCCAGGGGTAGAAAAATGGTTGGCCGACCACCTCAGTTGGACGGACAATCGATCCGCAGAGTGGGCGCTTCTTCCGGAAAAATGTTTTTCACCACTATGCGGAAATGGGGGAACTCAGAGGTAGGATCCTATTTGCGGTCTCGTGCTGAATCCCATTGGTACCGAACTAAGTGTAAGAGCCAGGGATCCCTGGCCCTATCAGCAGAGATGCGTTAGTCCTGCCTTGGAGGCAGTTCGCTCTAGTATATACGTTTACCTCCTTGCCTCTCTACATCTCGGGTGCTCAAGCGGCCTCAAGTTGAGAGGGTACCCGCCTACCCCTCATCAGCCGGGAATGGCCTCGCAGGTCATGGTACCGCGGATCCGTCGCCCTGCTGGCAGACGCTCCTTGCGCTCCCGTTGCGTCCAGATCTCCTCTCACAGGGTCCTCTGTGGCCCACCCTACTTACCGCAGCTGCGTTTGACGGGTGAGCTGTTGAAACCGCGATACTGAAATCTCGCGGTCTTGTCGCAGGCGGTCTATCCAGACCATGATTCGGGACGCGCAAGGCCGCAGTCCGCCGGGTCGTATTTACCGTACTGAAAGTCTTTTTTTCACTGGGCTGAGCCTGCAGGTTACCCACCTTAGTTTTAGGTTCCAAGGGTGCTATCTTTCCTGCAGTCAAGGCCTGGAGCTCGTGCATCAGCTGTCTTCCCTGAAGGGTCAGATTTCTGCCATCACAGTTTTGTTTCGCGCAAGCTAGCCTCCTGCGCGCAGGTAAAAACGTTTTTTTTGCAGGGGGTCTGCGCATTCGGTCCCCCCGTTTCGTAGGCCTATCGAACAGTGGGTACTTGAATCTTGTGTTGAAGGGCCATGCACGTTTCACCTTTTGAGCCCACTCCTTTGTTTTCTTTCTTGGAAGTGGCATTTTTGGTGGCCATTACTTCCATCCGCCCGGTACACGTGTCAGAACTGGCAAGGCTTTATCATGCAAAATCTGCTTTATTGATTTTGCATAAGGACAAGGTGGTTTGCGTCCCGGTCCCTTCATTTCTCCCTAAGGTGGTGTCTCTCGTTTCACATTAATGAGGACATAGTTCTGACTCTTTCTGCTCATAGCCCTCTCATCCACGAGAGGTGGGCTTTCATTGTTTGGACGTTGGTCCGCATACCTCTGTCACCGAGTCCTTTAGGCGCCTTCACGATGCTCTCTTTGTTGTTCCGGACGGCCGCGCAGGGGCATGGTGGCCTCAAAGGCCACCGTTGCAGAGGTCCGGCTCCCTCTGCGAATTTTGGAAGGCATATCGCGCTCTAAGGGGGGAGTCCCCTCCGTTTCGGGTTCCACTGCTCATCCACGCGGGCGGTTGGCGCCCTACTGGCGGTTCGGCATCAGGCTGTCAGCGTTACAGGTGTGCAAAGCGGCACATGGGCTTTCTGGTCAATACTTTTCTAAATTCTATCAGTACATCCTTGGCATCGGCCGTTAGGTTCTTCAGGGCAGCGTTTGCTTAGGCTTTTAAGCTGAGAAATAGTTTTTCATATTCTATTTGTTTTTTCCCCACCTCTGGGATGCTTATTGGACATCCCAAGGTGCTGTGTCCCCCAATGAATGATTGGCTTCAGAGGAGAAAAATGGAATTTTGTACTTACCGTAAAATCCATTTCTCGTCCAATTCATTGGGGGACACAGGTCCCACCCTCATAGTCTTGTTTTCAGGGGTCGGTGTGTCTCTTTTGTCCTCTCTCTTGGCCACGGCTTTGGTACCAACTGATCAGCCTGGCGTCAGCAGGAGGGATATAGTCCACTGGGGCGGGCCCGACTTGTTTGGTCCGCCTAGTGTCCGCCTCCGAAGGCAACGGCCAATACCCAAGGTGCGGTGTCCCCCCAATGAATTGGACGATAAAGGGATTTTACGGTAAGTACAAAAATCCATTTTTTCATGAGACATCACTGAAGATCTGACACTTTGATACAATGTAAAGTAGTCAGTGTGCAGCTTGCATAACAGTGTAAATTTGGTGTGCCACACACAGCCATCAATGTCTAAACTGCTGGCAAGAAAAATAAGTGAGTACACCCCTAAGTGAAAATGGACAAATTGTGCTCAAAGTGTCAATATTTTGTGTGGCCACCATTATTTTCCAGCACTGTCTTAACTCTCTTGGGCATGGAGGTCACTAGAGCTTCACAGGTTGCAGCCACTGGAATCCTCTTCCATTCCTCCATGATGACATCACAGAGCTGGTGGATGATAGAGACCTTGTGCTCCTCAAGCTTCCTTTTGAGGATGTCCCACAGATGCCCAGTAGGGTTTAGGTCTGGAGACATGTTTGGCCAGTTCAGCACCTTTACCCTCATTTTCTTTAACAAGGCAGTGGTTGTCTTTGAGATGTGTCTGGGGCCGTAATCGGGTTCGAATACTGCCCTGCGGGCCAGAAGGAAGGGGGTCATGCTCTGCTTCAGTATGTCACAGTACATATTGGCATTCATGGTTCCCTCAATGAACTGTAGCTCCCCACAACCAGGAGCGCTCATGCAGCCCCAAACCATGACACTCCTTCCACCATGCTAGACTGTAGGTAGACACAATTGTCCTTGTACTCCTCACCTGGTTGCCGCCACACACGCTTGACAAAACCTGAACAAATTAATTTGATGTCATCAGCTCACAGGACATGTTTCCAGTAATCCATGTCGGCTTGTCTTCAAACAAACTGCAGGCTTTCTTGTGCATCATCTTTAGAAGAGGCTTCCTTCTGGGACGACAGCCATGCAGACCAATTTGACGCAGTGTGGCGCATATGGTCAGAGCACTGACAGGCTCACCCCTCCACCCCTAACCTCTGTAGTAATGCTGGCAGCACTCATATCTATCTCTGAATATGACAAGGAGCACGTGCACTCAACTTCTTTGGTCAACCATGGCAAGGTTCTGAGTAAAACCTGGCTCGTTAAACCGCTGCATAGTCTTGGCCACCGTGCTGCAGCTCAGTTTCATGGTGTTGGCAATCTTCTTATAGCCTAGACCATTGGTATGTAGAACTATTTTTTTTTTCAGATCCTCAGACAGTTCTTTGTCATGAGGTGCGATGGCAAAGTGACCAGTATAAGAGTGTGTGAGAGCAATAACACTAAATTTAACACCCCTGATCCCCAGAGAAGAGCTCAACCTCTCTCCTCTATTAAATGTTGCTTTCAGGGCAGCATAAACCACCTGACAGGTTCACCTCAAGGACCTGTAAAATGCAGACACAGAGAAGCTTCTCTTGAGCTCTTCTAAAACCACACTAGGATTGTCACTGTTAAGCAGTTCAGACTGAAACAAAAATCGTAATATTAAGTCCTGGGATCTGAAGCAAACCTTCCATCAAAATGTATATCAAATATCTGCTGTAAATAAAGGCGAAATAAGGCTGTACATTGCATGGCTGTGCAATGAACTAATATTTGACCTTCAATACATTGTCCGGTAGAAATGAGTCGATCAATAAGTCAGCTGCTTTAATTTACAATCTGTAGAAATATGTAAAACACTGAAGGCAATCATATTTTAGGTTAGTGATTAAACAAAAGGGTTACAACGCAAGAAAGCTGCGTTTCCTCTACAGAATGTATACATAGGTTACCTTCATTTTCTTTATTAGCGGATTCAGTCAACTGTAGCTCTGGTGTAAAAACTCTGTAAATGACAAGATAAATTAAAGGATCAATTTATTCCAGAAAAACTACTTTTTTTGGATCTCTAAGATCAATTTGTTTCAACAAATTACTGTATAATGTTAGGTTCAGAGAATATGAGCAAACAAAGGTTTAATATACAATGATGTCGTATCCAGAATATACCATAAATGTCTGATAGGCGTGGGTCCCATTTTACCTTCAGGCAAGTATTTGAGCAGCTGTTATGGAGTGTGATATATTAGGAAGAAAGTGAACAGTTTGTTTTTGAAGTTATTGTGCAGGTAAAAATGGGCAGACATACTGCCCTCCCGTCACAGGACTTTTTGCTTACACTGTGTTCCTTTTCGCCTCCTCACCTCTCTAAAGCCATCTTTCTGTACGTCTACCTAGAAGTATTAGGGCTTGTTTTGCGGCACAAGGTGTGCTTTTAATGGTAGAAAGAAAAGAAAGATTCTAGGTGCTCACCAAAACCTGCATACATGATTGGAGAGGTATTAGGCACTGTTCACACAACAGATTTGGCCGCGGTTATGGCTGCGGGGTCCGCCGCGGGTTCCGCGGCCAAAACCACGTCCAAATCGTGCCCAGTTTATTAACATGGTTTCCTATGGGAAACCGCGTTAATATTCACACGCCGCAGGTTTGGCCGTGGCCTTGCTGCACGTGTTTGAGAACTCTCCTGTCAATTCTTGACAGGGAGTCCTCAGCGCGGCGGCCGCGAGCCGTCGCCACGGCTGGTGGCGGGGTTTTCCCCCTGCCTACTAATTTGCATGGGGGCAAACTCTCGCCGCAAGCTGTGCCACTAACCCCGCCCCGCGCCGCAAACCCGCGTCAGGAGACGCGAGTTTGCAGCGAGGTTAGGACGAGGTTTGGCCACGGCCGAACCCGTTGTGTGAACAAGGCCTAAGTCCCAAAAGGAATTCCTATGATGAAAGCTGTCGAAACTCAGGTGTAGTCACATATGAATCCAGTGTAAAGCCTAGTCTTCCAGCATCACTTCAATTAAAACCATGAACTTTATTCACAAAATATATTAAAAATGCATGGCTCCCATCATCTGACGCATTTTAGCCTACAATGCCCTTAATCGTAGAGTGGTTACCCCGCCTTCCCAGAGCCATAGCTTTTTTTCCTTTTCCATTTACATAGACAGATAAGGGCTTTTATTTTGCAGGACAAGGTGTGTACAATATTCTGTATAAATGTGTTATCTGTATTCTATAGATGGATACAAATCCAGCAATATCAAACATCTAGGGTTTTCATTATGTTTTGGTACCGTAAAAAAATACAAACCTTTTCTATTTTTCACATTTTTGCCACAGTGCCATTTTCTGCGACCAATAACTTATGTACTTCTACCTACAGATTTACATGAGGGTGCATTTTTTGCAGGCTGAAGTGTACTTTTTTATTGATACCAGTTTGGAATACATGGGACTGTTGGATCACTTTTATTGTTTAAGCAATGCAATAGGGTGTATAAATATGGCGGTTTCACTACTTCCTGCCTGAGGCAACCATGGAATCCTTCAGAAGGTTTCCAGATGCCCTGTTAACCGATCTGGACCATGCGATCTTGCAGCGGAGGTCCTGGTTGGAGTGATAAACAATGCGCGGCACTGCTTCTAATTCATTTAGACGCCACGGCCCTATTTCCCGCCGCGTCTATAGGGATAAACAGCGTGGGATGGAGTCGGCTCCATTCGGGGCTGTTACCAGCGGCTGTCAGGTGCAATTAGCAGCTGGCCCCTGCTGCCTATCGTGTACAGCAATTCACCACTCCAGGCATACCAAATATGAAGATTTATAATTTGGGACAATATTTGGTTTTGTACTTTCCCCAAAACCGAAAATTCTTGTGTTTGATACAGGTGGAGTAGCTGAGGTCCCTGGTCTTAATCTTAAGATAGAGTTATGGAAAACATGGATCATGACCTAGAGGTCTTAGATACATAATTTTTTCCATTGTCCATATTCCATGTGTTCAGTTACATAGTGGTTTGTAGACAGCTAGTCTCCCTAATTAATATTTATTCCACATCTTAAGGAATTTTGAATGAAGTGACCATACAATACACAACGTTTCGGCCCACCTGCACCTTACACATGTGGTGGGTCACAAATGACTTGGATCAGGTGGACCAGAGTGGAAACCCAAGAATAAATATTAATTGAAAACGCCGATTTAGCCAAAACAAGGGTATATATTAGAGGTGGAAGCGCCACAGTGGGATGAAAGGTCATAGTTGTCTGAGCTGAAAGGTGATGTGTGGAATAAAAATCCTAATCTTGCATAAGAGACTGTCTTGAGCCCTGTGGATTCACATATTTCCACATTAGTATGTCTGTGTTACTTTGAACTGTAGCAGCCAGTGTCGGACAGCAGCTGCCAAGGCAAATAGGATCATGGGGTGTATTAAAAGGGGCATAGAGGCACATGATGAGAACATTATTCTCCCATTATACAAGTCACTGGTTAGACCACACATGGATTGTGTACAGTTTTGGGCACCAGTGCACAGGAAATATATTGTAGAGCTTGAACAGGTACAAAGGTGGGCAACAAAAATAATAAAAGGACTGGGGGGACTACAGTACCCAGAAAGATTAGCAAGATTAGGGTTATTTAGTTTAGAGAACAGACGGATTCTGGGGGACATAATAAATATGTTTAAATACATCAAAGATCAATATAGAGATCTCTCCCAAAATCTCTTTATACCCAGGACTGTATCTAGAACAAGGTGGCATCCTCTACGTCTCGAACGAAAGTTTCTACATAAACATAGAAAGGGATTCTTTACTGTAAGAGCAGTGAGACCGTGGAACTCTGTGCCAGAGGAAACTGTCATGGTGAATTCAATAACAGAGTTCAAAAAGGGTCTGGATACATTTCTAGATGTAATAATATAATAAGTTATAATGTCTAGGATTCTGGAGAGGGGTTGTTGATCCAGGGATTATTCCGATTGCCAGATTGGAGTTGGGAAGGAATTTTTTCCCTAAAATTAGGTCAATTGGCTTCTACCTCATGGGGGTTTTTGCCTTCCTCTGGATCAACACCTTTGCACAACAGGCTGAACCTGATGGACTTTTGTCTTTTTTTGGCCTTACAAACTATGTAACTACTCATAATGAAGTACCTTGAATTGAGGAGCAGCAGATTTTGAATTAGAGAACACAGCAAACTTATGTCATACACAAACGTGAAGTGCCGTCAAAGGCAGAACAAATTATAGGACTAATGGCACCAAGACCAATCCAGTTCTTTATTTCTATGTTCACATGCAGTTTTCTTCATGTGGCTTCCATGTTGAAATCCATATGGCATCTTAACTACATGACTTATTTGACCGAGAATTATGTCAGATTCTACAATGAGTAGCTAAGATAGAGATTAGCTCCCATGAAATGGAGCCAATATACATCCAAAACAATGGCATAAACTGCTGCCATGGTATAAATATCCATTGCAAAAATCTGAAGGTGTCAACATGGGTATCTGCTGCAGATTGTGTTGGATTTTTCCAACAGCAAAATCTGTCATGTGAACATACCCTTAAAGGGGGTTTCTCACCACAATGATTAGCTTTAGACATGTAGGGAAAGGTAAATAAAGACTATTATAAAATACATCGCTGTTCTGAATTTGCATTGTTTTGAGATAGAGCAGATTTTATCTCCTGTTTGTGTACAAAGTTTCTATAGGTTACCGACCATCTCTATCTGTTCTCATTGCTCCATCAGCTCTGTCTGACCATGGTGACATCACTCCCTGCTGTGTAATCTCCAGCACAGGAGCTTATCTATGTTACTGAAAAACTTTAACCCTTTAGAGCTGTGTAGCCTTGTGCACTAAAAACCTCAAAAATTCATCTCACTATAACAGGCTCAGCTAGGAAAGGCAGAGCCGATATGCCATTCACTGCTATAGATCCACTCACTTCCTAAACAAGGAGAGCGAGTCTGAAGCGGTCTGTGGCTCTAAACGGTGAGAACACCCCTTTAAAAGGTACCCAGTATTTTCTGCATATTGTTTGTGTGAGTACTGCTACATCTACATCAGCAAGCAAGGAAGACAAGCCAGAGAGAAAATTATAGAAATAACCACCACTCTAATTTACTGTACCTTATAGTCTCAGCAAAACTCACACGTCGAGAGCTTTTTCGGCGCTTTTCAATAGCAGGTTCCTGTGGATGAAAACATTGTCATTGTCCATATCACAATTACTACTACTTAAATTTCTATGATATATGAGATTCATGGTGACTAAGGGAGAGTTCACACAGCACGATGTTCGGAGCGGACTTGTCCGCACCGAGATCGCATTAGTTTATTACTATTGGTGTGCAACACACGGCAAAAAGTTGACATGTTGATTCTTTTCAGGCATGGACATTTCACGCCGATAATACTCGTGTAAAATCAGCATTGTCTGAACGACAGCTTCGATTATACATTGAGCACAGTGTTAAACACTGTACAGTCGATTTGGACATCATTGCTGCGCATGAAAACCACACCCTGAATCGGCGTCCAAACTCGCTGTATGAACGTCCCCTAAGGCTGCCAATACATATTACACAGCTGTACATTTCCCTCAGCTGTGCTGTTATTTTACTTGAGAAAATAGAGTAAGCTGCTGCTAGACACCTCTAGCAGCAACTGATTACCTTTGTAACAAAGTATTTGACATCTTAAATACCAACATGTCTGACAATTTTATCTACATCTGCAGCCAGGGGCACCCGTACATGGGAGACTGTTAACTTATCCCACCGAAATCAGCATATTTGGTCAACTTTAAAGGGATTGTCTCACTAGATTGATTCATCTCACCTCAGTCCTGTTTTCTGGTTTAATTTTTAATTCAGGGGCGTGTTTACTGGCTTCTACTAGGCTGCAGTAGAAGCCAGGTCTGTAGCTATAGCAACCAGCACTGGCAGACTATCAGGAGAGATTGAACAGTCTGTAGCTATAGCGACCTGAGGAGCTGATGCAGCCCATACAAGAGGGGATATCTAGAAATAGTTAGGACACTGTTAAAGGATACATATTGCAAAGTGACTTGTTTTTGCAAGATCTTTAATATAAAAAGCCATCCTTATAGTGAGACAACCCCTTTAATGTGTATAGACAATCTAAGGAGTTTTCTTTAAACAGGTTTATTGAGAAAGAAGCTATGAGGACAATAAGGTTGAAAAACAGTGTACACCGTCAATGTCAACACAGCATAAAAGATCTGATGTGATGAAGGGCATATTGCATCCGATGATCTGTATACAATATAAAACTTAACAGGTGATGAACATCAACCGATAAAGATGTGGATAATTGTTCTAAGGAGTTTTCTAACAAACCAAACTTGTCATCTATCCACAGGTTAGGTTGATGTGAATCTCATCAGTGGGTTTCTGACAACTGGGAGCCCCATCAACTATGAGACTTGTCCCTCAGTAAGGTGTGATGGTCGAATACACACAATGCTGGACTCTATGGCACTGTTGAAGGTGTACAGAAACTGACAGGGGGAAACTACTGATACAGGGTTATAAATAAAAACCCATGCAAAAATACATGAATATTCAAAAACAGAAGGTCATATATTTAAAATATAACCTTTAGGGCCCGTTCACACGGCACAGGACAAATACCGGCCGGTTTGCTGGCCGGTATTTGTCCTGTTTTGCGCCCGTCCCCACGGCGCCGGGGGGGGGGGGGCTTTTCTCCGCGATGAGCATTGAGAGAGAGCATTGAGCAGCACATCTTCCGCCCGGAAACCGTGCATGTTCAATGTTTTGCCGCCGGACCGCCGGCGACAAAACCGCCGGGCGGAAAACCCGTGCAATGGGGACTGCTGCACGGGTTTTCCATAGAGCCCAATTGTGCTCATTTTCGGCCGGTTTTTCAGGCGGTCTGAAAAACCGCAAACCGGCTGAAAAACCGGCCGAAAACCCGTGCCGTGTGAACATGGCCTTAATATTCCTAAAACCGAGATGCACACCACCACAATACAAAAATACCACAAACAGACAAAAAAACCACACCACCAAAAATATATACTAACCCTAATTGACCCTATTATCTACTCAAGGGGTAAAACCCCAAAAACCCCCCTCCCCGGGGAAACCGTTCCCCTAAAAACACACTCTAAAAAGAAAAATGCCCCCGACAGTTTAAAATGTCCCATATGAAAATTCATCAGAGACAGACTGGGGAAAAAGTAGTAAAAAGGGAAGTAAAGGTCTCTTTAGTGGCCGATGGGGGTTTAATTTTTGGGTTACTTTTGTGTTAAAAACAAAAAGTTTTTAAAAACATCGAAGGCTGAACAACAAAAACCGTCTTTTTCCTTTTTTTCTGCTTAGCCTTATAGCGTAAAAGTAAAATGTAGGCCCCAAAACACCCGTAAAAAAAAAAAACGTCATTACACCCTGTCGGGGCTATAAGTATACCAAAAGGGATTAAAACAACGAGCTGAATCTTTCAATTTTCAATTTATACAAAGATCCCTTCAATGTTCTCAACCCCAAAGTTTTTTTATATAGAGTACAAATTTTTCCTGTTTTCATCAGAGATGCGGAACTTTTCGGGGTCGCCACATTAGCGTACATGGGGTAAAAACGGAGCACGTAACGATTTATGGGGTTTTTGTGAGTAGATACCTACATGAAATATACTAATTTAATGAAGGGCACCTTAGAGTCTGCAAAAATTTAATTTTTGGTTAAATAAGTAAGAGGGGGGTTTGGTCTTGAGTGCAAAGAGGAGCATGAAAAGCCTTTAATTTGGCTGCCTCTTGTCTTTTTAATGCTATTTATAACCCTGAAAGATATTGTTGTTTTTAAAAGGGGCCTTTGCAGGGTTTTTACTTAAAAAAAATTTTGGGGATCTTTTAAATCTTTGTATAAAAAGTAACTTGCGCAGATTCAGCTCCTTTGTCTTAATCCTTTTGGATATACTTTTAGCCCGACAGGGTGTAGAGTCCCTTTCAGGGGTGATGAGAGGTGCACTACATTTCTACTTTTAACCCATTTAATTTCAAAATTTGTGTACTAGTACTGTGTTCTGTTGTTCAGCCTTCAAAGTTTTTTGGGAAAAATTAAGGCCCTTTTTGTTTTTATAAAAATCTTTTTAGTAACAATTAGACAATTAAAAACCCCCTATCTGGGGCCCATTTTTGATAAGAACCGTTACCTTGCCCTTTTACTATCTTTTTTCCCTTACTGTACCCTAGAAGTGCCCATGGGCATTGAAAGATTGTCGGGGCTTTTTTCTCTGGGAGGGGAGTGTTTATAAGTAAGGCCCTGTTCACACAACGGTTTTGGGCCCCGGGGTTTCCGACGCGGCAAAACGCGTTATTTATTAAAAATGGTTTCCTATGGAAACCCTTTTAAAATTCCCTCCGGGGTTTGGGCCCCGGCTCCGGGGGCCCGGCCCAAAACCCCGATGTAAGAACTCTCCGCAATTCATAAGGGGTTTTCTCTGCGCGGCGGGCCGCTGTGCTGGCCCCGGGGGGGTGAGCGGTGGGACGCGGTCCCTGCGGTTTTGCCCCCTTTTCTATTAATTTTCATGGGGCAAACCCCCGGGGCAAGCCGCCCCAAACCCTGCCCCTCCCGCCCGAGACCACGCCCCCCCGCCCTCCGCGCAACCCGCGTCGGGAACGAATTTTGGGTTTCAGAGGGGTTTTTGGCCGCGGAAAACCGCGTGAAACCCGCCCCCGGGAAACCGCCACTTTTAAAAGGGGGCCAATGCCCGGGGGGGGCCCCTTGGGGCGTTTTACCCGGAGTAGTAAAAGGGCAATTAGGCAAATGGGTTAGTATAGGGGTTTTTGGTGTGTTTTTTTTTGTTTATATGTTTGTGGTATTTTTTGTATTGTTGTGGTGTGCATCTCTGTTTTAGGAATATTATTAAAAGTTATATTTTAGATATATGACCTTCTGTTTTTGGTTTTATTGTTGAAGGTAGCCAAGTGATGTACTAACTTCAGCGGCCCCAATTTTATTTTTTTTTTAGCGGAGTGTGCAGATTTGATCACCGTTCCATTCAAATAGGAAGAAACGGGACTCTACCCTCTTATTTGCTGGGAGGTTTCAGCAGTCAGAACCATTTGTCACATATTCTATGGAGAGATGACCAGTTTGAATTATTGTTAAACCGAAACATATAAAAACGTAGTGAAAAAGTGAATTTCTTAAAGGATTCTAAATTCTTCAAACAAACATTGGTCAGTCGCATGTTTCTGCACGGAATCATTCAATTCGACTTTAATGATTCTTCACACAAAGAGGTACAATCCCGTGAAGACATAAAAAAACCACACTAAACAAAAAGCAGGTGGAAAGACAACAGTCACCAGGACTCTGGTCTTATCTTACTTGATAGTTAAAAACAACTAACCTGACACAGCTCATTTCCACTTGCTAGATCTTTCAGGGGACTACGTGGTACTTTTAAAATCTGAAATAAGAGAAATCCACATTAGAAGATGATTTCCTGTTAAAGATCACAAAACAGAGATGTATTTTGGAATAGAATTATTTTAACAGTTCATTGAAGCCAAAGAAAACGTCACAAAACATGACAGACGAGGCATATTGTGATGCAAGAACACACTTAGGGTTATTCATTGCGAAACATGGACGGGACTTCTATGCAAGTTGTGGAAAAAGCAGATCCAAGGGAGCCAATACATTCCAGTAATCCTCTCATTTCAGTCTCCACCTCATGCGGTGGCCAGCAGCCATCTCACCATAATAAGGGTTACCCGTCCTACCTGAAGGGATGGAACCCGGAAGGATATTCCATAACTGACCAAGATGGGAATGAGCTTTTATGCCTGAAACTAACTTCACAGACCTCAGCACTGGATTCATAAAGGTGTTAATGGCCCAGATGTATGGAAAGTATTGACAGTGCAGTGACTGTGTAGAGTACATGCTTATGTTTGTGTTTCACAGAACCGCCCTACGCTGTGAGAAATTTAGGCATAGCCATAACACTCTTAAAAGGGCATGGCTAATGACACATTAACTGCGACACTTCTAGGCATGCGAGGTACATATCGGGGCAGATTTATCAAAAGTGTCTTACTTTTAGACAGTTTAAACTTAGACTAGACAGTCTTAAAATGCGCCAAATTTATCAGTTTTGATAAATCTGGCGCAGGTTAGAACTGTCTAGTCTACGTTTGTACCATCTTTAAGTTGGCTTACTTTTACGCCAGAATTTGGTCACATATCCTGGCAGGCCCCATTTTTTTAATGTCACATTTAAGGCACGCACTTTTTCCGCAAAACCAAGCCCCTTTTACGAAGCTACGCCCCCTTTGTCAGACACGACGCAAAAGTGCCTGAAACAGTCTAAAACACATAGTAAATGTGGCGAAAAGCTTGTTTTTGGCGCAAATTGAGCCAGAATTCTGGCGCAACTGCCTTGATAAATCTGCCCCATTGTGTCTTATTGTATGAATTGGCATAGACATGCCCAATGGTGCAGCCAAAAGTGTTGCACTTATTGTACAGAGTTATTTTTTTAGGCACCACTGTTTTATATAAATATGTCTTACATGGTGCACAACATTATATCGGTCGAAACCTACGTAAGAAAACTGGCGCAGCAACCTTCAAGCATCTTGGCTTACACGTTGAAAAGTACATTACAGGAAGGTGTGACCGCTGCAGTGACCTAAACAGAACAACGGGGAGACCCAGCACTAGAACATAGGTGAGGAGGAAGGGGAGTATAATAGGGTTTTTATATGGGGCACCAGCAGCTTAGCACTTATTTTTTATAGGAACCAGACAACCCCTCAGTGGAGCATGTGGTACGAGTGACCTTCTACAGCAGTGGTTCTCAACCTTTCTAATGCCGTGAACCCGCAATACAGTTCCTCATGTTGCGGTGACCCCAAGCCAAAAAATTATTTTGATGGCTACTTCAAAACTGTAAATTTTGCAAACATGAGGGGTTACATATGTGGACCCTCAGGGTACCTCTACTTTGTTCACATACATATAAAAGGTCCACTCAGAGCTTTTTACATAGATGTAACCTTAACAGGGGGGCCTTGGAGGGGTTTAACCTGAGGGTTACATATGTGTGACGCCTCCGCGTGGTACCTCTAACATGTCACATACTAAAAAGGGTTTACTGCTTAGAGCCGTTACATAGATGTAACCTTGTCCGGGGGGGGCGGGGGGAGGTGTGTTTGGCACATGAGGGGTTACATATGTGCCCCCTCATTGCCACTCACAGCCCCCGCTGTAAGGGGGGGGGGGGGTAAAGTAATGTGCATATCATGTAAGGGGCTGTGTGTGGTACAAGTAACAGGTTTAATAACCTATTACTTGTTACCACACACAGACATTCCCATGATGCAAATGGATGTGTGTGTGTGTTTTACCTTGCAGTCAGGAACAGTCCCGTACAAAGCGTTCTCTCTGCACTGAGCACGGCAGGGGTGTTCCTGATGCTTGGTACGTAGTGTGGGGGTGATGTTTAGCCCCTTTCAGCGTCCTGCACACCCCCGCCCACAAGGACGGCGGGACGTAAGTCCGTGCTCGCCGCAGCAGCTCACTGAGCCACCAATGCAGAGAGTAACGGGCCCCCAAAGCTCCCCCTCTCCTAAGTAATTCAAACCGGCCCAAAAAGCGCTCATTTCCCCGCATCTATTAAGCAAGTGCGGCGCCCGCAGCAGCCAGCTGTCCGGACGGGCCGGCCCTGGGCTTAGGAACGGCCCTGGCGACCCCTGTGTTTTGGTCGTCCGACCCCCGCCAGGGTCGCGACCCACAGGTTGAGAACCACTGTTCTACAGCATTGTGACATCCATTCGTACTGGAGGCCACAGTGCAAATGTGAACCAAGTCTAAAGGCTGCAGCTAAAACCATATAATGGAAGAAACTTGGAGACGTACCGAAGAAAGCCTTCTACGATGGCTTCGCTCAGTCAGGTCACTGGAAGACAAAGAGAATTACACCATCATTTGATCAGTGATGAATATTTACAAGAATCTGCCAAAAGGGCCATCTGATGAAAAAATCCCAGCTTCAAATACTGTAATAGGGAATTTCAAGTTAAAGGGGTTGTTCTATCTCCCCAAGTCTGCTTCTGCGGCCAGCTCGTAGTACCTGTGAGATTTCTAAAAAATAGTCCCGGGAGTATGCTCAGCCTTATTAGGAAATACCTTAGAAATGAATGGGGAGAGCTGCACAAGCTTGGCCACCTCTCCATTTCCTGCAGATGGCTTGTAGCATGCTATGACTTAGTGAGATGGGACAACCCCTTTAATAAAACGTAGTCCATCCCACTGAGGAGCCTGCATGCCCGGCTGCAGTGAAATGGGGAACATTTTCAACCAATGCGGCAAAAATGGACACGCTGTGGGTTTAAAGCCTGTCCTGCTGGCCAGTTACTGTGCAGAAAGTTTCTACAGCATATGGGTGACTTGTGACGGTGCTCAGCTGCAGAAATCCACAGTACATGAGTCTATCCCAACACACGCGGATTTTGGTGCACATACTGTTCTAGGCTATTACTGTATATATTTACCTGTTTGTGTAAATTGAGCCTTAACTAAATCATAGCAACACAAAGTAGTCAGCTACAGTCTATCTACAGTAGGGCTGGATTGAAAGTTTGGTTACATGATCATCACAGCCACAATATGAATTTCTTCACCAAAATACATAGAAGATGGTTTGCAGAACAGTGACAGATACATTATATATATATATATATATAGTATCTGTCACTGTTCTGTAAACCATCTTCTATGTATTTTGGTGGAGAAATTCATATTGTGGCTGTGATGATAAAAGACTTAGAGGGGTTGTCCCATTTTAGACAATGTTGTCATATCACCAGGATAGGCCATCATTGTCGGATAGGTCCCGGTCTCACCTCTGAGACCTGCACCTGTCTCCTAAACGAGCCCTGAAACCTCTCTGTTCTGAATGGGGATCAAGTTAGGACTCTCCCACAGAGATGAAAGGGAGTTCCAAGTTCAGCCCAGCAACGCCAGAAAACTCATGTCTATGGGAGAGTCATGACAGAGCGGTCTCAGGGCTTTTAGTGATATTCCATCAATGTCTGTAATGAGACGACCTCTTTAACTTACAATGTGAGATTAACAAAGAACTATTATTGGAAATCTGGCATCCCTCACCAAGGAGCTGCAAGTCCTACAAACACCAGATAGTCTAGACGAGAGGGTGCTGGGTCTCACCTGCTTTGGGGAAGAGACTTGCCGTCCATTCTGTCTTACGCTTGCCAGTATCCTGCAGAAAGAAACAATCTCCTGTTACAAACTTCCAGAACATCTGATCTGGGTGCCATACACAGCCGCATATTTGTGGCCTGCATGCTTTCCATATAGAACAGACAATGAACCCCTGAATCACCTGCTTTTACCAGCATAGCCATACGAGTGCTGGTGAATATATATTTAAAAGATTTTTAAAATAGTGGTTAGGAAAAGTTTTTTTTTCTATTGTTCCAGTTTAGTTATTATGACGTTCACCCTGCAGTACAATTACAGTGATACCACATAGGTTTTATTTTTGCAACATGAAAACGTTTTTTTCAAAAAAATATATTTTTTTATATTCTGACACCCATAACACTTTTTTTTTATTTTTTGCAGTGATGGAGCTGGATCAGGGCTTGTTTTTTTTGGGGGGGGGGGGGGGGCGAATTGCAGGTTTTATCTTTACCATTATGGGAAAAACAGAGTAAGGGTGCGTCCACTCGGCAGTATACTGATTAATGAATCCGGCCGGTATTTTGGCATCGTTTCAGTGGTTTTGGGGGACAGTTCTGTCTGCGGTTAGCAGATTCTCTGCACCCTTTTGCACCCCCATGTTCTGCCTGAAAACCGGGCGAAAGAATTAATATGTTCTAAGCTTTTTAGAACACCTGCAGTGTGAAAAACCGTCAGGCAGAAAATCCAATCAGTGTGGACTGCTGCACGGATTTTCTATTAAAGTCTATCAGGATGGTTGACCGTTGGCTTAAAAATGGCTTTCAAATCTGAAAACAGTCAGTAAATCCAACCGGAATTCCTGCCGTGGGGACAAGCCCTAAAAGTGGCCAGAAGTTACATAACTCCTCACCACTTTCATTCTGTTTTTGCACAATAAAACCATAAATTCTGGCGCAGAATTTTTCTAGTACATGTTGTTGCGCAATTCCAATTACAAATATGTTTTGTACGATTTCATTTTTTTGTTACATAAGAAAACAAGGTGTAAAGCAGGGGTGTCAAACTCGTTTTCACCGGGGGCCACATCAGCCTCACGGCGTACCTTAAGGGGCCGACATAATTTTAGAACTATGTAAATGGAACTTCTCCCTGTTACATTTGTACAGTATTGCTATTATAATTAGCCCTTTGAGGGGAACCAGGAAGAATATATTGCCCCCCATAGGTAGAAAGATACATATGACCCTTGTATGTACTGTAGATAAGTGGGTATAAAGCCTCCTGTAGCCAGGGGAGATGCCCCACACAGTCCCCCTGTAGCCAGGGGAGATGCCCCACACAGTCCCCCCTGTAGCAGGGGAATCCCCCCACACATCCCCCCCGTAGCCAGGGGGATGCCCCCCCCACAGTCCCCCCCGTAGACAGGGTAGAAGCCCCACACGCTCCACCTGTAGCCAGGGGAGATGCCCCACACAGTCCCCCTGTAGCCAGGGGAGATGCCCCACACAGTCCCCCTGTAGCCAGGGGAGATGCCCCACACAGTCCCCCTGTAGCCAGGGGAGATGCCCCACACAGTCCCCCAGAAGCCAGGGGCAGTCCCCCCAGTAGCCAGGCACGTGCCCCACAGTCGTCCCCCCAGTAGCCAGGCACGTGGCCCATGTCGTCCCCCCAGTAGCCAGGCAGTTGGCCCATGTCGTCCCCCCAGTAGCCAGGCACGTGCCCCCCATGTCGTCCCCCCAGTAGCCAGGCAAAGTGCCCCACGTCGTCCCCCCCGTAGCCAGGCAGTGCCCCAAGTCGTCCCCCCAGGAGCCAGGCCCGTGCCCCCCACGGGTCCCCCCCCGTAGCCAGGCCCGTGCCCCACAGTCGTCCCCCCAGTAGCCAGGCACGTGCCCCACAGTCGTCCCCCCAGTAGCCAGGCACGTGCCCCACAGTCGTCCCCCCAGTAGCCAGGCACGTGCCCCACAGTCGTCCCCCCAGTAGCCAGGCACGTGCCCCACAGTCCTCAACCCAGTAGCCAGGCACGTGCCCCATAGCCGTCCCCCCAGTAGCCAGGCACGTGCCCCATAGCCGTCCCCCCAGTAGCCAGGCACGTGCCCCATAGCCGTCCCCCCAGTAGCCATGTAGATGCCCCACAGCCGTCCCCAGTAGCCATGTAGATGCCCCACAGCCGTCCCCCCAGTAGCCATGTAAAATGCCCCACAGCCTCCCCCCCAGTAGCCATGTAGATGCCCCATAGCCTCCCCCCAGTAGCCATGCAGTTGCCCCACAGCCGTCCCCCCAGTAGCCATGTAGATGCCCCCCAGCCTCCCCCCCAGTAGCCCTGTCGATTCCCCATAGCCTCCCCCCCCCAGTAGCCATGTAGATGCCCCATAGCCTCCCCCCCCAGTAGCCATGTAGATGCCCCATAGCCGCCCCCCCCAGTAGCCATGTAGATGCCCCATAGCCGCCCCCCCAGTAGCCATGTAGATGCCCCATAGCCGCCCCCCAGTAGCCATGTAGATGCCCCATAGCCGCCCCCCCAGTAGCCAGTATTGCCCATAGCCCCCCCCCCAGTAGCCATGTAGATGCCCCATAGCCCCCCCAGTAGCCATGTAGATGCCCCATAGCCCCCCCCCAGTAGCCATGTAGATGCCCCATAGCCCCCCCCCCCAGTAGCCATGTAGATGCCCCATAGCCCCCCGTAGCCATGTAGATGCCCCATAGCCCCCCCGTAGCCATGTAGATGCCCCATAGCCTCCCCAGTAGCCATGTAGATGCTCCATAGCCCCATGAGGAGGGGAGTAGATGCCCAATAACTACTCACCTCCTCATGGTCCGTGCAGCGCGGCCCGGTCCTGGAGCTGGTGTACGCTGTAAGCAGCGTCCCATCCCGCCACTGCCGCCGCCCCGCAACTCCCAGGGCTCCCCTCGGCGGCAGAGGCTGTCGCGTCACATCAGGGGGCGTGAGTAAAGCGGTGCGTCACGCCCCCCGCGATGCCATATGTATGTACAGTGCTCACCGAGCACAGTACAAACAAAGGGAGAAGGTAGGAGGGAAATGATCCCTCCTGCCTTCCTCCTGTACCAGCAGTTGCACTGAGCGTGTAGCTGCTGACTGACTCTGCGCGGCTGTGGTAAAACAGCCGCGCGGAGTCATGGATATCGCGCCGGGATTTAGCCCGTGGGCCTTGTGTTTTCACCCGTGGTGTAAAGAGAAACACATTTAAGAAATCCTAAAAATTGTGTTTAATATAAAAACGTGAGTTAAACAATAAGGGGGACATGTATGAAAATTGTCTAGGTCTAAGACTTTCTTTGTTGCCCACAGTAACCAGAGCGCCCCTTTCATTTTTTTCACAGCATTATATGAAATGAAAGGAGAGCTTTGATTGGTTACTATGGACATCAAATACAGTCTTAGACCTAGACCGGTTTCATACATGAGGCCCTGAGTTATTTTTGAAGACACTTTCCCTTTAAAGGGGTTTTGCCACGAAGTAAAATGAACATGGGAAGTTTGAAAATTAAATAATAAACATTTTCACCATTCATCATTAACAATTCTGCACCGTTTTTGTTTTAGCTGCTCCTTTAGTGACCCATTGTTTACAGCTCGTCTCCAGGGCATACGACCAGGGCTGTGAGCTCCTCAGTCCTGGTCGCACATGCTCAGACATCACCTCTCCTCTCAGGTAGCTACTGAGTGTTCAAACCCCAGGTGCTGTCACTCTACTCCTGTCCTTTGGACTAGTTAGTAATAAGTCAAACAGTGCAAATAAATAAAAAAATAAACAACCTCAATCAGGTCTGTGCATTGATAAAGAGGAAAACCAAATCCACAGGTTAAGTTCCTGCAGGGATTTGAACCAAGGACTTTTGTTTTTGCTTTACAGCACATTACCTCTGAGCTATGGTGTAGCTATTTACAATTCTATACATAAACAGACCTTTCTTTCACTAGAGAGAGGAAAGGCATGGTGATGTCATCCTGCTGAGTCACATGATATGCAATTCAAACAAATCACACACGCCCCCTCCTGAGCACACAGAGCTGGATGCAGGAGGTATGAGATGAGATTGTGGCAAAACCCCTTTAAGGCTGCTATGTGCATGAAGATGCTGTAAAGTATCTCTCTGACTGCTGTTAAGGCAGTGGAGGTAAGAATTCTGTCCCCACAATCATATATAGACAACTAAATTGAGAAAACTACAATCAGAAAATAAAAACGGCTAAGAAGAAAAGAATATGGAACAGGGTCTTGTTTTAATAATTAAAAAAAATATATAAAATTTAGTAAAATATTAGTATTGCGATGTCATTTCTCCTCTAATTAATGTGAGAATTAGTATTATTTAGAACACAAGGTCTGGTGAAAGTTTACAGAGAAACAGAAACATGTCAGCTCCAGAGGGGAGCCCCAGGGCCAACAGATTCCTGTGGTTTACAAAGAGTAAGAAGATCCCAATAGTCTCAAAAACAAAAGAAGAAGGACGCAAGGATGTTCTCATGCGAGGTTAAGATATTCGGGAGATAAAGTGAAGGATACCCAGTCCTTCCATATCCTAATATGTTTTTCAAGTAGAAAAAATACCTCAGCACTCCACAGGCTTAGTGAAAAGCAGGTTACATTTATCTAGAACAAAATTGTGATCATCATATCTCCAGTTTAGTAGTAGATATTGGTGCAATAGAAGTAATCCAGACTTTTTTCAGCCTGCACAGGCCTTCAGTCAGTCAAATCTGGTATGAGGCAAAAATGGGAGAAATGAAGGAGCTGAAGGTGATCTGACATCCAATGGACATAAAATGAGAGCTGGATTACTTATATTGCACAAATATCTAAAACTGGAGATATGATGATCACAATTTTGTTCTAGATAAATGTAACCTGCTTTTCACTAAGCCTGTGGAGTGCTGAGGTATTTCTTCTATTGGTCTAACATGGGTTGGTTACCCTACCATAAGCACCCCAGCATTTTCTGACAAGATTACCAGATGGTGTGCGGCCTCCTGCCTACAACTAATATGTTTATCAAGCGTATAATTGTTATCTGCGAACAGACTTTTTTTAAAATTGTATTGAACATGTTTTTACTGTATCTTTTAGTCCTAACTGGGGGATTTGAATCTGCAGCTAGTAAAATACACTACAATTATTTCCGATCCCAGCTACATGTATCAGCCAGGCGCCTGCTGCTTATCAAATGGGTGCAGTGACTGTGTCAGCGGGACTCCATGATGGAATATACTTATCATGGAGCCTTGAATGGGTTTTGCCATCAGACACAGATGGACACAGATGGACAGGATATGCCATCAATGTCAGGTAGGGGGGCGTTCCAGAATTGGACACACACCGATCTCCCAAAAACTCACCCTTCTAATTCGAAGTGACATTTGGCTCAACTTAAAACTTCCACGGAAATGAATGGAGTGGCCTCACTTGTGCAGCCACTTCTCCATTCAGTACAGGGAGTTTCAGGAACCAATTCTGGAGATAGGTGGCAGTCCCACCTCTGAGACCCGCACCTATCCTGTCGATATGCCATCCATGTCTATGATGACCAAACCCCTTTGATTGACCTTGCTCCACGACAGATATCTGTC
Organism: Phyllomedusa bahiana; assembly: GCA_025379985.1. Classification (NCBI taxonomy): domain Eukaryota; kingdom Metazoa; phylum Chordata; class Amphibia; order Anura; family Hylidae; genus Phyllomedusa; species Phyllomedusa bahiana. The sequence goes on from JAODAL010002320.1 coordinate 196,293, forward strand.
ACATAGCTCTGAGGGGTTGTCTCCCCATGCAACTTCAGAGCCACAGGCAGCTTCAGACTCACTTCCTCACCAGGGCTGTGGAGTCGGAGTCGTCATAAAATGGACCGACTCCCAAAATATATAATAAGTTGGTCCAGTTATTTAGATGCAAACAGCCAGAGGAATTGGGTCCGGCCAGTGCTGCTGCTCCCATATCTTCAGCCTTATCACATGAGGAGTGTAATTGATGACATGGAGCAGGCAAAGCGCTGCCCCAGGAGAAAAGATTCTGCTCCCATGGCAAACAGATTTCAGCAAAATTTTTCACCTGTTTTCAAAGAAGTGGAAGAGTTTAACCATTCATCAAAACTGACTGTGGCTGAGGCAAATCCTTTATACCCCGATATTGTTAGAGATGTTGCCCCTGTGGTCACCGCTTTGCCCCCAACCCAAGTTAGTGTAGAGAGGCCGTTCTCTAGTCTGGAAATAATGAGATCAGATGTGAGGTCATGTATGCAGGATCTGATGGAAGCAATATTATTTCTCAGAACAAATTCAGAGACTCCACAAATGTTCCTGCAGTGTTTTGCATATTTACAATTCTTTTGTGTCCTAAAGTCATATCCAATAAATATATTTTACACTGACAAGCAAAATGGTAACAATGGTTTGAACTTGTGACTTTCAGGCTCCATATCTCATCATCCACTACAGCTTTGAACAAGAGGCTACTGTAATTGTATATACAGTCATCTGACCCATATTATACATAAATTTGACTTGCAGGTATTTAGCATCTGCTTAGTTACAATTTTGCTCCTAATAATCAAAGTGTTAATTTTTATTATTTTGTTAGTATTTGGGAAATCCACCTTTGGTTTTCAGCACTGCCTGAATCCTTCTGAGCTCTGGATCAGATTCAAGCATATCTTGACCAAAATCTGATCCCAGGTTCTTCTACACATTCCCAATGTTGGTAACATTGTTACCCTTTTGCTTAAGTGTCTGTTCTACCTAAATAGCTTGATTATTGTATCATAAGGTGATAAACCAGGGTGGATAAAAATCAATGTTTTTTTTAAAAAAAAAAAAAAAAAAAAAAAAAAAAAAGGATTTTTTTTTATTTAAATCGGATTTTTTTCAATAAACTGCTTTGTGGGGAAAATATTTTACCATCCAAAGGTTCTTCCATCATGAGATAAAGCTGAGTTGTTTAACTCAGTAGAATAAAGGCTGTATATGTGTAACATTCACAATGCCATGCTCTTCCAGAGGTTTCTGTAGGATTTGTGGGCAGTTTCTCTCCTATATTATCACAGACGCTCGCTTTAACTTACGCAGTTCTCCAAACTGAAGTTGACTCCGCAGAGGTCCCAGCCTCTTCTTCACAGCAAAAATGTTACAACATGAACAGAGTTGAGAAAAAGACCTTAATCCTATTGTTCTACAAACTATGAATACAGAATCAACCCCTTCAGTGCCAAGTCCAAGAAGTTAGACAATAGGTTTTCTGATTGTTTTGGATGGAATAGATCATGCACAACACAAGAAGAATGTGAATCTAAGTGTGAGGAGGGGAAGGGCAAGCAGACAAGAAAATGAAAGTGAAACTTTGAGCACAATACTGCAGCATAGCCACAGACAGACAAGTCTGGATCTGTTTGTGTGTGTACGATCTGAGGTTTATTACATTCTTTCCTTATAATGGCAGCAGGCCGTAAAAGACCCAGTTTGGGAATATTTTAATGAAGCTCCTTCGCCTATCGGTTAAGGCAGGCATGCGTGCAAAATGCTAACGATGCAACAAAGAGATGCAAGGCCTGGTGGCGTGAATGAGGCAACATCATGAGAAGTGCGGTGATGAAGATGACCAAAGAAACACTTCTGAACAGGCAGGATCTTCAGGTTGGTAAACATTTTTATTGAATCCTATTTCTAAAGACTGAACTGTCATGTGTGAGAAAAATTATATTTCTTATTATTACTGCATGTTACTGTCATTTGGTACAGTGATGAAGAAAAACAAATATTCCTTTTGGGGCAGGGGCAGTGATGTGTTGTGTACAATAAGCAGAAATTGTATGAACAATAAAATAACAGCAGACTTTTTTTTGTTTAGGGGAATCATGGATTCTGGAAACTATCCACCTCCAAGATCACCATCATCCTGTTCTACAGTTTCAGAGTTATACATCCAGGATAGTGTTCATTAGCAGCAGCATCATCATCAGGGCACCCACAGCCAAAATATCACCATCACCCAAAAGGAAGGAAAAAACCTTTACCTCCTGTAACCACCATAGATAGGTTTGTGATAAGAACTAGCAGATTAGAAAAGAGTTGATCGATTTAAAAAATTGCCCCGTTTTATTTATGCAACGAACTCTTCTTTCCGTCTGACTGAGAACCCACATTTCATAACCCCTTTCCGACATTTGTCGTACTCATACGGCAAAAGTCGGGTAGGGGTTCCCGCAAATTGCCGTATGAGTACGTCAAGGCGATCTTGGCGTTCACAAGCGGAGCGCGCAAGAAATCGCGGCATGGAACCGGCGGTATATTTACTGCTGGCATCATGCCGCATCCCCCACGGCGGAGTGAGCTCCTGCTGCCCCCCCCGATCTCGGCGCAGTAACGGCGCTGAGGTGCCGGTACCAGTCCTCATACCGAAAAGCCCGGGGCGTGAAATGAGAGCATCCGGGTTGTCTGGTGACATCACGATGCCCACAATGCATTGTGGCAGGTGACAGACAGTTGCCATGGAGACCAGCATACAGCTATAAACTGTTGATCTCCTATTTTCATGAATGATCTGACGATCGTTCATGCAATTCCCCCCTGGGGGGAAAGTGTAAAAAAGTATGAAAAAGTTAAAAAAAAAAAAAAAAAAAAAAAAAAAAAAAAGTGTGTAAAAAAGTAAAACACAAACACAAAAAATAAAATAAAAACACGTACATCGCCTTTTCCCTTTACAAACGCCAATCGCCTAAAAAAGATCAAAAAATAAAATAAAGTACCCATATTTGGTATCGCCGTGTGCGTAGCGACCCACCCATAATCGTCATGTTAATTAACCCCTACGTGAACGCCGTAAAAAAAAACCCCAAAAAAAATCAAAGAATAGCTTTTTTTTTATCCCCAGCACATAAAAAGGAGTAAAAAGTAATCAAAAAAACCTA